>CM053787.1:442881825-443454325 GCA_028749045.1 Cupressus sempervirens | reverse complement strand
AATTGGTCAGAGTAGGATAGAATCAAGTATATCCAGAGGAGTACTGATGACGATACGCTTTGATACCACTAATGTAGATACGCTCTGATACCACTGACGAAGGACCACACCACCCTTACCAACTCATGACAAAGAATGCAACAAGATCTCTCAAGATCCAATCCAAACCCAAGCTAGCCCAAATCCACACTCTGGTAGAAACCTCTGCGATCTCAACTTGTGCTCGTAAGCCACCAAGCAACCTCCTTGTTTCTAAACCGCAGTCACTAGCTCTTCTCACAAACTTAATCCAAGATCCAAGTGTAAACTACCTCACATTCGGCACTCTGTCTACACACTCACAATTCCACCACAATCCTACTGTAAACTGCCTCACATTCGGCGCTCTGTCCACAGACTCAGGAAAACTCACTCTTCACTTTCTCCTTCTCTTTCACACCTTCCAAATTTCCTTCCAATGCTTCTCCTTCTCGAGCTTCTCCTTCTCAAGCTTCTCCTTGAGCTTCCACTTCTCAAGCTACTCCTTGAGCTTCTACTTGAGCTTTCACCTTCTTCTCGAGCTTCTACTCCTCAAGCTTCTCCTTGAGCTTGATTAGAAATGCTCATATGCATTGCTTAAATAGGCACTTACCACCCCATGCATGACTTATCCACAACCTTCTAGAATTCCTCCACAACCTTCTACAACTTCCACAACTTTCTACAATATTCATAACTTTCTAGAATTCTACCCACACACCTTGATAAATGGAATGACAACCATTTATTTTTTATTTTTCTATTATGCCACCTATGCACCTCGAAAATAGAAATCCTCTTTTTCTTTCTTTTCTCCTTTTTCCCCCTTTTTTTATTTTTTTATTATTTCTCCTCTAATTTTCGTCACTTTCTCTCTCCACAATTTTTTTTTTCAATTTTTTTTTTCCCAATAATTTTCCCATGCAAGATGCTCCTGCATCAGACTCCCCCGGTAGATAGAAAAGTGTGTCCCACACTTTGACGCTGAAAAGAAAGATCTACAACCATTTTCATCTTCACCAAAAGTTTCCACCTCAACAGGGACAACAAAACCACCATACAAATCTTCCACATCTGCATCACTCTATCAAACACCAGAATCTCAACCATCCAATCAGCGTGCTCACTCCTAGAAATAAACTAAACATAATTCTTCATCAATAAACCCTCATTCACATCAGCAATTAGTGAATTCACACCCATATCAAAAAATTCCACATCAACAACAACAAACTCCATATCAGCACCAACATGTAGATCACCATCAATACATGCCAAACTCTCAACACCAGCAACCTCATTGCTCACAACAAGATGCTCTGCAATACATAACTGACCTCCACCAACTGGATCATCAACGACCAAGTGTTCTACAACATACAAGTCACCACCAACATCAATTAGATCATCCACAATGGATTGCTCTACAATCTCCATGTCAGTCTCAACCATTTGATCATGAAAACTAACCTCTGTGCCAACATCAACAATGTTAAGAATATCTTCAGCAACAACCTCTAGTTGTTCTACAGGTTCTGCATCAGGCTCCACAAACTGATCAACAAAACCACCCTCTTCCACCTTGACCTTCTTAGCTTGATTAGCCAATCTAGCATCCAACCGAGAAACCATCTTAGAAAAATTCCTCTCCACTATATCATGGATTTTTGCGATCATCTTAGGGTCCAATCCTCTTGGAACCATCTCCCAAGATCTTTGTAAACCCTCTGCAACAAATCCTTCCCACGCTCCTTGTGACAACGAAATTGTTTGCAAGTCAGATCGCAACCTGCCACCTTGCACAAACTATCAGGAACCACATCACAATTCTAGGACCATAGATTTGCAATCCACAAGCTCTCTATGATCATGCCTCAACAAGTTTAGTCTTCCATCTCCACATCCATCAATCAATCTGCATGTCCTCCCAAGGTCCTGGTGCAAACTGCCTCAGCTTCGGCAATCTGTTTACACGCTCAGGAAATCCCACTCTAATAAACTTCACCCAACCAAGGTCCTGGTACAAACTGCCTCACACTTCGGCGATCTACTTGTACACTCAGGAACTCCTACTCTAATACCACTTGATGAAGGTAAACTCTGATACCACTAATGTAGATACACTCTTATACCACTGACGAAGGACCACACCGCCCTTACCAACTCATGACAAAGAATGCAACAAGATCTCTCAAGATCCACAAACCCAAGCTAGCCCAGATCCACACTCTGGTAGAAACCTCTGCGATCTCAACTTGTGCTTGCAAGCCACCAAGCAACCTCCTTGTTTCTAAACCATAGTCACTAGCTCTTCTCACAAACTTAATCCAAGATCCAAGTGTAAACTGCCTCACATTCGGCGCTTTGTCTACACACTCACAATTCCACCACAATCCTACTATAAACTGCCTCACATTCAGTTCTCTGTCCATAGACTCAAGAAAACTCACTCTTCACTTTCTCCTTCTCTTTCACACCTTGAAGACTTCACACCTTCCAACTTTCCTTCCAATACTTCTCCTTCTCAAGCTTCCACTTCTCAAGCTTCTCCTTGATCTTCCACTTCTCAAGCTACTCCTTGAGCTTCTACTTCTCAAGCTACTCCTTGAGCTTCTACTTGAGCTTCTACTTGAGCTTTCACCTTCTTCTCGAGCTTCTACTCCTCAAGCTTCTCCTTGAGCTTGATTAGAAATGCTCATATGCATTGCTTAAATAGGCATTTACCACCCCATGCATGACTTATCCACAACCTTCTAGAATTCCTCCACAACCTTCTACAACTTCCACAACTTTCTACAATATTCATAACTTTCTAGAATTCTACCCACACGCCTTGATAAATGGAATGACAACCATTTATTTTTTATTTTTCTATTATGCCACCTATGCACCTCAAAAATAGAAATCCTCTTTTTCTTTCTTTTCTCCTTTTCCCCCCTTTTTAAATTTTTTTATTATTTCTCCTCTACTTTTCGTCACTTTCTCTCTCCTCCACAATTTTTTTTTTCAATTTTTTTTTCCCAATAATTTTCCCATGCAAGATGCTCCTGCATCAAGTACCTAAAGAAGGTATACATGAGTGTAGAGGTAGATGGTTTATATGCAATGAAATTGGTCATATGAATAGAGATTGCATAGGAAATTCTTTTAAACCTATCACTAATTTCTATTGTTATAATTTTTATGGTTATGGTCATAGGGCAATAGATCGTAAGAATCCTAAGTTTGATGGTAGTAATGGAAATAGTAGAATGTTTAGGAACACTAACCCTGCCAATAATGAAAGAGGTGTTAGAATCTGATAAGATTAATAACCCAGAAAACTAGTGCAAAGAGTAAATATCTAAACTATGAATGAAAATGATACAAAATCAAAATAGCATCATAGAGTTAGTCTCCAAGAGAGTAATGCAAATGCTGGAAGAAAAATAGCATTAAGAGGATGCAAAAACAAGAGATACAAATACAAGCTAGGTAGCATGCTTATATAGGCTAGGAAGAGGGAGGAGGTGACAACATCAACCAATGAGGAGCAACCATCTATTGGACTAAAGATAACAAAGTATCTTCCCAAGATAGCTAATGGATGCTCACATGTAGGAAGGTGACACCTCACAACCATTCACCTAATAAGACATGCTTTATTAACCTAAGCGAGATTATTAAAAGTGTAGGAAAAACCTAGCAAAATAGGAAAAATAAAAAACTACACTAACAAGAGGGAGATCACAAAGAAAATCCAATGATGGTGAAAGACCTAATGGAGGAAGAAATTAGGTCGTATGTTACAAATGTAACAACATTAGACATATTGCAAGGAATTGCGGAGAATCTGATAGTCAAAATGGAACTAATCAAAGAACGTATGCACCTATATGTTAGTTATGCAATAACTTTGGACACACAACAAAGTTTTGCAGAATGGATAGAAGAGATTTCAATAGGAATCCTAATTACAAAAGGAAAAATAACATAAATGACAAAAGGAATGATAGTGGAAGTGCTAAAAGTCAGAAGGAAGCACTTAAAGAGCATGTTGATGATTTCAAGGAAGCATTTATGAAAGCTAATAATCTAGAAAGTTCTTATATAGTTTTAGAAGTCAATAGTTGTTTATGACTCATCCTATTTAAATTAAGAATTTCTAGTAGAAGTAGAGCTTTAGTTGATTAGAATTGATGGTAGAAAGTGAAATAGAAGTTGTGTAGTCAATAGAAGGTAGAAGGCATAGTGAGGGAGCTATGGTAAAGTGCACAATTATTTGTATGATTACAATAAGTCGTATAGAAGAAATCAAGCTTACTGGTAACCAGAAATAATTTGTGAAGAAAAAGTATATACACATTTAATGCAAAGTTAAAATTGAAATGATTTAAGGATTATGAATAAGAGTGCCAGTACTATTTGTTTATGTAAAGAGTTTGGAGCATTTATGAGTGAATTGAAGCATTCTGAAAGTGTCAAGTTACAGAATCCCTATTACATGATAACTAAGGTATTTTATGAAGCTTTCAGTTGAATTTTTTGTTAAAAAGGTTAGCATTATGGTAAGCTAGTCATTAGGTGATGTTAGTGAGAGACCAAGGTACAAGTTTAAGAAGCACCAGTTTGTTTCCCTTATTGATCATCCCTTGGGAACATTTTCTCAAATACTGCCTAATGTACATCACATAGAAGATGCGAGAAGATATGTTCACAATAAATTTGAGAGTGTTGGTGATGAAGACATTCACAAGGATTCAAGAGTTATGTGCAATGGTAACCTAACCCTTAAACCTGAGTATGCATACTTGAATGAGCTGAATGAGCTAATCAAGTATATATTTTATATGAAATTTGATAGTTATGAGTGCAGTAGGATTATCCTGAGCAAAGTTCATGAGGAAACATTTTGGGTAGGTGACATACCCGTTGTAATTGTTAATGGACTAATTCATAAGGTCATTGGACTAAGCAATGAAGGGTGCAATCACATAAATGACAGGAATGTCAGAAAGATAGTTGAAACAAATTTGAAGACAAAGTTTGATGGAAGAAACATGATAGTTGACCTAATTCAGGACACATGAATTAGAGTGTTGAGAAATATTTTAGGGTATAAGCTAAATCAAAATTCAAGGGTAAATTATGTTCTAGTAGGATTTCTACATGCAACATATGTGATGGTTGTTGAAAAGATGAAGGTGAATATGTGTGAAATTTTTAGAGTGCAATTGTTGGATAACATTGCTAAGTTAAAAAAATCCAAGAATGTAATTTTTAGATTTGAATCTTTGTTTACACATCTATTTTTCTATAAAACCAAACAATTTCCTGGATTGACAAATTGGGATAGCAATGAGTGTACTATGAAGATGGTCACCCAACATTACAAGGCCAAACTTGAAGATGTCAGAGATAGAGACATTGACAGAATGATGAAGTGTTTTCAAGTGGAAATGAAGAAAAGATACAAAATCACTCCAATTATGGTAGAAAGGTACAAGGACAAAATATGTTTTATGGTAGAAACTTATGCGACCTGTATGAAGGCAGTAGAATCAAGGGTGAAATTTATAGAACCTATGGGATATGAAATGAGTGAACTCATTGAAGGTTATGCAAGGATAATATTGCAATGAGATAGAGATACTGAATATCCTAGATGGGGGGCATATGATGAAAAGACGAAGGAAGTTCACTCTGAAATTCACAACAAAGAAATCAAGAAGAATGTGGAGAAAAGTATAGAATCCATCCTCAAGGAATTAGGTATGACAAGACAAGAATTTGATGAGATCAAAGGTATAACCTTTGAAATGAAGGCTAATGGGAAATCAAAGGTATTGGTGGCTACTCATATTGCCATTGCATCACCTTCAGAAGGAGTGATAGTAGCATGATCTACTTCCTAGATACCTATTGCACCCTATGCAGTAGTTGCACAAGTTCAACTAGTCAAGGAGTATCTTGGATAACAAAAGAGGAAACTTGATGAAAATGTGGTATCAATAACATCTACACAAAGGAAATCTGAGAAATTGGTAAAGGTGAAGCAAGAACCAACACCATCCCCTAGAAAGAGGACAAAGAAAACCACTAGTGGTCCAGAAAAGAGAAGGAAGACACTACAGATTAGTGATTCTAATGAGCTTGATGAAGAGACTGAAGACAAAGCAGTTGAACAAGTAGTTGGTGAAGGAAGAACCCATTTGGTTGTATGTACCCTAAAGTGATCACCTAAACTATGGGCCCCCATTCTTCAATTTATCAATTTCCTAAATCAATTTATCAATTTCTTGAATCAATGCATTGCAATATTTTATTGAATCAATTCAAATCATTTTCCTTGATCAAATTGCAATTAATTTAATTATTTCAATATTTCTTAAGGTTTGATCATCTTATTCTTAGTCTATTTAATTAAAAGAAAACTTTTCTTTTAATTAAATAAAATAGATCCTATTTAATTAAAAGAACTTGCTCCCTTTTAATTAGATAAAATCCCTACTTAAGTATCTCTTTATCATGAAAAAAAGGAAATAAATTAAACAAAAATAAATAAATAAATCTTTTTTTCTCTACACTTAAATGCACATATTTCTAAGTGGGATTCCTTAATTTCCTCTTTCCACTTTCTTGTCAAATACTCCTCTTTTCTCATTGGTGGAATTTTGTCTTACATAGATCAAGCCTTATTATCCCATATTGGTTGTGAGAAGCCTCCCACCTCCACAATTGACTATATAAGGATCCCTTTCCTTCTCATTTAGATAGATGTTAGTTGCTATATTATTCTTATGCTACAGGTTTGAAGAGTGATTTTGGAGGAATTTGAGCATTAGGGTTTGGACATTTGAGCTTCATTGCAACTTCTTTATTCTTGTCTTCTTTTCTCATGCATCCACGGCTTCCATCATCATGCTTCATCCTTGCATTTTCATATCAGTTTAGAGTCATATTTGCTTCATAAATTAATCTTGCATTGTTATTTCCTTTCATAGATTAGACTTCCTTTCTTGCATTGCTTTACATTATTATCATTTAGATTAGCTTGCATCTTCATTTGCATGCATATTTTGATCTTTGAATCTCTCATTTTATGGTGTACTTGCATGGACACAAAAAAAGTCAAACTGAGGGCCTCCATTACAAACCCTTGCACTCCATGAGTAGAAAGCTATGAGTCACCATTTGAGACCTCATTCTTGAGAAATCTTGGATATAATGACTCATAGAAGTGTCTCAACATTATAGCACACACTGGTAAGAAATCTTGGAAGCCTAAAGTTGAAAATTTGAATTTGTTGATTATTGCTAATGACAATTTTGTGCAATTAAATAAATATTACAGTTTGTACAATAACATGGATAGAAGGCAGCTAGAAAATGCTATAGTAAGAAATATGATTCTAAGGAATAATTTTTTTGATAGCATTCAAAACAAGATACTTGAAGATGTGTACAATAGGTAACTTAATAGAAAGAGAAGAGTACTAGAAGAAGATACGAAATTGAGAGAAAATATGGTTAACAAATTGTGCGAAGTTAACATTGATGAGGATACATAAAGAATTTTGAAAGGTATTGAACCTTTGTTGTGGAATAAAAGAAGATGTATTCTTCCTATGGGAAGTAATTATGAAGAGGTAAAGAAGGAAACTGAATAAGCCATAGTTAAGTATATGACTTCTATGCCAAAAATTACTAATGGAAGTGCATAACCAGAAAGTGCAAGTCATGTATATGTTAAGGCCAATACACATAGTGATGATGTGGAAGAGGTTGAGGAATCTCAACAAATTAACTCATCTCCACATCTAGTTATTAGTACTAAATCCATGCAATTGGATAGTACTCATATAACTATAGATGCTAAAGATAATCCTTTTGTAGAATATGGGACCAACATTGTTGACAATATTACTATTTATTCTAGCTTAGATGAAGAGGAACAAAAAAGAAAGAAGGAAGAGGAAGAGAAAAGAATAGAAGAGGAGAAAAAGAAAGGTAAGGAAGAAAGAATGAAAGAAGAAGAGAAGGAAAAGTCGAGTCAAGAGGAAGAGAAGAAAAGTATTGAACTAAAAGTAGTCACACCCATTCCAACAACTACCCTAGCAACAACCATTACTATATTGCCTATAGCATCTGATGAGGAAAATGATTAGAAATGTTGAATGATCACTTTAAGAAAGTTACTAAAGAAGAGAAAGTCTATGAATACTTTAGAGAGAACATTAGCAAAAGTTTTGAAAAGAATGTAGATGACAGTGCAAACCACTATTACAAAACCAGATATTCAGAGAAGGAAAAAGAGATGATGAGATCTTTTTTCACCACTTTGTCAAATATTGCCTCAGTGCAAGCTCAAACTAAGCATGGTGCATCATTGTTTGATACAATATGCACTAATGTCAGGAATGACTTGCAAACCTTGAATGTTTGCATAAAGAAGTTGAGGAAGAGCTTAGATGAAGGGAATAAATTGTATGGACAATGCGCATTGTCATACAATTACTTGTTAGATTTTGATGTACAGATCAAAAGAAAAATAAGTGGGCTTCAAACACTCACAATCGGTTTACAACAATATGATGCAAGTATTGAAGGCATTGAAGCTAAAATGGAGATAGTTCACAATTCTATCAGAGGAATTGAATTTGAAAAGGAGAAGGTAATAAAGAGATTCTCTATTCTTAGAGAATATTTGTCTCATAGCATTATCATTTTGCAGTGGCAATTGGAGGAATGTCTTGTAGCTAAGGTGTCCTATGAAAATTTTTCTTATACTAACTTGAGCATAGTTAAAGTTGTATGTTATGCACTTTGTGCACTTATCAATATATCTAATACAGTTAAAAAGAATTGGAAGAATGATCACAAAAAGATGAAACTTGGTTTTGCAAAATGTATTTTAAGAATTTCAAGTTGATCAAAGGAAGGTAACATGGTTTTTGTCTTATTGTTTTTGATGTCAAAGGGGGAGAAGAATGTAAAGGAAAATTGTATAAAAGATGCATATACATGTAAGGGGGATCTTAGCTATGCATATAGGAAATCATTGTAAAGAAGTGATAAGGAATGTAATGATCCATCAAGACATGAATAAAATGTTCAAGTTTTGAAGACTAATTTTGAGTAGTTACTTTTTGTATTTATTATTGACATTATTTTGGAACTTAGCCAATTTTCCTAAATGTTTCCATCAATGTCAATGGGGCAGATTGTTGGTAATATGGATAAGTAGATGTGGTAGTGTTGTCATTTATGGAAACATACATATTTTGGTATTTCATTATGAAATCATTGATAGAAAATTGTCTAAGAATTGGATAGTTTGTAGCTACACAGATATACTTTTTGGTATGTATGAATGACAAAGTTTGAGCTAGAAAATGCACAATTGAGGAATGATCGATGATTGCATCTTGATGACATATGTCAGTGTGTAGGTCTGTATAGGAAATACGATGACAGTCATAGAGGAATTACCAGTACAGGTAATTAACAAAAAAAATAGAGTAGGACAATATAATTGATTGTATGGCTTAAGGAATTTTTTTTTTATCAAAATAATTACTTAGTCATGATGGGCCAACATCTTAGATGTTAACCACAAAGTAATTTTATAATTAGTCAAGTGTGTCGAAGCATCAAGGCCAACTAAGCAGAGTTTTGTTAATCTGGGAGGTATAAGTAAAAATTATATCTTCCGCAACGAATGTCAATGCAGAATGTAATGCAAACTATTGCGAAGGAATTTTATATGATATGCGAGCTTTCTATAACGTGAGATCTGGTGTATGAATAGAGGATTCACAAAGTACAATAGTGAGACTTTATATTATGTATATCTACTACTATGAAGAAACTTATTTGTATATTGTATGTTAGCAAAGTGGGCTCTTCTTGTATACATTGTAATTATTCCACCAAATCCTAACAGGGTTGAAGCAACTCCTAATCAGGTTGAGGCTTTTAACAGGGCCTAGTCCTCTAACAAGGAATTGATACACTATATGTATTTGATAGACTCCTAACAAGGTCAATATCCTTAACATGATTCTTTTGCTTATTGGATCATCTTTTGGGTATCATCCCCATCAGGGTTGTCCCTTGGCCATGGTTTCCCTAGTTAAAAAATAATGGTTTTATGAGTTCTCTATGTGTATGGTTTTTTTATTGTTCAACATTATTGGTTTACTCTCTTATGCAAGTTATAAAGTAATTAACAATATCTAGTTGTGGGCAAAAGTTTATAGAATACTAATTCAAACCCCCCCTTCTCCCCCCATTATTATCTATTTCTAACAAATGATATCACTTTTTCAGCCCTGGAACCTTTTTTTGTTATATTTTATCATACGTATCAACATGAGCATGAATATTTTGTCACGCATATCATTTAAGAACATTATTTTCTTCATATTCCAGGTTGAAATATGCGTATTTTTTTCCATTAACCAGGAGGATAAGTCTATACCTAGACAAAGAAGACTAAGTAACCTTTCAACAATTTCATCATCCCAAGATCACTAGTTAGAGTCCTACATGAGTATCTTTGTTTGTCTTTAAAGATTTGATAGTGTTATGGGTTCCTATTTTGAAATGGATACATGTGATCAAGAATTGTTTTAACTCTTTGTTGGTTGATTTTGCACTTGCATTTGAACTTAATAGATGGAGAGGAAGTTGAAATAGAACATGAAGTAGATGGTTGGTTCTATGTGAATAAACATATTTAATAAAACATAATGCATTGCATCTCTAGACCAACCTATTTTATTGGCTAACCTTTTATATATCTAAATTATTTCAGGTAAGGAAAAAACCACCTAGAAGAAATGGTAAAATGGTTGGATTGGTCCCTGTGCTTTATGTGAACCCTTCCTAGAGAAATTTTTATGTGGTAAAGAAATAGATATGTAGCTCTTTTGTCCCAATCCTATCTAAATTTAGTCATGATCTAGCCTTGTCCTGTGTGCATTATCCTCTAAGTTTTGGTAGTTTTGTTTGAAAGTAGATGTGCATTTAAAAAATGATAGCTTTGTGTAGATCCATTGGTTTTTATTTCTTTTATATTTTATCCTCAAGTCATTTATCTTCATGTTGTTTTCTACAAGATGATATGCTTTCATGCAAGCGTGAAGTAAAAAGTTGCTTCAAGTAAGGCATTCTCCCATTTTATATATGCTCATTTTTTTTGGTCTAATTAAAGGATACTAAGTTGATTGTGGATGTAATCCTATATTCTATTGTAATATATTCATTACTTTTCCCTTCTCAATCTTTACAAAGCATATTTTAGAAGTAGTCACACTAATGTGGTAGTTTGTTGCATGACACTCTTATGTATGTTCATCGTATTGTAACACTAGTTCCATATACCTTTTTACTCAATGGTGTTCTTGGAACTATCTTTTATTGTAAAATTCAAACATCATAGTATCAATTTTTTATTTTGATTGGATGGATTTCTAGACATATAAGATAATTCTTTACATGGGGAATGGTTTGATCCATTTGTTGTAAGAAGTTGCAACTATCATTAAACAAATAAACCATCTTTAAAGGTGCTCTACTGTAGAAAAATTAACTTAGTGTGAGGTTGGTAAAATGCTTCTTGTTAATGCCTCCATTGGAATGATATTATTTGAGGTTAACGATTTTCTAGTATGCATAGAGAGTTGTTTTTGTGTTGGGTTGTAACTATTGAGAGAGATGATTCTATACATTAATTAGAAAATATGGGTGTTGTGTAAGTTGGCCTACTGGTTGCTACTATATAAATCCAAAATAACTAAGTGTTGAATGCTTTTCACAATATCATGAATCAAAGATAGATTGTGTTTATCCCTTGGAATGACTTCCTCATAGTTGACATCTTCCTTATAGTTGTTGTCAACAAAATAAAATGATTGTGTAACCTATAGAAGCATATCACTGATAAATATTGGGGGAAAACATTAGTACATTGCATGTAATGAATAGGTGAAATAATAAACTCTTAATCTGCATTCTATCTACAAACTGGAACCTGGTTTGAAGACCCTTTAACTAGTTGTTGAACTAAAACTATGTTGAAAACAAATTGATACAAGTATGAGAATGTGTTTCAATCACTGTTTTGTCACTGATGTCAAACTTGCCACTTGCTGGAAAGACAACTACTTAGATGATTTGAGTACTATCATTTATTTGATTAATGAGGAGGATTTGATCAAATATGATAACAAAAGAACCTAGATGAAAGGTTGAGTTATGGTATGTAAAAGAGAGTACAAAAAATAGTTAAGACACTGATGATATAGTGCATTGATTATCTACTTAAGGTTGCAAAGGTTCGATACATTGACAAAGCCTAGAAAAATAAGTAAGAAGAATTGAGTCTACCAAGCTTGACCGAGTGGATAGTAGGTACTGAGAAAATTTAGTGCAAGCCAAGCTAAAAATCAGTTAGAGCCGAGAAAAGTCAAATTTTAGTGTATGCCAAGAGATATAGTGTAAGCTGAGTAAAGTTTAGTTGATGCTGAGAACTAGTAAACTTTAGTGTTTGGTGAGTGATCTAGTTGATGATGAGTGGAAGAATAGTATGGAAGCTAAGTGACAACACATTGGTGCCAAGCACCAATATTCATGTTAAATCATGGATTTGACAAATCTAAGCCAACTATTTTGGTTTCTTGAATTTTGTGAAGTGTGTGAAAGATATCTATGATGAGTTGGTGGCATAGAATTCATGGTAAACCATTTTGAGGTGAATTTAAAGACAATTGAAGGATAAGTTTCTAGAAGGGAATAAAATGAAAAGGTGGATAGATTTTTTTAATCCTACCTAATCCTACTGAACCCTTAAATGGATGATTGAGGATGAATGAAAAAAGATCTTAATTTTCTATTTATAAAGATGGTTGGTTAGAAGCAATGTTGGAACAATATTGTAGAACCTAAGTTAGACAAGAGGTCTAAGGTATTGCTTCATTAGAAACCAAACAAAAGGGACTCCTATTGGCAAGCAAAGAAAGAAGACTTAAGAGTATGAATTCTTGAAGGGTGGACAAGCTATCATAGCTAAAGCGTGTCAAAGCCAAGCAAAATGGAGGACTAAAACAAAGATCTGTAATATGCAAGTGAGTTGTAAGTTGTTATCAAATCAAGCCTTACTATTACTTTCTAATCATTGTACCAATCTAGGGTAAATACTTTGAATTAAGGTTGACCTAACACTCATTTGTAAATCCTTTAACTGGGTGACATTCCAAGTGAATGATTTAAATTCCTCTAACAGGGCTAACTCCTAATAGGGTGATTGAAATCCTTTAACTAGGTCACATTTAACAGTGTGCATTGTAACCTTTAACAAGGTTGACCTTTCACAGGGCATCACTTTAGAAGAGTGAGAATGAGTAGCATGTTATTGGTGTTTTTTTCCCAAACTAGGTTTCCATGTAAAATTATTGTGTGAAATGTGTTATTGAATCTGTTATGTTTCATGCTTACATTTCTACAAAGTCGATTTGACAGTAACCTACATAGTTTAAGTGATTATATGATCTAATGGATGCATGCATGATGAATATGTTTTATGGATATGGGTTCACTAAGCTATGAAAAGTTTTATTTGTACATCTTGACCTTGGATAATTGATTCACTTTGCAATTCACTAGTTATTTTGGATGCTCGCCAAATTTGGAAGAACCTAGAGGTGATTTGTATTCTTCGAAAACCTCCACCCACATCTCCATTCAAAATTTCTTGGCCTACTATCAGCCAAACTACCTAAGCACTAGGTTTGATGTGAGTAGGATCGCCTAACCATGCTTCATAATTGGAGAAATGAGCACTATGAAAGTACATCCCACTTAGCCAAATAAATATGATGGCTAATTGACCAAAATGAGCACTAAATACTTTGCGAGAGATCTCTTCCAAATCATTTGTATGGCTATCAAAATCATGAGCATCAACATGTAGGTTCTAGATCCTCTCATTTATTCTAAAGAATTCCAACAATTGGTATCAGAGTCATCAACTTAAGAGGACTAGATTGAAGGTACTAGAAGTAAAAGATCAAGATGTCAAAAAGAGAGGTACCAAAGCTTAACAAAGATAACTTTCCTACATTAAAAAATCTAATGAAGCTACACCTAGGAGGTCTTGGAGACCATGCACAATCTACCATCATAATTGAGCATGTTGATCCTATTAGAGTCCTAACTATTGAAGATTTGAAAAAGAAGAAAGAACACAACCAGGCAATGTTGGGAATTGCCTCAACGTTAAATTATGTTGATTTCAATGACATCAAGGGTTGTGAGAGTGCAAAGAAGATGTGGGATGTTATTCACACCATCTATGGAGGTGATACAAATGTTCTAAGAGAAAAATCTAAAAGTCTTAGAGGTAAGTTTGATGATATCAGAATGCAAGATGGTGAGAATGTTGCTCAATATTGGTCTACGATAAAGGATGTTGTTAATTCTATAAGAGGATCTACTAGTAAGATAGATGATGAGACTGTACTAAGAAATTTTTTTAGAACTTTTTGCCCATCTATGCTATTAGAGTTTCTGCAATACAAGAACTAAGATGTATACTAGATTCTAATCTGACTCTTGAAGGTCTGGTAGGTAGGTTCATTGCGTTTGAGCTATCTAATTTTGATAACTTCAAATTTGACAATGTTGAATCTAATTTCAAAGCTAAGCTATCATTGAAGCAACCTAAATAGAAGAAGAAGAAGAAGGTAAAATATGTTTCCAGTGACAGTGATATAGATGAGGAGGATGTAGAACAACTTGAAGCACTACTAGCAAGGAGATTTCATAGAGGTAAAGGAAAATTCAAAGGTAAGTTACCTATCACATGTTTTAATTGCAATGAGGTTGGTCATATTACTACTAGATGTCCAGAGAAGAAGAACTAAATAGGTGGAGATAGGTACAAAAGTATAAGAGATGAGGACAACAAATATTACAAAGAAAAAGGCAAGAAGTCTTGCTACAGTGCAAAAGAGGAAACCAAAGATGGATATGATGATCATGATGATGAAGTGGTAAATGTTGTAATGAAGGATGATTTTGATGAGGATGAGGCAACTACACTAGTGTCTTGTGTGAACAAGAATGACAAATGGATCATTGATAGTGGGTGTTTACATCACATGACTAGAGATAAAAGTAAGTTCATTACCTTGAATTATTATGATAGAAATAGTATAAGGTTTGATAATAATGCACCCTATTTGATAAAAGGAAAAGGTTCTATCAAACTCGCAGAAAAGATTTTATGTGACAATACTTAGTAAGTTGAAGGACTTAACTAAATTTTTTTGAGTGTATCACAATTGAATAGTTTAGGTTGTAAAGTTGAGTTTGAGAACAAGATTGCTAAGATATATGATACTAATAGAAAACCAAAGGGAAAAGGTGATCAAACTAGAGGTAATCTATTCTTTATTGATATGGATGATGCTACTTGTCTAGTTATAGAATTTGATGATGTGTGGTTATGGAACAAGAGGTTATGTCGTGTTAATTTTAATAACTTGGTTGGTATCAGTAACATGAGAAGAGTTAAAGGTTTTCCTAAGTTGAAGAAACTTGACAATATAATTTGCAAACATTGTTAGTTAGGCAAAATGACAAATTCTAGTTTTAAGAGCAAGATTCATACTCTTAAAGGAATTTTGGAGGTTGTTCATATTGACTTGTGTGGACCAATTGATGTGCAAATCTAAAAAGGTGATAATTACATTATGCTATTTGTTGATGACTATTCTAGGATGATGATAGTTATGTTTCTGAAATAGAAATCTGATGCTTTCCAAATGTTTAAGCAATACTTAGCAAGAGTTGAGAAGGAAAAAAGTAAAAGTATGAAATACTTGAGATCTGAAAAAGGAGGAGAATTTAAAACAAATGAGTTTGAGATGTTTTGTAATGAAAGAGGAATTAAAAAAACACACATTTGCCCCTAGGATCCCTCCATAAAATGGAATTTTTAAAAGGAGGAACAGATCTGTGATGGATTGTGCTAGGACACTCATGATGGAGAAGAATGTTGCTTTGAAATACTGAAGAGAGGTTGTAAGTACAATTTTCTATACCTTTAATCATGTGTCAGTCAAGAAAGCTACCCATTCAATGCCTTTTGAACTATGGTATGGATACTCACCTAATGTAAAATATTTTAAGGTATTTGGGAACAAATGCTATATTCTCAAAGATTTCAGGAATGATATCTAGATGAAAAAAGTGAAGAAGGTATATTCCTAGGCTATTTCGCAAGAAGTAAAGCTTATAAATGTTTAAATACTAACACTAACAAAGTTATGGAAAGTGAAAATGTGAAATTTGATGAATATATAGAAGTAAATGAGGCTGAACCTCTGAAGGAACCAGAGGAATAAAAATCATTTTTATACTTTTTATGAAGATATGTTTGCTGATGAAGATGTTGTAAATCAAGTTGCAAATCAACGACAAGTTTCAATGATTGTCGAGTTACATACAATGAATGTCGAGTTGCATTCAGGAATTGAGCTACAATCAGGTGTTGAGTTATAGAATGAAGTTGAGGCACATTCTAATTCTAAGATTAGTGTACATGAAAGAGATGGTGAATTACCTAATAGAGAAGTACATAGTGATTTAGAAGTTGAGAGACCAAATGAGGGAAATAGAGCAAAACCAAGATTGTCAAAGTATTTCAAGAGACATCGCCCTACTACAAAAATAATTGGAGAGAAAGATGCAAGACCAATGACAAGAAATAAGTTGAGAAATAATACATTTTTTCTTAGCATGCATGAACCCAAAAAAATGAAAGATGCCTTAGAAGATCTGGACTAGAGTAAAGCCATGAAAGAAGAGATTAAAGAGATTGAGAAGAATAAGACATGGACTCTAGTTCGTAGACCAGAAGATAAAAATGTGATTGGCACCAAGTGGGGATATAGAAACAAGTTAGATGAAAATGATAAAGTTACAAGGAATAAGGAAAGATTAGTTTACAAGGGGTATGCACATGAAGAAGGGACATACTATGGAGAAACATTCACTCCTATTGCAAGATTGGAAGCAGTAAGAACTCTACTTTCTTACTCTATATACAAAGGTTTCAAAATTTATCAAATGGGTGTTAAATCTGCATTTGTGAATGGCATATTAGAAGAAGAAGTTTATATAGAACAACTAGAAGGATTTGTTGATGCTAATGACAAGAACATGGTATCTAGACTACACAAAGATTTATATGATTTGAAGCAAGCACCAAGAGCATGGTATGAAAGGCTTCACAATTATCTTGTAAAGATTGGATTTGAGAGGACTGATGATAATAGTAATTTGTATTTGAATACAAAGAAAGGAAAATATATTTTACTATTTGAAATTTTTGTTGATGATATCATATTTTGAGGTCAAGATACTTTATGTAAAGCTTTTGAAAATGAAATGAAGAAAGAATTTGAGATATCTATGTTTGGAGAGATCAAGTTCTTTGTGAGTTTGTAAGTACATCAGATGAAATATGGTATATACGTCACTCAATCAAAATATGTAAAGGAGATACTAAAATTTTTTGGATTGGAAGATTCCAAGCTAGTAAGAACACCTATGGTGATTGGAGACAAATTGTCAAAGAATGATGATTTAGCTGAGGTGAATCAAACATTGTACAGGTCTATGATTGGAAAATTGCAATATGTAGTACATAGTAGACTTGATATTGCATCATTTGTTGGGATAGTTGCAAGATTCTTTGCTAATCCCAAGGAGAATCATTTGATGGATGTTAAGAGAATAATGAGATATCTAAAAGGAACAAAAGACTATGGTCTATACTACAAGAAAAATAAAACATTTGAGTTGAGGGCTACACTGATGCTGATTGGGCTGGAAATATTGATGATGGAAAGAGCACTAGTGGACGAGCATTTTTCTTAGGAAAAAGACAGGTTACATGGACTAGCAAGAAACAAAATTGCATATCTCAATCTATTGTTGAAGCTGAATATGTTGCTGCTACAGTAAATTGTACAAACATTGTATGGATCAAATAGCTACTCAAAGGTATGAAGGAGGAAATCATTGAACCTATGATACTATATTGTGATAATAGAAGTGTTATAAATGTATCAAAGAATCCTGTGATGCATACAAAGACAAAGCACATTGCAATCAAGTATCATTACTTAAGAAGGTTAGCTCAAGATAAAGAGGTGAAAATAGAATATGTGAATACAAAAGAGAAAATAGCTAATATCTTCACACAAAAATTACCTAAGGATGCTCATGAGTATCTAAGAAGTAAACTAGGGGTGATACCTCTATCCAAGGCTATTTAAGAAGCATAAGAAGTTCCCTAAATCAATTGACATAATTGAAATATGTTATACATTGACATTGACCAAGCATCACATTTGTCTGGAGGCCGCCAAAATTCTTTCCAAGGAGGATAACTTCTTCAAAAGAAAACTTAAGGAAGCTATTGAAATTAACTATCATCCCATCAACCTCAATCGAGATGATGGATGGTCCATCAGCTTGTCTTGGCAACCTCTCCTGGGCTCGCTTAAGACTCAGCATCACCCTTGATGCTTCCCGAGCTTTCCTGCCCCCCCGGGTATGTCCCCTAGCCTTCCCCTGTCACTCCCCCATTTTGGCCTGTTGGGTTTATGGGAGAGCCCCCCCCCTCCTTTCGTATTCAGTCTCCTGGCCCCACCTTGTGGTCTCCGAGCTCCTCCCTCCTCATATTCTCTGTGTTCCTTTTTTCAGGTTGCTTCCTATTGTCTCTCCACTCTTTTTGCATTCCATCTTAGCCCTCTGTCTCGCTCTAACCCTAGAGCTCTTTCCTGTGCCGGTGGTTTCAGCCTTGGGTCTTCCATCTTGATGTCTTGTTTTTTATTATTATCCTCATTTATTTATTTATGATTTGGTTTTTATCTCTTTGTGCTTGTTTTCTTTAATCTGGGTTGGTTCCAGTGTTGCGTTTGTTTCGCACTCATGGCATATTTACGCATTTTCTTATTGTAGCATTTTTAGTTTTTAGGTTCGATCTATTTATTTAGGTTTTTTGCTCCTGAGCTTTTTATTTTGTGTATAGCTTCTTCGTTTTGGTATTAGGGCCTTTCTAATGTTTCTCTTCTTGTTCTTTCTCTTGGGGATATAAAAAATATTTTTGGGCTTGTTCGATTTTTTAGATATAGTTGTATATAAGTTCTTAATTTTTGCACATGCTTTTATTTATTTATTTTTCGTTCTTTTATATATTTAGGTTAGGGATTGAGCCTTCTTTTTTATTATTATTAATTTAATACTTAATTTTTTAAGTCCTAATTTTTCTATTTTCAACCTCTGATAGTTATTTATTCTTTTTCATAATCGTGTGCTTCCTCCCTTTTTCACGTTGATCCTTAATTTTTTAATTTTTTATTTATCTACTTATTTATTTTTTTTTTAATTTTTATTTAGTTATTTATTTTTTATCATTTTTTAATGCATATTAAAAATTCCTTTACATCTATGCACATTATCTGCATTTTTTCATATGATTGGTTATTCTGTACCGGTTCTCTTGGTGGTTATGTCTTTATTTTTGGTCCTCTTGGTCTTTGTGCCCCTCCCCCCCCTCTCCTTTTAGGACTGCTTGTGGTGTCCTGGTCTGCTCATTCCATATTCTGATGTTCTCTTGTCCTGATGATGGATCATGTAGTATGATCCGAAACGTTGATGCTAAAAAAACTCACACAATCTAATCCAGAAACATTGCTCACATACTAATGGATTGTGGAAATCTGATTATGTTAATAGTGGATCTTACTTTAGGAGCTGCCTAAAGTAATTAAAGAGTTGAAGTTACAAATCAGTTACAAGCTAGGTGACAGAGGGAGAAATTGAAATATTCATATATGTATATTAAAATGACCAGTCTTTGGCATTTTTTTCAAAGAGGGAGATAGAAGATTAGAAGAAATATGGAATATCTACTTAGAGGAAGCTAGTGTACTTGTTGATTACTACAGAGTAAGAAATGATTACATATACCTAGTAAGAGGGAGAGTGCTGAGGGAGATATAAGAAGTGATCAAGAGGGATTCATAAGGATGAGTTGATTATCTATTGATCAGAACAAAAAATTTTAACCTATATAGAAGCTGAAAGATGATAGAGGGAGAGATTTCAATACAAGAAAATATTTTCCTTTTGGTATTATTGTTCATTGTACTAGTTGTGCTAGTTTTCCATCAATGCTAAAGAGGGAGATTGTTGAAAATAGATTGGTACAAGTATGAGAATGTGTTTCGATCATTGTTTTGTCACTGATGTCAAACCTACTACTTGCTAGAAAGAAAAGTGTTTAGACTATTTGAGTACTATCATTTATTTGATTGATGAGGAGGATTTGGTCAAATAAGATAACAAAAGCACCTAGAGTAAAGGTTGAGTAATGGTATGTAAAAGGGAGTACAAAGATCAGTTAAGACAATGATGATATAGTGCATTGATTATCTACTTAAGATTGCAAAGGTTGGATACACTGGCAAAGCCTAGAAGAACAAGTAAGAAGAATTGAGTGTGCCAAGATTGTTCGAGTGGACAATAGGTGGCGAGAAAAGGTAGTGCAAGCCAAACAAAAAATCAGTTGGAGTCAAGCAAAGTCAAATTTTAGTGTATGTCAAGTGATATAGTGTAAGGTGAGTAAAGTTTAGTTGATGTTGAGCACCACTAAACTTTAGTGTTTGTCGAGTAATCTAGTTGATGATGAATGGAAGAAAATATGGAATCTAAGTGACAACATATTGATGCCAAGTGCCAGTATTCATGTTAAATCATGGATTTGATGAATCTAAGCCTACTATTTTGTTTTCCTAAATTTTGTGAAGCATGTGGAAGATAACTATGATGAGTTGGTGGCAATGAATTCATGATAAACCATTTAGAGGTGAATTCAAAGTGTATTAAAGGTGAAGTTTCTAGAAGGGAACAAAATGAAAAGGTGGGTAGATTCATTGAATCCTACCCACCCCTAAAATGGATGATTGAGGATGTATGATAAAATATCTTAATTTTCTATTTATAGAGATGGTCGGTCAGAAGCAATGTTGGATCAATGTTGGAGAACCTAAGTTAGACTAGAGGTCTATGATATTACTTCATCAAAAACCAAATAGAAGGGACTTCTGTTAGCAAGCAAAGGAAGAAGGCTTAAGAGTATGAATGCTTGAAGGGTGAACAAGTTATTAGAATGAAGCATGTGAAAGCCAAGTAGAATGGATGACTAAAACAAAGATCTGTAATCTTCAAGTGAGTTGTAAGTTGTTATTAGATCAAGCCTTATTGTTACTTTATAATCATTGTACAAGTCTAGGGTAAATCCTTTAGATTAAGGTTAACCTAACAGTCATTTGTAAATCCTTTAACTAGGTGACATTCCAGGTGAAGGATCTAAAGTCCTCTAACAAGGCTCACTCCTAACAAAGGTGATTGAAATCCTTTAACTATGTCACATTTAATAGTGTGCATTGTAACCTTTAACAAGGTTGACCTTTCATAGGGAATCACTTTGGAAGAGTGAGAATGAGTAGCATGTTACTGGTGATTTTTCCCAAATTGGGTTTCCATGTAAAATTATTGTGTCAAATGTGTTATTGAATCTGTAATGTTTCTTGCTTACATTTCTGCAAAGTTGATTTGGCACTAACCTACATAGTTTAAGTGATTGTATGATCTAATGGATGCATGCATGATGAATATGTTTTATGGATATGGGTTCACTAAGCTATGAAAAAAATTATTTATACATTTGGACCTAGTATAACGGATTCACCGCCCC
The DNA here is from genome assembly GCA_028749045.1 of Cupressus sempervirens. Classification (NCBI taxonomy): domain Eukaryota; kingdom Viridiplantae; phylum Streptophyta; class Pinopsida; order Cupressales; family Cupressaceae; genus Cupressus; species Cupressus sempervirens. The sequence continues at coordinate 443,432,490 of CM053787.1, read as the reverse complement.
CCCACCCCCCCTTCTCAGTTATTGTAAAGAATTCCAACAAACTATAAGCATAGGAATGTCATAAAGACACATTTGGATTGTGAGAGTTAAAAGAAAGGGTTGGTATCGATAGGAAGGACAACCAAATAATGAGAAAAATAGTGATTTTCCTAGTTACAAAATGAAGTGACAATGTAAACAAAATTAAAAATGATGATAAGTCATTGTTGCAGGACAACACTATCATATGAAGTTCAAAGCTAAATGTGAAAATGATTTCAAGTAGGGGCATGTAAGTGATTAAAAGGAATCCATCTTACACTAAAAAAAGTCAAAAAATAATAGAAAAAATGTTATGTTCAATACATTAAAAATAGTGAATGCATATGATAAAACACAAACTATTCTCTCAGAATTAGACAAGAATTTACCTGTCATAACTTATTGTGCTTCCTATTTCTACTAAACTAATGGAATAAATGATTTCACATATCATAATATGTTGCTTGGTTTCTAATGTATCCTTGGCCAAAGCTTTCTTTTTAACATATATGGTCTTTTCTTTTCTGTGGAGCTGGTGACGATCCTTTTACAGAAACTTCTAGTTGGAGGATTAGCTATGGGTGAATTATGTTTTGCTGAGTCTATCAAAATATTCTTAGTACTAAGAACATTTTTATTAGTCAATGAGCTAAATCCTTTTTGAGTTACATTTATTGTAGTATGATAATCCATATTCTCCTCCTCAATAGGAAAACATCCAGTATGCTCTTGAACTTGCTTTGCAAACAAGTTGGAGTTTATGTCTAGGGAATTTGTGATAGTTTTGTCAAATAATATTCCACCTATAGATGTTAATTAATCTAAATAATAAATCTCTAATGGATATCCCTTCCCCCAAAATTTGATGGATTTTTCTGAGTGATCACTAGAGTCTAAGGAAAGATAAGCCCATGACACTTCTAATGGTGTATAATTTATACACTTCAACATTTTATTTACTAGAGTGAATGAGTGAAGAGCATTATGAAAAACTATAGCTTCCTTATCCCTATTCACAAGGTTACCAATTTATCACAACTCTATAGGCTTTTCTTCTATTGTATAAGTTTTCCCCATTTTGAATCCCTATGATATTTCTATTTCATGTACGGACCCTAATCTTGTGCTTGGAAAATGATTGTCATGACTAGTTGAATCAACAACATTTAATGTTGAGAAAAACCTATGGTAAGGCTTCATCATGCCTTGCATCCATCGAATGTCTCCCAAACCTTTTGCAAGTCTATCATTTGAGACTTCACATAGACAATCTACTCCCAAACTAGATTGTAGTCCAAATTGATTAGAAGGCTACTTATTAACTACAATTGACTCACTTAAACCACATTGACCCACTTTTGTAACCAAATTTATTTTCATTAAAGGTGTCCTTTCAATGTTACATTTTTTCATGCCACTTAGCCCCTTTTGTAAAGAGAACTCTGAGACATAGGTCCATGTCATTCTCAAATCTCTTCACCTGCTTTGCTTTTATTTGCATATGATAGCCAGAGCTTGAAGCCTCTTTGACAAAAGAAGCATCGTAGGTATTAAAATAATTTTCCTAGCCATCACAACTGAGATAGTCTATTTTTTTGGCTAGCCATCACTTGCATAGAACAACTATCGTAATAAATTCACAATTATGATAGACAAATGTCCCTTTCATAGCACAACTATCACATAAATGTCACAACTATGATGATGTATTGGAAACTTAAGATGTTGTCATTATGACAGCGTATTGTCATAATTGTGACATTTTGAACATGAACTGCTGTCCCTTCCTTCTTCCAAGTTAGGACAGTGTTAGTCATCACTATTACAATGGATAACCTCATTATTACAATTTGCAATAGCAAAAATTTGATGACTTTCTGACGGGAGACAAATCATGGTTCTATCGCTTAGGTGATGGGTAGAAGTCACAATTACAATGGTCTATCATCGCAATTTGGGTCCAAATGTAGTAGTGGGTGTTGTGTGTAAGGGAAAAGAGGTCGAGGTACAAGATTCTTTTGGAGTATCTTGTGAAATGGAATAATCTTTCACTTGAGGATGCAATGTGGGAAGGAGTACAGATTTTTAGCATCATAGTTTGAAATTCCTCAAGGTCAAGCAATTTAGCTAAGTTTTCAGTTCGGATTCAGGTTCAAGATTGACTCAAACTTCTTTCGGTTGGGTTCAAATTTATTTTGGGTGTGACTTACATACACCAATGTGTGTGTGTGTGTGTGTGTGCATATGTGTGTGCGTGTGCATGTGTGTGTGTGTGCATGCGTGCATGTGTGTGTGTGCATGTGTGTGTGCATGTGTGCATGTGCATGTGCATGCGTGTGTGCGTGCATGCGTGTGCGTGTGCGTGTGTGTGTGTGTGTGCATATGCGTGTACGTGTGCATGTGGGTGTGCGTGTGTGTGTGCGTGTGCGTGTGCGTGTGTGTACATAGATGCAAAAATACATAAGTTCATACACCACTATGATAATATTAAAGCAACATAGAAAAATACACCACCATGTCAATATTTCAGAAGAAAAAAAATGTCAACATTGATAATCAACCATCATTGAACAAATATCATCATGGACCATCAATAAAATCATCATTTTCAAGAAACTCATCATCATTTTGTTGTTGCAAATATGTAGTACAAAAGATATTGCTATAGGCCCATTCAAGGTAATGGTTGTGATTATTACAATATTCTAAGCTTCACACATCAATTATCATAGTTGATGATTCAAAGAAACCAGCTTTGGATCCGATTGGATGAAATCATGTCATGTAGCAACCAAAATTAGTTAACCAAAATATTGAATTTATTTATACCTTTGTGGTTGGTCTATTAAGGATTGCATTCTTTGAGTTTAACTAGTTCATTATTTCCTATAATGGATTGAAGACTTAATGATCTAAATTATTTTATGGTCATTTGTATCGGATTGTGAATGCAAATTGGAAATATTCTCTAGGTTGCTTCATTTTACAAGAGGAATAAAGAGGTTTGTTTGAAAGTTGAAACCTAGCTAGATATAGGCAAGACTCAAATTTGGTCTAGACTTGGAATCCTACAATCCATCATTAAAAAAGAAATTCTAAGTTTTAATTTTTTATAATGGTTCATATGAATTCATAGAAAAAATTAATCCAATTTTAAATAAACCTTCTGAACAAATTAAAAATTAAAATATATAATTTAAACTTAGCAACAAACATCATTAAAAATTGCTTCTAATAATGCAATTCCCCATAATGCTTTTTTATATATTCAATCATATAAGATGTCTTACCATTCTCTGTAATGAAAACGAGTGGATTATCGTATCTATGTTCGATGTAGTTTAACAACTCTCCTATTCCACGTGGATGTATATAGAGCCAGTCAAATGCTACCTGTTGTCCCACCAATTGAAAATAAAATCAACATTAGCAACCACAAATTTCAATAATATTTTTACTCATTTAATTAAATAGTTATTTTTCTTGTTTTTTTAATGAGCTTTGTGAGTCTTACCACTAATCTGATGAGCATACCATTTATGTAAGACTTCATTTTTTTTTTTTTTTTTATGTCTTTCTTTTTATACCAAAAAGAAATTATAATCTTTTAGGCAACCTACAATACAATGGTAAATTGCTAGCCTCTCATTTGGAGGTCTTGGATTCGAGTCTAATTGAACTTAACACATAATAACAATAATAATAATAAATCTCAAGGAAAAAAAACAATTTTAAATAGAATAAGATTTCTTTTGGGAAAAAAATGAATCACCTGATATTTGGTCTTGTAAACAGTCACAATAGCTATGTGGGAATGAAGAAGATTATGGGCCATAATATAGGGTTTTGTTCCAAATTTTTTGGGCCTAAATTTGCATGAGAAGAGGAATGCTGTCTTGGTGCCAATGTACCAGTCTCATATCCTCCAATGATGTAGGAATGAGGTTCATTTAGAGTTATCCAGTGCTTCACTTGATCCCTAAACTCTTCAAAGAATTAATCATTGTAAGCTTCAAAATCTTTCCTATACACTTAAAATATTGGTCTACTTATTCTCATAAAATTAGTATTCAATGAATGAAATCAAGAAGTATACTATACTATATGAGCATAAATGGATAAAGGATTTCATGATTTGGAAGGGTCTCATACATATTTTTTTCACTAAGAAATCCCCCATAGTTGTGCTCCAGAGCTTGTGGAGGGTCCCAATGAAATAGAGTCACAAAAGGTTTTATATATGTAAACATGATTTGGTTATGGCTTGCATAAAATTATAGACATTTCTATGTCCATAATATAAAATAGGATTAATTTTTACCATGTTTTAGGCATTCATTGATAAGGTTATTGTAGTAGGCCACTCCAACTTTGTTAATTCAACCTTTGATTGTGCCATCTACTCTCACCAAAAACAAGAATTTTTTTTAAGAAAGACACTTCTAATTGCTAGTCACTTTTGTTTAAGGGTTAAAAAATTGGCTAAAAATGGTAATATTCATGACCAAGATATGGAAAACCTATATGCATACAAGCCCATGTCCTTCATTAGTTTCACATCTTCCTACAAATCACACAGTCCAAGATAAAAATAGTAAATTCATTAGGAGGCTAAAAACATCAAAAGGAGTAGATTCATGATCTTCCATGGATGGTCCCACAAAACTGCCATGTTTTCTTTCATATAAATATTCATTTGGGTAATCAACACATGTCCCTCAAAGCTCCCACTTTTCCTTACATATAAATATTCATTTAGGGGCCATTTGAATGGTGCCTTCTCTCTAATAGAACCCATTTAATTTTTTACGCCTGAAATCATTTTAAAACTATGAAAATAAATGATGTGTATCTAGAGATTGTTTGTCTTTCCCATATCACGTCAAATGATGAAATTATACATGAAAAAGAAACCAAATTATACAACATTGATAAGTTGGTTCTTCTAGAGCATACATCTCTAAGAATTCCTACATCATCAATGAAAAAAATATACTCTAGAACATGTACCTTGTAACACATGTCCTTTGATGAAGTGGGCTATCTCAGCTATCTAGGGATTGCAACATTATTAATGGAAACAATACACCTATTTCAACTTGAAATATGAAAAAAATAATATTCTTAAATGATATGTGTGATAAAATATTCATTTAGATACGTGTGATGAAATATAACAAAAATAGGTTCTAGACCTACAAAAGCAACATCATTTTCCCATCTTTTGGTGCATGTCATTTTTTCATCGCATCCAAAATAAGATTCTGACACTTTGAATTGAGAGTTCGCATGCAGTTGTGTTTTATATGCATGGGCAATAGGTGGAGGTGAAAATATACACCATGTTTACATTTATTTAATAGGTCTATTAAGTTTTTAAAATTATAGACCATCATGAACATTAGAACTTTAACTACTATAGCCAAGAGAATGTCCTTAGCAAGCTAGCACATAGAAAGTGTTGATTTTCTTGCATGCCGAGCACATTACCCTCACCTATTAGAGTCAAAGTGATAATGTTCATGATGGTCTATAACTAAAAATACATAATAGCAAAAATGCAAACCTGTTGCATTTTTTAGTTCCACCTTATGTCATATGTTAATATTGAGCTTCACTTGGTTTCAAGAATATTCCAATATTCTCTACTAATTAGGGCCAACCATATGCTTTAAAGTACTTCGAAGTTGGGCTACTCTCAGGGGAAGTCCATCTTCATTGCACACAAGAAATTGATCACAATTCTATAGTGTTCCCATACATCTACCACGAGTACATCCAGATATGTCCTCATTGCCTCCTACATAAAATGAATCCAATATTACAAAATACCCACTAAGAAATAATAGTTCAAGTGAAATAAACACATGAAAAATCAAAGAGAAAAAGAGGAATCTACTTAGCAATAGGCATTGTCATCATATCTATGACCATGTTACATGTTGCTAACATTGCATTTAGAATTACGTCTTTAGTTCTGTTCCTTGAAGAAGATGGCCTAGTGAGCATAGGATATTTACTAGGAGCTAAAAAATAAGATTGTTAATGTACAAAAAAACAATATTATTAGAGCTATTAAAAAAAATATGGTTCAAACAAAACACAAGTGTAGTATAGAACATGTGATGTACTTGAACCACCTAAAGTATCATTATTTGGGGCATGACCCTTTAACCTATTCAACATCATGTGTAAAAATAAAACATGCATTTTATTTAATGACATAAATAAAGAGTATACTATAAAAATTGTTATTGAACTTTTCTTATAATTAAAAACCACATTAATAATTATTTTATAAGTCTCAACTAGGTGCATCAACTCATTCTCTCTCTATTGTATTTGAGGAGTCTAAGGTTGAATTGACGCCAATTGAGTTAGTGCTCTTGATAGTGCATGAAAGACCTTTTGTAGTGCAGACATAGGATTAGCAACTAATGCAAAATCAAGATCACCATTATTCCTTTCCAAAATCTCACCTTTGCATTTCATCCCTATTTATCACATTTCTCACCCAATGATTGACCTATCTCACCCCTATAAATATGTTATATTTATATCTCCATATACCACATCAACACAACTCCCATTTCATATTGATTACTTATTTGGACTATCTTTCTCCCATTGATAAGTTTTGATAGTGGCAGAGAACTAATTATCTTAGTTGTTAATGAGAACCAATAGACATTATTATCTAGCTTAGGGACATAAACAAGAGATATGGCTGCAATGAAGGAAATGTCATAATTTGTGTGTCATTTATGCCTCTTTATTTTGATTTTGTTCAAGGGAGGCCTGCCAATGTTAATAGATAACAACAATGCACTTTCTAAGAGTTTACAATTGTTCAACAAAATTAATATTTTACAAGAAAATGTAGTTGAAGAACTATTAGCTCAGAAGAAAGAGCATGGTTTTGAAATAGTGCATAAAGTGCTTGACATGAGAGGTCCATAAGTGAGGGTGTTGACCAATCTTGAAAACTTGAATGTTGAAATGAAAGCTATCGAGGATAAAACACCTATGTCAGAGTTACAACACAATGTGAAGTAGATTTTAGATATGGTAGAGGTAGATATTTAGAAGTTTGATTATAATTTAAGGCACGAAAGAGAGTCTATGCCAATATACCAGAAGGAGAAGGAAAGACTTTAGAAAGAGATTGCACGACAAAAACAACAACTACACAACATAGAGGATATTATGGGAGCACTGGATAGAATCCAGGAAAGTGTTGCAGTAGGTACTATGAAATTGGAATCACTTGCAAGTTTCTTTGAGAATTTATAGTCCAAATATTGGGAGGACTACGAGTTGTGCAATGTGTCATGTATTGCATCTGCATTTTCTTTGTCATTGCTTATAAGATTTTTTCAAGGTTGGGAACCACTTCAACATCCTTTGCATGGTTTAGAGGTAATGCAATTGTAGAAAAGGATTCCACAAGGGAATAAGCCTCATGATTATGACATTTACACAAAAGCAGAACTTGCTTCTTCAACTCCTTACACTCGACTCTTCACTAAAGTTATTCTTCGAGCAGTGAGAATAGTTAAACGAATTCCTAGGAGCCAAAGGACCCTGAACCTATGTTGCATTTTTTGGAGACATGGGAGAAGTTACTATTGGCTTCAGTACTTTATGACATTCTAGATCATATAGTGATGCCCAAATTAACAACATTAGTAGATACTTGGGATCCTCGTAAGGAGAGTGTGCCAATATATGGATGGTTACATCCTTGGCTTCCATTATTAGGCCAATGTATGGAGCCTTTATATCCAACCATTTTTTATAAGTTTGGGAATGTGCTTCATGCCTAACATGCAAGTGATGCATCCACATATGCAATTTTATCACTTGGAAAGCTGCATTTGATCCTCATAGTTGGGAACTACTAATTGTTCATTTTATTGTACCTAATCTAATGATATTTCTACAGGAATTTGTAATCAACCTAGCTAATTAGAAGGTAGACCAATTTAACTAGATTATGGCTTGGGAATCTTCTATTCCCATTTATCATATGGTTGTTGTTAAAGTAATTAGATATTTCCTAATTAACTCTAGTCTACTTAAGCTAAACTCTAGGCATCTAATAATTAAATTTTTAATTAATTATTATGATGCAACCTAGGTTAAGATTTTTAGGGTTTTGACCTCCTATAAGGATGATCTCTCATTGTAAACATTCATTGAGAACCGAGATTAATTCGTTGTTGATTATAGTAATCTTTTTTTTTTGCTCATCAAGAATGTCTTGTCTATGGATCTGGCAATTTCTGCCTCCATAGTTTTTTGGTTCTCTCTTCTGTAATAGGTGTTTGCATGTGAAATGTCCATTTACTGATTTTGCATGATATTTCCAACCTCAAATCAGACTTTAAAATCAAACAACCAATATTACAAAGATCTGCCAATTTCCCAATAAAACCCAAATCGGGTATGTCCAAATCAGTGCCCAAAAACTTCACAACTTTAGAAATTATTAATAAATCTGAGAATGGACCATTTAAAAAAAAATTAAGCAGCATAACAGCCTACAAAATGACATTTCCAGATTTGTATAGCCTTTACACAACAGCTCACAAATGTAGGACAAAACTATGCTCAATCGGGCTCCCAAAATTAACACAAAAATGCTCGGAAACACCACCAAAACACTCATAAACTATCTCAAAAGTTTAATCACGACCCAATACATATATTTAGCTCTATTTTAACATCTTAAATTCTGAAACACAGCAGCAACCCAAACTAATATGAAACACTCAACTAAAAACACCAAACTCAAACCAAAAACAACCCCGAAAACCCACAAATCGACACTATTCAGCACAAAGGCAAACTCTGTATGAGCATGCACATGGAATGGCTTCAAACTCCCATCTCAAGCCTTCCTAGAAACTTGAAAACTCCTGTTCTTGGGTCTCCTTCTCCACAGGTTTGGCAACCTCTGAAGAACAACAAGAAAATTAGCAAAAATCAAGTTCTAGAATGAGCCCAAAATGCCTCCAAACCCCTTAAAAGAGGGCATAACCCTAACTCACATCCAAGAGGGGCTAATAAAATATAATTTAATAATAATTTTTATTTATTAGTCCATTGGTTTCCAAATATTAGCCCCTTTTTCCAAAACTTCACCTTTTTGGAGCCTACTTGCCTTAGCAAAGTTTATTATTTTTTAATTATTTGAAAAGAGGACATGACAAGTCCTCCCCTCCCAAATATTGCTTGTCCTCAAGAAATGAAGGTTGGAATTCTCAAGAATATGTGCTCCTTCCCAAGTTGCATCCTCTATTGGTAATCCTTTCCATTTGACCAAATGCTCTATGACGCTCCTATTTCTCAAGCTTTTCTCTCTTGTATCCAAAATCTCTTCTGGTATCAAAACTAATTTCCCTTCATCATCAAGAGGTGGTAATTCTGTAGATACTATGGTTTGCTGGCCTAGAACCTTCTTTAAGCAAGATACATGAAAAATATTATGTATTTTGTTGTTTGGTGGGAGCTCCAATTCATAAGCTACCTCTCCTACCTTCTTGATGATTTTATAAGGCCCATAGAACCTTGGCTTGAGTTTCTCTACCCCACTCCTCTTCAAGGTGCTTTGCTTTATATGGCTGCAACCTAACAAATACCAAATCTCCCACCTCAAAAGATCTTTCAATCCTTTTCCTGTCAGCATATATCTTTTGTTGGTTCTGTGCATGTTGTAGATTATCCTTGAGGGACCTTATTATGTCTTGGCTTTGCTTGATGAAATCACTTGCTGCGGGTACTCTGCTATTGAAAAGTATTAGATCAAAAAAGGAAAGGGCATCATAACCATAAAGAGCACAAAAAGGAGGCATACCAATAGACATGTGATGAGATGTATTGTAACAATACTCCCCTAGGTGTAACCATTTCACCCAAGCATGTTGTTGATTTGAAACATAGTTCCTCAAATATCCCTCTATCCATTTATTAACTATCTCTATTTGTCCATCTGTTTGAGGGTGATAGCTAGTACTGGGAGTGAGTTCAGTTCCTACCAAATGAAAGAGCTCCTTCCAAAAAGAGCTGAGGAATCTACTGTCCCGGTCACTAATAATGTTTCTAGGCAAACCATGTAATCTAAAAATTTCCTTGAAGAACAATTCGGCCACTTGTGATGCCTTGAAATCAGATGTGATAGGAAAGAAATGTGCATACTTAGTTAGTCTATCTACCACCACATATATGCAATCCTTACCTTGAACCTTGGGCAACCCAGTGATGAAATCTATGGAAATACTTTCCCATTTTTGTTCGGGAATAGGAAGTGGCTGCAACAACCCTGCAGGAAAATTTTGCTCACTCTTGCTTTGTTGGCATACCATACATTCCTTAATGTGTTTAAGGACATCCTCCTTCATACCCTTCCATGAAAATTGCTCTCAAATTTTCCTGTATGTCTTGAAGTATCCCTAATGACCAGCCAAAGGTGTGTCATGAAAGGCCCTCAATATCCTCTCCTTAGTTTTTGACCCTGGCACTAAGAAGATCCTGTTCTTGTAATAAATCAATTCATCAACAACCTTGTACCTATTATCATCCACTAAATTATCCAAAATCTTGGTGGCAAATGAATCTTTAGCATACTCTAAAATTATGGAGACTTTCCAATCAGTAGAGATAGATGATAAGGAACACAAAGTGGGCTTTCTTGAGAGAGCATCAGCAACCACATTATTCTTTCCTTTCATGTATTCAATATCAAAATCATAAGCTTGCAATTTGCTTACCCATTTTTTTTGATGATCATTCAAATCCCTTTGGTTCAAGAAGAACCTGAGGCTATTATGGTTTGTCTTTACAATGAATCTCCCACATACCAAATATTGTCTAAACTTATGAAGTGCATGCATGATTGCCAACATTTCCTTATCATAGATGGAGTAACCTTTCTCTGATTGATTTAATTTTCTACTCTCAAATGCTATTAGATGTCCCCTTTGAGTTAGGACAGCCCCTATACCTTCTCCAGAAGCATCACATTCAACAACAAAAGGTAAAGAGAAATTTGGAATTGCAAGCACAGGGCATGAACTCATTACCTCCTTAAGCTTATCAAATGTTTTTTGTGCCTCTTCTGTCCAAAAAAAAGCTCCTTTCTTTGTCAAATCAGTCAAGGGGGCAGGAAGCTAAGAAAATCCCTTGGCAAATCTCCTATAGTAGCTACACAACTCGAAGAAACCTCTCAACTGTGTAAGATTAGTGGGTGGAGGCCAATCCAAAATTGCCTGGATTTTTTGTTGATCAACCTGTACTCCTTTAGAACTTATAATATGTCCCAAATATAGGATCTCTTTCAAACCAAACTCACATTTAGATAGCTTAGCATAGAAGGATTGCTGCTCCAAGATTCCCAAAACAGTGTCTATGTGCTTTAGATGCTCTTCCCATGTTTTATTGTATATCAAGATATCATCGAAAAATACCAAAACACATTTTTGAAGATGTTGACTGAATACCTTATTCATACAAGATTGAAATGTTGCAGGTGCATTAGTGAGTCCGAATGGCATAACAAGAAATTCAAAGTGCCCATAGTGACATCTGAAAGCAGTCTTTTCCACATCTTCACTCCTCATTCGGATTTGATGGTACCCTGATCTTAAGTCAATTTTTGAGAAGTATACAACACCATGTAACTCATCAATGAGTTCATCTATGTGTGGTATGGGATACCTATTTTTTATGGTCTTCTTGTTTAGAGCCATGTAGTCTATACACATTCTCATTGTACCATCCTTTTTCTTGACAAGTACCACAGATGATGAAAATGGACTAGAGCTAGGCCTTATGAATTCCATGTCCAGGAGTTCTTTAATAGTTTTTTCAATTTCTTCCTTATAACCTCTTGGATGGTGGTATGGGGTTGTTATAACTGGCTTGGCACCCTGTTCTAACTCTATAACATGCTCAAAACCTCTATCTGGTGGTAATCCTGGAGGCAAATCATTGAAAACTATACTATGCTTATCAAGAATATTTTGAATTTCAAAATGGAAATTACCTTGATTCTTTGGAGAGCTTGTTGGTTGGATTATGACTCCTACTGCCCATGTTACTTGTCCTCTTCGAAAATTCCTCTCCATCCTCTTTGCAGAGACCGCCTTAGGTGCTTCATTCGATAACCCTCTCAATATAACTTCTTTCCCATTGGAATGAAATTTAAACTCCATAGTTTGATGGTTCATGTAATAGCCTCTGATAGAGTGCAACCATTGAACACCCAATACAAGATATGTCTCCCCAATACCAACCACATAGAAGTCATCACATAACTCATAATCTCCTAAGGTCATCTTGAGTTGTTTCACTACCCGTGTGCAAGGCATAGTGAATCCATCAGCTACAGTAACATTGAATCCCTCAAAATCTTCTTCTTTAAGCCCTCTTTTCATGACAAATCCCTCATCAATAAAATTGTGAGTTGCCCCACTATCAAGAAGAACGGTCAACCTTTGCCCTGCTAGTACCCCTCAAATTCGAAAGGGATGGTATCTTGGGACTCCTGATAATGCTGCTAAAGTGCCATCCTTGCTGATTTCTTTTACTTTCTCTTCTTTTACCTCCTCCTTAGTATCATGAAATTCTTCATGCTCATCTGAACCAGATTCTGAAGCAACTTCAATATCGTGCACTTGACCTTTCCCCAAACATCTGTGTCCTGGAACCCATGGTTCTCTACAAGTAAAACAAAGCTTTTTCTTTCGTAATTCACTCCTAGTCTCTTCATCTACCTTCTTTTTTGCCACATTTGTCACATCTTTTGGCGGTAGTGTTGGGAAAGTCTTTTTCTAAAAATTTCCCTTATGTTGCCAAAGATTTGGGGGTTTTTGATTAGTGATTGATTTCATAGGCACGCAAGTTTCAAGTTGCAAGCTTCTTTTGATAGCTTCCTGTAAGGTTGAGGGTGAGAAAGCCTTAACCAAACCCTTAATAGAATCTTCTAAACCATCAAGAAAAAGATAAACAATCCTCTTTTCACTCATATCAGGTACCATAACAGCCACTTTTTGAAATTCTTCTATATACTCATTAACTGATTTGGTTCGCTTCAACTTTGACAATTCTTTAAAGTACTCTTCATCATCCTTGAGGTCAAATCTATCTACATCTCTTTGACTGAAATCATCAAATGTAGTTACCTGATCGTGACCTTGAGTAGTCATTCCATAATACCACCAATCATAGGCTGCATCTTCCAAGTGTAGACTTGCAAATTGAACAGCATCACTCTCTTTCATGGGGTTAAGTGTGAAGAAAGTTTGTAATTTTTGTAGCCATGCTCTAGCTGAAATTTTATTTGTTCCATCAAAAGTAGGTGCTGTAAACTTGCTTATTTTATTTTTGTGCTCTCTTCCACTTGTTTCATGCTCCCTCCTATTCTCTTTCTTGGGCATCAAAGTGTTCATCATATCCACATATTCTCTAAAAGGAACTGAACTATGAAAGTCATCATTTAAGCCATTGTAAGTAGCTCTTAATGTAATCAAGTTACCTGTAACCTCTTCCACAAGATTAATGGATCGATTTGGTACTGGTGGCTCATCTGCAAGCAAGAAAATAGTTTTGGTTGATTTAGATGGTGTGGATCTCCCATTTCTTGGCTCCTCTGAAGTGCTCCCTTTCTCATTAATAGATGCAACTCCTTGTAATTTTTCTGTCAATATTCGCAAAGCCTCTCTAGTTTCAGCCAAACCATCCACTATTTGCTTCTAAGTATTTTGGATGTCTTGGAAGTAATTTCTTTGCCATCTCATCTAGATCAGCCATACTTTTTTCTTCCTTGGATTTTGTACTTTTGCTTTCAACTAGGAGTTTGATCAAAAAATTTTTATTCTTTTCTCGCTGCAAATATCTTTTTTCTCTTTCTTTTAGTTGCATGCAATCATAAATTTTGACATGCAACTAATTAGAAGCAACATGCAACCATAAAATATGACATGCAAGATCTGGGTAGTTGTCAAAACTGACATGCAAGATATGGGTAGTTGTTAAAACTGACATGCACTTCTACAAACCCTAAGGCTGGTAAGATCATGGCTCTGATACCACTAAAATGTCCCTTTACTAATTTTGCATGATATTTCTAGCCTCAAATCAAATCTTTAAAATCAAACAACCAATATTACAAAGATCTGCCAATTTCCCAATAAAACCCAAATTGTGTATGTCCAAATTAGTGCCGAAAAAATTCACAACTTCACAAATTATTAATAAATCTGAGAATGGACATTTTTACAAAAATTTCAGCAGCATAATAGCCTACAAAATTATATTTTTAGATTTGTATAGCCTTTACACAACAGCTCACAAATGTAGGACAAAACTATGCTCAAGCGGGCTCCCAAAATTAACACAAAAATGCCCGGAAACACCACAAAAACACTCATAAACTATCTCATAAGTTTAATCATGACCCAATACATATATTCAGCTCTATTTTAACATCTTAAAATCTGAAATACAGAAGCAACCCAAACTGATATGAAACACTCAACTGAAAACACCAAACTCAAACCAAAAACAACCCCGAAAACTCACAAATCGGCACTATTCAGCACAAAGGCAAAATCTGTATGAGCATGCACATGGAATGGCTTCAAACTCCCTTCCTTAGCCTTCCTAGAAACCTGCAAACTCCCATTCTTGGGTCTCCTTCTCCACAGGTTTGGTAGCCTCTGAAGAACAACAAGAAAATTAGCAAAAATCAAGTTCTAGAATGAGCCCAAAATGCCTCCAAACCCCTTAAAAGAGGGCATAACCCTAACTCACATCCAAGAGGGGCTAATAAAATATAATTGAATAATAATTTTTATTTATTAGTCCATTGGTTTCCAAAGATTAGCCCTTTTTTCTGAAACTTCACCTTTTTGGAGCCTGCCTGCCTTAGCAAAATTTATTATTTTTTTAATTATTTGAAAAGGGGACATGACAGCATGCAAGTGAATAGTGATTTTTTTAAATATGTGCCTCTAGAAATGGGGCATGACTAAAGGAGACCAAGCTTATGATTATTTAGACTATAGCAGTTCTCATGACTAATCACCAACTTTTGACAGTTATATGATTCCACTTTTTGGCAAACATCACCTCATGCCTGGTTTGACTATTGTGGGAGCGATATTGTTTGTGGTGTTGGAAAATTTCTTGAGTTTTTTTTCTCTGACACCTTTGTATACTAGCTTGGGATCTTTTGGCAGTTTATTTTTCCATAGACATGATTGGCAGTATTTTTCTCCACATGCTTTTAATTGGCCACTAGTTTTCAATCCAGCATCGGCTCTTTTACTAGTGATAACATTTTCTTGTCATCTATCTTGTTTCTAGTGGTCGAATATTTTTTTTATAGGGGTCATTTTTAGGCATTTTTTGCCTCAATGGTCATTCGACTGTCAAATTTGGGCTTGTCACTTTCTAATGTTAGTGTCATGTCAGCACTGCATCACCACTTCATGTCACCTCCTTGGCCTCTATTTGGAACTACCTTTACCTTTTTGCTCATATCTCAGGCATACAGATTCTATTTTTTGCAAACAAGAGATTATCAAAAAGCTAGTTCCAAGCCCGTCACAATGGTATAACTAGTGTTTAATTTTGATGCTTTTTAATGGCTTTTTCTACTATCAAAGTCTAGATTTCCTTTTTGCACTCTAGGAGACATATCTTGAGCATCCAATCTTTAATTTTGAAATTCTTTATATCATTGGAAAGCTCTTTCCAATTCAGGAACATTCTATTCAATCTTCTACATTTCTACATTCTAGTAGATATCTTGTTTGTTTTATGTCTTGGGATCAATTTTGTTACGTCAGATGATTCATTGTGACTTGTACTATCTTTTACATCAGTCTTATGTTTCTTCTGGTCTATTTAGACACCATTTGTATGCATTCTTGCAAATGCACTGAGATAAAGTCTCTATCTGCATCTGTATTTGAGTAGTGTCATCTGAGACGCTTGTACAGAATACTATATTCTTGGGATTCCTTATGTCTTGTACCTTATTGTACATGCACTACTCTAATAAAGTGTCATGGGGGGTTAATTTTTTGCCTTTGTTTTCCATCTTCCTTTGTCTAATGAGTGTTTCTTCTGTGACATTAGCCTCATGATGCACATATGTACTCTTTGTGCATCTTGATCGTGGTTCCTTGACATGCAGTTCTTTTGGCCCACTTTTCTAGTTGCATGTCACCTCACCCTTGTCTGCATTAGGGGGGTTCTTCTATTGTTTCTCATGCTTCCTAAGTTTGATTGATCAGCTCTTCAGGCTTTGGTGTTTCATGCCATCTATATCTTCAAGTTCAGTTGTTTTCCTTTATGTGCCTCCGCCTCCTGATTCAATGTAGATTACAGTCTTCTCTACCTAGTTAGGTTCTATTTCAGTGGAGGTTTTTTAGATTAGCAATTACTTTTGATAGAGCTTTGTAGCTTCTACATGCTTCAGTGGTGTTCTTCATGATCATCTTTTGTTCCTATCTTCTGGGACATTCCCTACTTTGGAGGCTTCTTCAGTCCTACACTAGTTTATTTTCAGCATGTTTTCCATCTCTTTTTGGAGTAGGGTTTTCCCCATGTGGTTTTCTCTATTTATCCTCTTTTTTAGAGATTTTATTATTCTTGGATACCTTACCAAGTTTTGTTTGTCGGGACCCAATATACTTTCAATAGTAGTTTCTAGGTTTTTAGCTACTCCCTAAGTTTATCTTAGGGGGCTATTAGAGTAATTAGATATTTCCTAATTAACTGTAGTCTACTTAAGCTAAACTTTAGGCATCTAATA
Source organism: Cupressus sempervirens (assembly GCA_028749045.1). NCBI lineage: Eukaryota > Viridiplantae > Streptophyta > Pinopsida > Cupressales > Cupressaceae > Cupressus > Cupressus sempervirens. The sequence goes on along the minus strand of CM053787.1, from coordinate 443,415,644 downwards.
ATTAATTTTTTATTAATTATTATGATGCAACCTAGGTTGGGTCTTTTTAGGGTTTTTATCTCATTTATAAGTATGATCTCTTGTTGTAAAATTTATTGATAATAGAGATTAATTCATTGTTGATTATAGAAATCTTTTTTTTTTTGCTCATGAAGAATTTCTCATCTATGGATATGGCAATTTCTACCTCCATAGTTTTTTGCTTCTCTCTTTTTTAATAGGCGTTTGCGTGGAGGTGATTCTTGGGAACTATGGGGTTGATCTTTCATCAAATTTAATAGTTGCAATGTTGGAGGCAACATTTTTTCCAAAGTGGCAGCAAGTTTTTGTATCATTGGCTTTGTTCAAATCCCAATTTTAATAAAGTAACATGGTGGTTTTTAGGGTGGAAAGGAATATTTTACCCCAAGCTTCTTGCTAATGATAGGATAAGAAGTCAATTAAATGTAGCCTTCAAATGATGAATCAAGTTGTAGAGGGTATGACTGTGAAACAACCTAGGGCTAGAGAGAATGTAAGCTATCTTAGGGTGACAAGGTAGCCATAATTTGAGGCACTTCAGCAGCAACATATGCTCAACAAAAAGCCTCGACTTCCATGGATAGTGGGATTCATTTGAATAATTCCATGGGCACACCTTAGTTGAGTTTGAAGGAAGTCATTGAAACATATGCACAAGAACATGACATCCAGTTTTTCCCTAAAGCGGAACACACGCATAATGATCTTAAGGTTTATGGCTTTGGAATTGTTAGTATCTATCTAGATTCTATAAAACAACAAGTGCTTGCACAATCTAGAGATTAATGGGTGATTTCATCATTGGAGAAGCTAATTGAGGTGCATCATAATCAAACTAGAGGAAATCATTGATAAACCAAACATATAATGAAGAGAAAACTTGAAAAATTGAATGTTGAAATGTTGAAGTAAAATCTATCAAGGATCAAACACCTATGCAATAGTTACAACAATATGTGGAGTTAATTTTAGATATGGTAGAAACAAATATTCATAATTTTGATTAGAATTTGAGGCATGAGAGAGAGTCTGTGGCAATATACCAGAAGAAGAAGGAGCCACTTCAAAAAGAGACTGCACGGCAGAAACAACAACTAATCAACATAGAGCATATTATGGGAGCATTGGATAGAATCCATGAAAGTGTTGTAGTAGGTACTATGACATTGGAATTACTTGCAAGTGTCTTTGAGAATTTATAGTTCAAATGTCGGGAGGACTACAAGTTCTGTAATTTGTCATGTATTGCATCTACATGTGCTTTAGCATTTCTTATAAGAGTGTTTCAAGGTTGGGAACCACTTAAACATCATTTTCATGGTTTAGAGGTAGTGTTATTTTGGCAGAGGCTTCTGCAAGGGAATGAGCCTCGTGATTATGGAATTTAGATAGAAGTGGAACTTACTTCAACTCCTTACACTCAACTCTTCACTAAAGTTATTCTTCCAGCAGTGAGAATAGGTACTACAAATTCTTGGGAGTCAAGGGACCATGAACCTATGCTACATTTTATAGAGACATGAGAAAAGTTACTACTAGCTTTATTACTTCATAACATTATGGATCATATAGTGATGCCTAAATTAACAACAACAGTAGATACTTGGGATCCTCGCAGGGAGACTGTACTAATGCAATCCTTAGCTTCCATTGTTGGGCTAGCGTATGGAGCCTTTATATCCAACTATTCGTTATAAGTTGAGGAATGTGCTTCATGCCTAGTGTAAAAGGGATGCATCTACATATGCAATTTTATCATCTTGGAAAACTATATTTGGTCCTACTAGCTGGGAACAACTAATTGTTTGTTTTATTGTACCTAATCTGATGACAGTTCTACAAGAATTTGTAATCAATCTAGCTAATAAACAACTAGACCAATTTAACTAGGTGATGACTTGTTTCTTTCTAAAAATATCTACCATGATATGTTTCTATAAACTTTCTTGTGAACTCTGCCCAATTCTCCAACTCTACATTATTTTTGTGTAGATTCTTGACGTAAGTCACTTGGCACGAGTTGACTGAGTTTTATTGTTTTATTATTTGGATTCTTATGTATGGATCAATTTTTCTATTGTCCTAAGATGTAATAAGTACCTTAAAAAATATATCTATGTATATATACATATATACATACATAGACACACATATGTGTGTGTATATAAGTATACACACACACACACACACATATATATATACATACATACATACATATATATGTGCATGTATGTATACATGTGTGTATGTATATATTATATGTATGTATGTATGCATGCATGCATGCATTTATATTAAATTTAATTAAATTAAGTTTTAAATCATGTTTCTAAAATCCCCTAACATTAATTAAAAATATAAAAGAAAAATGATATTCTACTTTCCTTCTAAAATTCAAACTTGATATGCATTTGTAAAAAAATTAATCTAACTTCAATTTACATAAGCTTATTCATTCCAAGTCATCAATCTTTTGGAGGGAAAAGCGCTAAAAATGTGGTCTTGGCATTTATAAGGAATTCTAATTTCTTGATGTAAATAATTGTGTTCTCTATTTTGATGAATAATTTCTAGAGAAGATGAGTCATAGGTCTCGATGGATAGAGTTGGTTTTAATGATTTTATCTTGTTATACACTTGTGAGATTCTAGGATTGAATCATAGTAAGATTTAAATAGAATTAGCTAGAGAGATTTTAATATCTGAAACAAATATGTTTTTTTTCTAAATTAGTTATATTTAGTCATTGTAAGCTTAATTAGGAGAGGCATAGAGAGGTCGAGTAACAATATGATGCAGAGAAAGTAACAAAAATGGAAGGGAAAAAAAGAGAAATAGCCATTTCATTTACTAAGATCTTATATTGGAAGCTTTCTCATATTGTAAGAAGTTAGAGTTCTCTCATTTTGGATAATTTGTAATATTTTCAAGTATTAATGTATGCTTTGTAAAATATTTTCTCTTCATTTTATCTCCATGTTGTTATGTTTTTTGTTATGAGTTGGTAAAGGTGGTGTTACCGTTTCTCATAGCATGTGAGTGGCCAAGACAAAATATTATGTATCAAACCAAATATTATCAATGAATGAGAAGTAAGTGCAATAAAAATATTTTGAAGGAAACACCCTTTATATTTTATCTACTTAATCTATCCTACATGATCTATCTCCCCATGATTTGATATTAGAGCCAAAATTTCATATTGTTAGAGAAGAGGTGAAATACATTTATTAGATGCATGAGATGAGTGGTATTATTTTTGGTTGATGTGGAGGTAAATTTCCAAGGAATCGCCTCTAGGATCAACTTGTGTGATGTTTTTGGTATTAAATGCATAGGAGATTACTAGTATGTGATCATTCAGAATTTGATAATTTCAAATGTATAGTAATGGTTTGATGACACACCTAGATCAGATTCATTATGACTAGTACCAATTTAAAGTGTTAGTTATAAGTATTGGCTAAGTGCATTGCTACATTGGATGTATGTATTCCAAATGTAGAACAACATTGAACTTGAAGATCAATTGAAAATCTAGAGTTTTTTCTTTAAAGAGATAAATTAGTATGGTAAGAGATAATGAAGTTGAATTAGCATCACCATATGCTAAGGAAAATAGTTGAATTGTATCTAGAAATCATATTCTATGTTTTAAGAGCTCCAAATTATTGTTATGAATATGCTTTAAGATGAATCATAGATGAAACCATTTGAAGGAATAATATGCCAATATAAAATTAACTAAATGACTTATAAAGTATTTGAGTGAGTTGTATGTGGAGATATATTATTTTGGGTGTGCCAGTGTAGAAGTAGAATATTCAAACCATTGATATTTTGATGAGAATAAATCTAAGTCACTAGACTATTGAAGATGAGGTATTTGGGTTTAGTTAAAAAATTTTGAATCATGTGGTTGTACCTTTATTGTGATGATACTGAGATGCTATTGTTTTGGATTAATGAAATTAGTTTTATTCATAAAATGATATAGAATCCACCATAAGATGTGTTAGTATAAGTAACAAATAAAAGTGCCACTTGTGTTTCAAATATGTAGTTAAGTATTTTTTTTGCTAGAGGGTTGGATCTAATTAAACAAATGACTAAATGTTTTGGATGTTATATTTATAATAAATTTTACATTATTTAACATGAAGAATAAATTTGAAGAAAATGACTAAATTCTAGTAGCAATAACGTAAAAAAATGAGCTAGCTAATGTGCTTCATTAGTTGTCACATATGTATCATCTCTCTCATTCTTTGATGTGTGTTCTAAATATATAAAAAATTATCCCTCAACAACTTGCCTCTATTTAATCAACAAACATGTAACACACACAAATCCTAAAGTTACACATATCAATGTAGACACAAAGAAAACAAGCACTACTTCAGCCTTCTATATGTTGTGTCATATAAAAAATTAGTGACTTCAAAAAATATTACCAACTAAACAAAAGTGAACTTATTTGAGGTGCTCAACAAAGCTCAAGGATGGCTTGTTTCTGCAAGCTTTAGGATAAATTACTCAAATAGGGAATATTCCTAAAATAGATTTAACAAATTGTTGTCCCTTTTCTAATATTTGGAGTTGGCTCTGCATAATCAATCCTATGTTGCTTGGATTTGATACTAACAATTCATTCAATACAACAAAATATCGGGGCTGAATATTCAAGAAAACTAAAAATGGATGCAAGGCATTGTTATGCTAATTTCTAAGATAACTAAGTGATTGTCGTCATGAATCAAAGATAAAAGCATATCCTAGCTAATACTTGGCATTGTGGCTCTGGTTTCCCTAAATGAAACTAACATTTTTTAAATGCATTGAATCCAACCACAATTCACTAAGCTAGATAAGATAAAACAAATCTCAGAATTACTTGCATTAAGTATATTATTTTCTCAACTTAGGGTTCAATTAGAATGTATATGTGCATTAAGTAAAAGGAAGATCTAACAAAAATATCATTATGCTCTCACATATTATTGTGTTGTTTACTGTATGTAAATTACATCTCCACTTGAACCTGAAAGCTTCACTCTAAAATTGCATGGTTTTGCAAACTGTTAATGTTTTGTGTAGGGAGAATGCAGAGCAAGGGCACAGAGATCACAAGGGTACAACATGGCAATGAAATCCTAGAGCAAGGGCACGACATGACAATGAAATGTAGTGACCCTCATTCAAAGCTCTCCACCCTCGTTCAGAGCTCTCCACACTCTTTCACACACAACTCTCCACAATCGATCAAACGGGGAATGATTAATGTCATTTTTTTCTTTTATTTTTTGTTTTAATAATCACATAGTCATCACAATTATGACACCAATGACGGTGTAGGGGAAACTTGTGAAAAAAAATCATAAAATTCAAAGATGAATCACATTACTATCGTAATTTGATCCCAAATGTTGTAGTGCCCTCATCCAACCCAACTACAAAAACCCTTATTTTCTATGTTTATTTGCAAGGTATCAGTAGGAGCTTACAAATCCGAAACCTACTCCTCAAGAACTTTCTAGATAAATTCATTGCATAATTATCAGACTACATCATCTAGGTTGTAATAAATCCTTCCAAGTTGACCTAGTCCTTTAGTGTCTTTCTGCCAGGATATTTTTGGGTCTTTTTTCCTTTTGTGGTTTCATTTTGAGAGATGTGGTTGGATATTCATAAAATAGTTTAGATATGCAATTTTTGATGCTAAAATACATCTTCCTTTGCACATTTCAAGGTGAGTCTTTCATATTTTATTTTTCTTCATATCTTTCCTCTAGATATTTATTGTGATTGGGCTAATTGTATAAACATAACATCTAGATTTATATTATTCAATAAATTGGTTCAATTTCACATTCTCATTATACTATTCAGGGCCAAAGAGTACATTTCCTTTAGTTGCATTCCCCTCTATAATTCAAATTTAGTAGTGGCACCCTTCTTCCTTTGGGTTATAGCTGTTGGAAACTACAATTGTTAAGTTGTCATTGATGAGAAACCTTACTGGTAAGAAATTTGCTAACAATGTAGACTAACATATCAGTTGATTGATGGAGAGGATTTTAAAAGCAAGATAACAAGGTGAATTAGTAAATTTTTTGAGTAAAGAGAGTACATGTGATGTAATTACAATAGACATTTGATCAGTTAGTCTTTAACAAGATGATGTGTTGTTTGACCATTGTATAAAGTGAAGAAGAAAGATATGTTGTAGTGTAAAAGTGATGTTGAGTAAAATACTAATCTTGACTAAGTGACTCATTACTAGATCAATTAAGGAGTTGAAATAGAATATTAAGAAACTTAAGTTATAGGTGATAAAATCAGTATCAACTGAGTGATGGTAATGGTCGAGCGAAATGATGAAGAAAATTGAAGTATTGACCGAGAACAATGATTACCAAGCAAACCAGAGTAATCCGAGTGAGACAAATATATGATGACCAAGATGAAGAACATAGTGATGACTGAGTGTCAACAAAATAATAGTTTGTATAAGAATCAAAATTTGAGGTCGTCACACTTGAATTTACAGATGACTCAAAATGCATTAAAGATAAGGATTGATGAGCTGACATATTTCATGCATGAATTAAGTTTGTTAAATGATCTAAGGTGAGGATTTAATGATAAGTTTCTAGAAGTTTTAAGAAAGAAGAATAAGGATAAAATAATGGATAGATTCAATGAATTTGATCAAATCCTAAGATTTATAGTCATGTTTAAGCAACAAAAAATAAAACTCTTCTATTTAAGGAGGCACAAGAGATGTTTTATAGTTGGTTGTTGGATTGGAAAATTTGTGGAGAAGATAAGTAAAGGTCAGAGTTGGTGAGAAAAGTGAGAAGTTGGTGATAAAGATATTTCTTGAAGAGTTGGCAAGAAGATTAGAGATGGAGTATGTGAAGAAGTCCACTCAATGAACCAAGAATGAGCCAAATGGATATCTAAATTTGCAAAGTGAGTTGTATCTTATCAAATCAAACTTAGTTGTTACTTTCTAACCATTATGGAAGTTAAATTATTTAATCAAGGTTGACCTAAAAGTCATATTGTAAATCCTCTAATCAAGGTAACATTCTAATGGAATGATTTAAATATCGCTAACAAGGTCACTCCTAATAGGGTTACAGCTAATAGTGTATTTTGTAACCTTTAACAGGGTTGTCTCTTAACCAAGCTCACTTTAGAAGAGTAAAAATTGGTAGCATCTTACTTGGTGGTTTTTGACAAATTGGGTTTCCACATTAAATCCTGGTGTTATACTTGTGTGAGTGTTTTTTTCACGTTTCATGTTTTTTTTGGTTATATGTTTTTTTTATTCGACATTTACTAAACAAAGATCCAAGTAATGTGATGAATAAGCTGAATTAACAATGAGTTTTTATATTGGCCAAGTGGATTTATAAGTTTGAAAAAGTTGTTTGAAGTTGTTAAAAGTTGAATTGGTACATCTAGACCTAATGATAATTGATTCCCACCTCCCCCCCCCCCCCCCCCAAATTATTGTAATCATTCTAACAATTGGTATCAGAGCTTCTAGTGCCTGTAAGGAATGTTTGAAGGGACTTAAGATAAAGACCAAGATGTATAAGAAAGAGGTACCCAAGCTAAAATAAGAGAACTTCCTAACATGGGAATGTCTAATGAGATTGTATCTATCTGGAGTTGGAGATATTACACTATACTATTTGGACAATGAATATATTGAAGTACTTAGACCCAAGACTATTGAGAAAATCAAAGAGAAGTGGGAGCACATTCAAATGATAATAGATATAGAATCTTCACTAAGTTATTGTTGTGGTTTCACAATGCACGCCCCATTTGTCCTAAGAAACAGGGAGCCCCTCGTAATTTTTTTCTTTCCCAAACTCCGACTCCAGGGTTTGAGTCATTTTTAGGGTTCCACCTATAATCTAGGTGTTGCCTTGCCCTTTGCCTGAAAAACCCAAATGCCAGAAACTAAGAATTTTAGATGAAAATATGATTTTGTAAGTTAAAGGGGTGCACTAGTGCACCCCTCAAGGTGTAATCATCCAAGGAGCTTATGAAAAAAGAATGTCAAAAGAGGTAGCAACAAGAATTATAGAAATAGGTGCCTACTAAATCTAGTTTAAAACATTCACCTACTTAAGGGTAGCAGGCACAATTGTGAATACAAAGAAACTCCTAAGATATCTGTCAAATAGGCTCATTTTACTAGAGATTGCAAGACAACTCTCATCCACATATGATAGAGTGAGAAAAGAACATAAGAAGACTTGGGTATGTCCCATCACCATAGGTTTGTTTGGAGTTAAGTAGAAGCTATATATCATGACTTTTCGATTCAGAATGGGATAAGTATCCCTTGGAGGACTATAGCTCTTGTCGTCCATGTTTTGACAATATTGGTAGAGTTCAATATTTGGCAGGAAAACAACTTGAACATGAAGATGCCATAGAGGATAATTGAATGAATGTAGTAGATGACTACAATATCCAGATAAGGGATTATTGTAGGATGAATCTTTATTTAGCAACAATGCCTTGATAATAAAGGTCCCATTGAAGGTTGTTCAACAAGACACTTTAGATGTCTTAGATCCCCTATATAATCGGGATAAGATATGTGATTGATTGATCATGAACATAGAACTTGATAGAGGAGAAAATGTAGATATCAATTACAAGGCAAGACATATCATCTAGTTGACCAAGGAATGGATTAAAAGACCATTCAAGTTGGACCCAGTTCCTCAAATAGTAGTCTTCTTGGCCACAACCCACCTAGTAAGGGGAATAAGGGAAAAATTTACAATACCAACATTCCCTGCTTACTCTCCAATTAGGCTAGAAATGGTATATAAACATGATAGGGAAGTTGGATACTTCAAGGTGGAGATAGGACAGAATAAAAGAAAAAGAGAATCTCCTTAGCAAGCTGAGCCCGAAGTTGAAGGGACTCAAGCCCAGGAGGCAACTCAAGCACCTAAGAACCAAGAGCCCAAAAATTTAGAAGCTACCCAAACTCAAGATAATCTGCAAGTGTCACCATTGGAACATGGACAAGCACCTGAAGAAGAAGCACAAGAGGTGTCCACACATGTTCAAGAGGAAGAAGCCTCTCCATCAACTCCTAAGAGATCTAAGATTAAAGCTCCAATCAAAAGGACTAGAAGATAGAAAGTGAAAAGAAAGGTTATTCCTATTCCTTTAGCCCTGAAAACCATTCCTGAAGAGGATTAAGAAGACGAAGAGGATAACCTTCTTGGTATTTAATATGTTTGTTATTAGTGACAAAATTTATTTAGATTTTGTATGGTTACTAAGCTCTTCAATCAATCTTTAGTGTTTTTTGAGCATTCCAGTGGTTATCAAGTTTCATAGTTCATACCGAGCATTCCAGTGGTTACCAAGTGAATTCAGGCAGTGTGAAGTCCAGCAATTCAGACTAAGAAGTTTAGTTCTTATCGAGCAGTTTGGTGGTTACCAAGCTTTGCAGTGTCTACCGAGTTATCAGTTCATGTGATGAGAAGCTAGTGTTAACTGAGTGATGGGATGAGTAGTGTTTACCAAGTGCAAGCATGGTAAACATGGAATTCAATTTTTACTAAGTGATACAGTATCTACTAAGTCTCCAGTGTATACCAAGTTCAAAACTACATTGAGTGATTAGTATGGACTGAGCCTCTACTTCTACTAAATGCATGATGATGCTAAGTAATGCAGTGGAACCGTGTATCAAAAAGTCACCAAGTCAATTTTTAGAACCAAAGTTTTTACATTTGGGCCAACTCAGTAATATTGGTGTTATCTTGTGTATTGGCCAACCTTGTAATTATGAGAATTGGGTTGGTATATATGTAATGTATTGTATCATACCCAAGTAAGAATAAGTAATGTTTTTGATGCATGAGAATGAGAATGTGATTTAGCAGTAGAGAAAAGTGTATAGAAAGGTCAAATTAGGAGAAGTCAAGTTTCATCTATCACAAAGAGGTGATCAATACTTCAAGGATCTTAATCAGCAATTCAATTGTAAGTCAGATCTACTATTTCATCCTACCAGGTGAATCAACTTCAAATCCTTTAATAGGGTAGACTTAATAGTCTTTTCTTTAAATCTCTTTATTGAGTGCATACTTCATTATATGTTTGTAAAACCTCTAACAAGGTGGACCTAGTAGTCCTAATTGCTCCTAATAGGGTAGATCATAAAAAGTGATAATTGTAAGCCTTAATAGGCCAACTTTATACTGTAGTATTGAAGTTTTGTGGGTATCATCCCCACCCCAGTTTTACTTTCTTATTGGAAGGTTTCTAGGTCACCAAATATTGTGTTCAAAGTGTTTTGTGCTTTCTATTTCTCATGCATGTAGTTGATTAGATCTATTGATGATAATTGGATTAAGTTATTTAAGTGCTAAATTTGTCAAAAGTTTTGAGGTTATTGATTCGCCCCTCCCCTCTCAGTAACCTAGCTAGTCTTGATTATTTCCAACAAACCCTCCCTTGAGTCAAAGGACTCATCTGGCTAGGGCCACTGAGGCAAAACAAAAAAGGAGTTCCACTATAACGCTCGCCATCTATTCCCAGAAAACCTATTCAAGTTACAACTTTAGAGGATGAGTAGCAAGAGTGGATTGATGAACAAAAGAGTCCAGGCACTGGTGTTTTTAAAATGTCATTATTTTACTTTATGCCTGTGGGTACTAAACTCGTAGGCTACAAGATAAGGGATACACCAATGAATCGACCTATGGGAGAAGATTGGATTCAATTGCCACCTCTTTCACAAGGACCTCTAAGTGCCCCACCATCACCAAGTCAAGATTTATCTTTCTTGGATAAAAGTTCAGTTACTCCTCTCCCTCTTGTTAATGAAGAGCAAGTACAACTTGTGTAGGAAGAAGAGCCACAACAAAGATCTACTGATGAAGTCTCAAAATAGGGGAAAATATATGAAGAACCTCAATAAACTTTTGAAGATAAATAAATGAGGACTATGGACTCAATAGACATAGGGATGCTTGATGTAGATGTCTCATAGAAAGAGAAGACCTCAAAGAGCAACGATAACAGAAAGGGTCTAGCGGTACAGACCCCCTCTTTTGCTAAGTATATGTCTCTGATGGGAACTACTCCAAGTTGCTTGAAGAGGGAGGTGATGGGTAGGCTGAAAAAGTAATTATATTATAGTGTGGATGAGGGAACAAAAGAATTAGTTGAAGCCCTCAAGAAACTTGAGCCACCTATGAGTGATGCGTGAACATTGGCCTTCATTAGGAAGAATTGAAATAAGGACTTGTTCACTCATATTGCCATCCCTCCCCTACATGCAGATATTGAAGATCTAACCCAGAAAGATTATCAGATTAAAGAGGTCTTACTGGGAAAGCCCACTGTGGACACTACTAAATTGTTGGTCATCACAGGAATTAAAAAAGTGTTTAGCCACCTAGAACAAGATGAGTCTGAAATTTTGAGGCTTTGGAAATAGAATGAGCTTCTAAAAGGCTATTTGCATGGAGCGGTTGGTCGTTTGGAACCTGATCATCTTGAGGAAACTCTGGGCATGGCACTTGATAGGAAAGAGAAGACAAGTGTAATATAGGGAAACCTTAAACTGTTGCACGATATTAAATTTAATGTAGACAAGCTAGTTGCTATACTAAATTAGGATTTTGGATTGATGGATGAGGTACATACATAGGGTAAAGACCTTCAAGCATTACAATCAATAGAGGGTCAGAGGTATCATATTCTTATGGATGTATATAGGGGGAAGAATTGAATAAGATAGATGATTGTATTGAGAAGATTGCTGCAGGTAATAAAGTAATAGAGACATTACATGCAAATATTCATAAGCTCCAGGATCAAACCCAAGAGCATACTTTGGAAGCTAAGAAGTATTACAGCAATGCTTGCCTTGACATTTTTGAAGATGAGTCAAGGGATTTAACTCATGTCTGTACAAGTAGTTGTTGAAAATTTTTAGAAGACCTTTGAAGAAGCTTCAACTGATGAAGACATTAGACAAGCATTTAAGACAGAAGAGACATTGCTAGAATTGGATGTAAATCTGGAAGACTTTTCAGAGACTTGCATAGAAGTTAGCAACTACCAAAAAATAGTAAAGAATAAGTATGATTCTTTGGATTTTCTAGATGTAGCCCAAGTGATAGAGATCATAGAGAAATTCAAGAGCAAACATCTAGACATACCTCTGGTATAAAGGATTAGAAAACCCATAAGTTGGAATTTCAGTTTTGACACTTGGAAATTTTTGGATTTTTGGACCTATCACTAAGCTGTGTTTCTCCAAAGGTATACAAGGTGCACTTCTCAAAAGGTGCATTGAATTTTTTTAAAGAAGTCAAAGGTGTGCCAACAGTAAACTGTTAGTTTCAAATTTAGAGCTTCCCATGCACCAGAAACACATTCTAATGACAGTTTAACTCCTAGAAAAGGTTGAGCTTCTATTTTTGGCATCTCCAAAGACTCTCAAATCCTCTTATAGTTTACTTCTTCTTATCTTCTTCTTATTTATTTGTTTTTAAGTCATGTAAAGGCTCATGCACCCATTAATTAATATAAACAAGGATGGAGTCCTACTTAGCACCATTTAAAGAGTTAGTTTGTATATAATTAGATTTTTTTATTAGTTTAAGCATATATTTGCATAAAGGAATCTCTCACACTCAACACAAATTAAGGAGATGATTGCCTATAAATTGAGGAATTAAATATGTATTCTAGGCCATTACTTTGATGTAATAATATATGTTGTTGGTGCTCTCATTCTGAGTGTAGTGATTCTTGTCAGAGTGTGTTATATTTTGTGGATGTATGTTCATGGAGTGTAATGGAACCAATAGTTTTTTTTTGTTATTTTGATTGAGCAATCTTTTAATTCTGGTGTTTTTTGTGTGTTTACAAATTCTATTGATGTACTTAGTTAGAGAAGAGATCACCTACTATTCATAAATAGCTTTTTGTCTCACATGAGCACACTTTCTGTGGCCTTATGATTTGATGTTAAGTGAAACATCTTATGTTTACTAAATTCCCATCAACGATTTCATTAGTGGAATTAAGGAAGCGTTGATCCTATTTTCATTAGTTACCTACCGATCTTTTTAAAGGCTTAACTCATAGACATGTTGTTTCAGTGGCTTATGTCTGTTAGGGATTTATTTTTCAAGTAATTTGCTTTAAACTTCTGGTTACCTTATCTTTTTTATTTTTGTTTACAAAAACTTGATTATTTTAGGAATTCATATAGGTTCATTATTAAACTACATTCATCATAAACAGAAAAAATACAATTTTTTTTTTTTTTTTAATGATTACTTTTTTGTGATAGCAAGAAAATTCAACATCTTATCTGAAATTGGGCCAAACAAACAAAGGCATCCTTGTGAACACTCACAGTTATATTCTATTGAGAAGATTCCAATAGGTCACAAGATCGCCCAGAACCTTGGAGTTGGTCCTAGATCAACTTTTCAAGAGAGGAGTTTGAAAAGATTCTTGTCATTAAGCATTGTGCAAAATAACAGCTCAATAGTTATGTCGAGTTTTATGATGTGAAGAATCACACTACTACAAAGAAAATGTGGGATAAGTTGTCACAAATTCAAGGAGGATGCAAAATGTGCTAAGAGCTAAATTTGAAACTTTGAGAGGCAAGTTTGATGACATGAGAATTAAAGGAGAAATGGAAAAATTGTTGCAAAGTATTGTGGCTGAATAAAAAAAGTGGTAAATGCAATTAGAGGTGTTGGAGAAGGCATGCTTGAAGAGATTGTGATCAACAAGGTATTGAGAACTTTATTTCATATCTATGCCATTAGAATATCTGTAATACAAGAATTGAGATGTACACCTGGTAATGATCTAACCTTGGATAGTCTAATTGGAAGACTCACTACATTTGAATTGTCAAATTTCAAGATAATTATACACCTTCTAGTGTTGAATGTTTCAAGTCTCAACTAACCCTTGATGGACCTAAAAGAAAGAAAAGTTCAAAAAATAATCGTGTGGATAGTGATAGTGAATCAAATGATGATCTTGATAATCTAGAGGAATTATTGGCAAGAACGCTACTAAGAGGAAAAGGAAAATACAAAGGTAAGCTTTCCATAAAAAAAATTTACATGTAATAAAGTTGGTCATATTGCTACAAGATTTCTTGATAGAGATTAGAAGAAGGAAACAAAATATAATATATATTGAGGAAGGAGAGACAAAAGAGATAATCAAAGCAATAGAAACTACAAAGGAAAAGTTAAGAAATCTTGTGACATTGCTAAAGAATATGGTTCTGATAGTGATTCTAATGAACATGATGAAGAAGTTGTTTATGTTGCAATGAAAGATGAATCCGATGAAGATGAAAATATTGAGAAAATCAAACTAATTTCACATGTGAGCAAGAATTCTAAATGGATAATTGATAGTGGTTGCTCACATCATATGACTAGTTATACAAGTAAGTTTGAAAAGCTAGAACATTATAATGGTAATTGTGTTAAGTTTGGAAATGATGCACCATGTTATGTGAAAGGTAAGTGATCTATTATATTGAATTGATAAGATCAGATGTGACAATGTATATTGGGTTTATGGATTGAAATATAATCTATTGAATGTGGCATAGCTAAACACTCCAAGCTATCGAGTTGAATTTAACAACAAGAAGACAAAGATATATGATATTGCTAGTGAATTGATTGGCAGTGCAAAGAAAAAAAGAGGTAATTTGTTCTATCTAGACCTATCTAAAAATACATGCCTATTTTTACAATTTGAAGATGTTTGGTTGTGGCATAATAGGTTATGTCATGTGAATTTTGATAATTTGGTAACCATTAGTAAGATGGAAAGAGTAAGAGATTACCAAGATTGAGAAAACCTAATAAAATGATGTGCAAACAATCTCAAATGGGAAAAATGATAAAGTCTAGTTTCAAGAGAAAAACTTATTCTTCTAATGATATTTTGGAGTTGGTTCATACTAATTTATTTGGTCCTATTGGAGCGCAATTTTTTTTATGGTAATAAGTACTTTATTCTATTTGTTGATGGTTTCTCTAGAATGATGACTGTGATGTTTCTAAAAGAAAATCTTATGTTTTTCAAATGTTGAAGTGGTATCTGGCTAGATTTTAAAAGGAAACAAGTAAGAGTTTGAAATGCTTGAGATCATATAGAGGAGGTGAATTCATATCTAAGGAGATCAATACATTTTGCAATGAAAAAGAATCAAAAGACAAATGTGAGCACTAAGGACTACACCACAAAATGTGATAGATGAAAGAAGAAATAGATCAATCATGGACTATGAAAGAACAACGATGATGGAGAAGAATGTTTCACAAAAATATTGGAGAGAAGTTGTAAGTTCTGATATTTAGACACTACATTGAGTTCAAGTTAAGATAAGTACAAACAAAACCACTTTTGAATTGTGGTATGGTTATGTACTTAATGTCAAATATTTCAAAGTTTTTATAAGAAAGTGTTACATGCTAAAAGATGCAAGGAAAGGAAAACCAAATGCAAAGAGTGATGAAGGTATATTCCTAAGATATTCCACTAAGAGCAAGGAATATAAATTTTTGAATACTAACATTAACAAAATTGTGGAAAGTATGAATGTTAGAATTGATGAATTTGAATAAAATAATGAAGAAGAATGCAAGAAGGAACCTAAAGATTACAAAAAACTTTGTCTACATCTATGAAGTAGAACCAATTACTTTATCTAAACCAAAGAAGGATATTGCTAAGCATCAACAGACTGGCAATGTTGAGTCTCAACAAATAAGCTTTGTTGAACATCAAGCCATAGGAGTTGAGTCACAAAGAAAGGGGACTGAACACTAGACAAAGGAAGTTGAGTTACAACAAGAGATACACAGTGAAGTTGAGAAAGATGAATCAAATGAATTACCACAAGGAGAAAGAAGATATGAAGCTTTCTTAGCAAAATATGTGAGAACATGCCATACACATGATGATATGGAATACCCAGAAGGGTTTGTTCAAGATTGCAACAAGAAATTTGTTTGCAAACTCAAGAAATCATTGCATGGCCTAAAGAAGTCACCCATGGAATGGTACATTAAGTATGATTCCTTCATGGTATGTACAAGACATAGCATTAATGTATGCAATAGGAAGTTTCATGTATGAAAATATTTCACATGTCATGGTTGTTGTGAGTAGATACATGGAAAATCTAGGTAAAGAGCATTGGGCAACAGTGAAATGGGTGCTTTGGTATCTTAGAGGCACAATTAATTATTGTATCACCTATAATGGTTGTAGCAATTTAGTGTGTGGTCATGTTGATTCTAATTTTGAAGGTGATTTGGACAAAAGGAGATCTACATCAGGTGATGTCTTTACTCTTGTAGGTGGACAAATTAGTTGGATGTCAAAAATCCAAGCAACAATTTCTCAATCCATAACTAAGGTAGAATATATGGTTGTCTCACATGCATGTAAAGAGGCAATTTGGTTGAAGGATATTTTGGGTGAGTTTGGAAAAGTGCAGGATAATGTGATTGTATTTTGTGTTAGTCAAAGTGTTATTGATTTGGTTAAAAATCCAGCTTATCATAGTAAAACTAAGCATATTGAGATTAAGTACCATTTTTAAAGATAGGTTATTGAAGAAGGTGGAATATCTCTTGAAAAAGTCCATACACATAAAAATTGTGCAAATATGTTTACTAAACCAATGTTGGTAGAGAAGCTAAAGTAGAGGGTGACTTCTCTTGGTTTGCAAAAGGGGTGATACATGAGCTTGGGCAAGTATTAGGTAAATTGTTGTCAAGGTGGAGATTAATAGATAATGATAACAATGAGGAAAATGGAAAACACAAGGTTGTAAAAATAATCTTTGTTTATTTTAGAAAAAGAACAAATTCTATCTTCAAAAGGAAACTTTAAGTTTTTTGAGGAATAAATCAAGTTTCAGTCTATGTTGAGAATTTTTTTCTTATCTTCAAGAGGTTAATGCATTCTTCTCTGTGAAGGCATACTATAATATTTTCAAGAGCATTTTGGCAGCAACAACTGTGAAGTTGGAGATGTAATAGAGTTTCTTCTGAGACATAAGATTACTAATACTTGCCTTGTGGTTTACCACATATGTCTATGTATTTTGGTTGTGTTGTTATTCTTCATTATTAGTCCCTATCGTTAAGGCAGGAGACTAAAGTTTTGGATAGACTTTTTATGCATTAGTTGGTTTCTTGGAAATCATGCTCGTCAAAAATTTCCCATTTAACCTATGGTCAGCTAAAAACTTATCATTAAAAAAAATTACTACATTTTAATTTCTATTTTCTGTTTGGACGGGATCCTTTTTCAGTACAATCTTTTTAATTTTCTCACTTCAAATTAGAGAAAAATAGGACTTAAGATATGTGTCTTTTTCTATAGAAGTCATATGGCATTGTGCATGAACTTCGCATCTTTATACATGTCATCTGGCACTATGCATGAACTGCACATGCTTCTCTATGGTGCATAAATAGAAAGATGGTACAAATGTGGCCACTATAAGTGAATGAAATATTACATAGTAAACATTTACTTTCCATAGCTTCATTCTAAAAGCATTTGCAAAGATAAATAGATTATATTTTGAAGTGTTGAATACTGAGGAATTTTTTTTGTCAAATCTCTACAAAAATTTCTACAATCAGCCCCTATAATCCATTATTTAGTCTTTGTCAATGTGAGCGATGGCAAGCTTCATGAACGAGAAGCATATTGAACTCATTTTATTATATTATTTGTCTTACAAAAGACATAGATTGATCAATGTTCAATATTAAACTCATTTTATTAATTTATTTGTCTGAAGGTAGAGATCAATCAATATTCATTTTTTAGCTTTCTACTACACTCATATAGATTTCCATAGTTGAATATTGAAAAATTGGATGTTTTATTGTATTTCTAATTTTTATGTTATTTAGTTATAACAATTTTATTGTTTCTAATTTTTTTTAAATATCATTATTATGTTTGGATGAATCATCTTATTAAATTGATTCGTGTACTTTTTCTATTTACAACTCTCACTCTTACATATATGGAAGATCTTGATGACATTTAATGATAATTGATTATACAACTTTCAATATTTTCAAGCAGGTCAAGTCAGCGAGTAAATTCAATTGAAGTTTGTATTGATCTGTTGATTGTGCAATATCCTTATTCTTCTCACCCTAATTTATAAAAACTGTTAGAATAAATAAATAATTACTAATTATTTATTCTATTTACTTAAGCTTACTTAGGTAAATGCATTTCATTATTAGTTGTAGTCTAGGAGTTACTTATAAGTTATTGACAATACAAGAGTTTGTTCTCTCCTAAGTCATACTTATCCTCTCACCTTGTTCGAGGACTTTCCACCTCATGTGGATGTATGCTTAGTTGTCACACTTATCTCCTAGCATCTTCTAGCTTGTTCTAGGAGATTCCTTGAGCTCTTTATATTCGAGCTCCCTCATTGTATTTCACAACAACTCTTGCATATTGTAAATACA
This sequence comes from Cupressus sempervirens, assembly GCA_028749045.1. Taxonomy (NCBI): domain Eukaryota; kingdom Viridiplantae; phylum Streptophyta; class Pinopsida; order Cupressales; family Cupressaceae; genus Cupressus; species Cupressus sempervirens. The sequence continues at coordinate 443,397,042 of CM053787.1, read as the reverse complement.
TATTATCTTGTATTTGCAATATTTTCTCTCTCATGTCTGTTTAGGGTTTTTCCCTTGCTCCACGCTCTTCCTTCCTTGGCTTCCCTTTGACAAGTTTTTGCATGCAGGTGATCTTGAGCATCTTCGGAGTTCGATTTCATCAACTCCAACATGGTATTAGAGCCTCCCTGTTGTTGCTTTGTTGAAGGATTTTTGAAGCTGTGATTTGAAGTCACAAACCTTAATTTGTTTGTGCATTTTTCTTCAAATTGGGGGGACAGCAAATTTTTGGAGCACTTTCAGCCCAAACAAATGCTACCATTGGATCTGAAAGGCCGTTTGTAGTCAGGATAAATATAAAACTTGTCAATTTTGGAGACAGAGCTCCGAGAGGCAAAAAAAATTGCTTGCAGGCCCTATCGTACGACTATACGGATGATTTGGCAAAAAAAATTTAAGAAAATATAAATCAGGGACGCCGCCGCGGCACCGCCCAGCAGCCATCGTGGGGCCACCCACACCCAGCCAGAGCGCTGCCTGCGCTCAGTCTCCCCTAATGCTCAACCCAGTCCCCACCGTAGGACCGCTCCACCAGACCACCGCCCAAGGTAGTGGCACCACCAGAGTTTGCCTCTGTTCAGTCGTGGAGCCACTAGAACTAGTCGCTCCGCTCTTGGTTCTACTGCCTCTGTAGGTTTGCCACCTGCTCACCAACTCATCAACACTGTCAACAGGTTTTTGGCCAGTCAGCCTATACTGCGACTAACATGTGGCTTTCTTTACCTCGTCAGTGCATCCAACACGTGACACGTGGCAGGGCAGCCACGTGGCATCTTTTTTTTCGTTGACGGGCCGCAGGCCGTCAAATTTAATCCAGTAAAATGCTAACATCAACATTGCATCATCAAACCTTCTTCTTGCACTCTCTAAGGTCCATTTTGACCTACCTTCAATTTTTTGGCCATAACTTGAGCATGCAGAGGTATTTTTTCTATCCAAAAGAAGCATCGAAAAGCTAGTTCCAAAACGGAGACATTAGTGTAGGTATTTTTAGGTTTTGATAGATTTTTACTGCCCATTTTTTAGTTGAAGTCCAGAGTTATGTTTTTGACTCTGACAAGCTTATCTTTTGCATCCCATGTCAGTTTTTTGAAAACGTTATATTTCTGGAAAGTTGGTTCTGTGTACTTTTAAAAAATGTGGCCCTTTTTCTTAGATTTTGGCCCATGCTCTTTCTATCATATTTTTGGCATTTTTTCTATATGGTGGATATCTTGAGTGTTTTAGGCCTGAGGATCATTTTTCTAGCATGGTTTCCTTTGTTCTAGGCTGTACTATGTTTTGTTGCAGCTTGTTTTTGGTTTTGATCATTGTAGCTATCATTTTGAAGCACTTTTATGTATCACACTGAGATAAAGTGCCACTTTTTCATTCTGGGGGTCATGAACATTGTTTTTGAGTCAGTTGTACTTGCACTATTTTCATAAAGCACAATGGGGGGGATAGTTGTTTGTTGTTTTAGGCTTATCCCTTTGTCAAGTGAGTGTCCCTTCCACGACATTAGCCCCATGCAGAGTTAGTTTGACTATGTCTTTATAGGTGTTTGTACCTCTTCCTCTCTCGTCGTTCTTGGTTCATCTACAAGAGACTTTCGCCGACCTTCTTAGTTGCCTATCATCACACCCCGTCTGCATTAAGGGAGGGTTATGCTATTGTTCTAATCCATCCTTGGTTCAATCATTCGATAGTGTGAACTATGTATTCAATAGTTGATCCTATATACAAGGTGATTGCAATGGCTGGCTACCTATGCATTTCAGTGAGATGGATCATCTACCATATAGACATGCTTGATTTGTGCCTTCTTCTTCCATGGAGGTTCTTCAAATCAGCAATTTTTTTCTGGTGGCAGATTTGCGGCTTCTACATGCTTCAGTGATGCTTCTTCATGATCACTCCTTATTCCTGTTTTAGGGGACATTCCCCTAATTGGAGGCTTCTTCAATTCTTCACGAGGTTCTTACCTCTTTTTGGGGGAGGGTTTTTCCCACGTGGTTTTCTCTCTTTCCCTGCTTTCAGAGGTTGCATCTTTTGCATTGTTCATGGGTACCTAACATGGCCTTGTTGCCAGGACCCATTCTGCATTTCATCTTAGTTTTGTGAGCTTAAGGCATTTCCCTAAGTTACAATTAAGGGGGGTGTTAGAGTAAATAATTAATTACTAATTATTTATTCTATTTCTTAAGCTTACTTAGGTAAATGCATTTCATTATTAGTTGTAGTCTAGGAGTTAGTTATAAGTTGTTGACAATATGAGAGTTTGTTCTCTCCTAAGTCATACTTATCCTCTCACCTTGTTCGAGGACTTTCCACCAAATGTGGATGTGTGCTTAGTTGTCACACTTATCTCCTAGCGTCTTCTAGCTTGTTCTAGGAGATTCCTTGAGCTCTTTATATTCGAGCTCCTTCATTGTATTTCACAACAAAACTTCTTGCATATTGTAAATATATATTCTCTTGTGTTTGCAATATTTTCTCTCTCATGTATGTTTAGGGTTTTTTCCTTGCTCCACGCTCTTCCTTCCTTGGCTTCCCTTTGATAGATTTTCGCATGCAGGTGATCTTGGGCATCTTCAGAGTTGGATTTCATCAACTCCAACAAAAACTCCTCCCAATTAAAATTTGATTTTTTTCCCTCTTACGAATGTAGAGAAGTTGTTGGAGAAGACAATAAACAATGCATGGAAATGCAAGGAGGCTAGATTGATTGTTGACTTGAAGCTCGTACTAGAAAATGGACTAACGATCAATGATTTTATTTTGATGAAATATCCATTGGATGGGAAGTTTCATGGACAACATTCAAATTTGGACTCCAGATATACGTGATTCATATGTAGAATATGCAACTAATAAAACATATGAAACTAATAAGAAATTTTTATAAACCAAACCCATGAATTTATTTCTAGGCCATTTAGAATTTGATATGAAAGTGAAACAATCAGTCGTTCTATCTAAAATCATAAACAAGTTGTTCAAACCATCAATCCAATGATATATGAATTGGGTTTCATTCTGAGAAAATGATTGGGTTGTAGGTAAAAAATGTGAAATAGTTGTTGCCTACTGCAATATCATACAGGTACTTAAGACATGCTAGTAGAATGTTGTGTATACACCATATGTATACTTGGATAGTTATGAGGTCATTTGCTTGCCTCAAAATTGGTTTTTTCTAGACTCGTTGTTTGATTACAATTTCTTTCATGAAATTCTTCTGGTTTTTATGTCATAATTACTCTTTTGTAGGGCTGCATTTATTTATGAATTGTATTATAATATTTAAAAAATTATATTGGCATTTCTTCAGAATTTATCCATGTTCAATATTCAGCTTGATCTAATTGGTTTATGTAAATTGTAGTCTTGATAAAATTAGGTTTGATTTAATCACATTAGTTTATACTGTCAAATATATTATGTTGCAAAAAATTAGTTACTATAGTATGTGTTAAATAAATTTTCAAACATAATTGTCTCTTGAATTTTATTTGGTTTACTGATTCTTTATATTTTAATTATACTAACTAAAAATGAAATCTTTATATTTTTATTACAATATATGCATCAACAATGATGATCATATACACTCCCTTAAATTTTTTAAATTGTTGTAATAGTTAACATTTGAAACTTGTATCATCTAGAAAAAATTTTATTTTTTGATTAGTAATCTATTTAGATCATATTTCAAAAAAAAATTATTAATTTATATTTTAGAGTTCTTTAGATTAAAATTTATTTATAGATTTTTTAAAAATGATAATAGATCAAGAACAACAAAGTCATACGCAAAATAGTTTTGATTAATAGTTCATATTAAGCTTTGGAATAACCTTCTCATTAGTTTATGGGGATTAATACTGTACTATCTTTGTGGATTAATATTGTACTATCTTTGATATGATAACTCAAGTTTTGATAGGACTTGTAAATAAATAAAAAGAGAGATTATATAAGAAATAAGTTCTTTTTATTACTTTAAAAGAAAATAGTACAATATTAAAGAAAAAAAGGATGGTTGAGATTTTTTTAAAAACTAATCAAGTAGAAATCTTCATCATAAGTAAATTTAAAGCTGAATGCGAATTAGAAATTAATATTTCAAATAGTAACATTATAATTATTTAAAAATATAATTAATTAATTTTTTAGAAGTAATAAATCATGACATATTTTTAATGTTACTTACTCCTCATTATTATGTGTTCCCTACACAAGGGAGGGCTCAAGCTCTTTGAGAGCCCTTGTTTTCTCTTACTATTTCTTTGCATCTAATTTGTGTTGTAAGTTTATTGTTTCGGTTAATGCTTCCACTTTCAAAATGTGATCTAAATGTGACTTTGTGGATTTCCTATTCAAATATAAAGTGCATACATTCGACAAATAAAGACCTACTCATAGAATTCTACGAATCCATCCTTACATGTGTATCTCTCATCAATTATGAGATGAAATTTAAATATTTTATAGAAAATATAAAAATTAAAAATACCTGATTAGTGAATAGTTAGTGTCTTTAAACATGAGTCCTGTTAATAAAACCCAAAAAAAAATCAAGATTTGTTTTACTACCCATATTTTCACTTATGGTAGATCATAATTATGATCTAGCAAATTAGGGTCAAGATTAAGATTAAGATGTAGGAAATAAAATGCAAAACATGCAAACTACGATCCCGCGTTCAAAATGAGTGCCTTATAAGAAAGCAAAAGAAAACAGAAGGCATCTCATTTTGAACAGAGGAAGCATGGTCATTTGTATGGAGCTTGAAAGTTAACTGAGGTGGCTATGGCCCAAGCATTGAGATTTAACTGTTTTTATCCATGTTTGTGAAAATGAGATGATGTAAATCTGTAAATTGAGATGATGTAAATTTGTGTAAAATTAGGGTGAAGAAACGAACAAGCTCCCTATTTTATCATGTATCCTGTGTTATTAATAAATATGCAATCCTTGTTGACAGTAGGGACAAAGAAGCCATTGGAGGGAAATGCTACTTCCTTGATCTCCAGTCTAGTCCACTGTGCGTAATCTTCATATTATCAAGAAAATTCTTTTGACACCTCTCATGGAAAATTGTTTTTTTCAAGCTGACCGCAAAATTGATAGAGCTAAGACTTTGTTAGTAGGTGGCATAAGGTATGACCCGCATTAAATAAAACAAACCAGAAATGAGATGAATGTGATTTGATGTTTTGTAAAATAAAACACAGAAAATCTCCTGGTGAATTCCTCAAGGCCGCGTATTATATCCACACCATCAAAGAAAACATAAATATCTGGAAATTATGAGCCATCATATACCAAAACGAATTGGATTTCAGATAGATGTGATCTGATAATCTGTTCGTTGAAAGAAACAAAATACATGTGCAAAATTGGGGCCGACTGGATTAGAATATGGTGTTTGGTATACCGCTGCATCTCTGCTTCCAGCGGGCGGTGAAGAGAACAATTTACAGTTGTGGAGGGGGGACACAGATTCATTGTGAATGAATGAATATAAACATTTTTCTTATGAAGGGGACCAACAGCTCAGATACATCACTCGCCTTAACGATTCTTCACAATCTGACTGTTGTTTCTTCTTCTTCTCTGCTAAGTTCCTCCCTGCATCAAAATGTTGAAGGGCTAAAAGAGAGGAGGAAGCAGCCATCAAATTGTTGAGATGTTTGAAATGAATCTCGCGAACTCTGAATCCGTGAATGGAAGCAACAGTGACAGCTGCAAATGCCTTTGAAATGCTCATTTTGTTTGAAGTGAGGAGAGAATTGTTGTGATGTTAATGGAGATGAGTAGAGCAGGGAGAGGAATATAAATATAAATAAAACTGAGTATTCGAGGGGCAGACATTAAAACAAGCGGTAGGCGATACCAGTGGCGGAGATTGTAATGTGCCAAGGGAAAGAAGGTGAGTGGTATCCAACTCCCCTTGACAACCAGACTGACATAGAAATGCCCAAAGTGGGACCCTGCTCCCCAACTTGCCATTGTAACCAACATCATTCATCTTTCCTTTGAGGAGATGTAAACCAGAAACTTTCCGGTAAAAATAAAATTAAACATGATTCATCTTTTCTTTGAGGAGGAGATCCAAACCAAAAGCTTCCATTCATAAATTGAACATATTCATCTTTTCTTTGAGGAGGAGATGTAAATCAAAAATTTCCTAGTTAAAATAAACTAGTAATTGTATCTTAAGGTGTAATGGGTACGTTCAAGATATATGTAGAATCAATGAAAGAAAGAAAAATGGATTTTTTCTTTCATAAATTTTCCTATATATGTGGAGGTAATAAGTGAATATGTAAACTATTTAATTATTTAGTTACAAAATAACTATAGATCTTAATCTTAACCCTAATTCAAACACCAACTTTAACCATGAAAACTAAAACACTAAACATAATCAAAACCCTAATCATGACAAAAACTTCAACTATTAACTTAAATTCAACCCTTATATAAGTTATAACTTAAATCATAAAACAAACCACAACTCTCAATCTAACCTAAATACTAATCTTCACCATTACCCTAATCTAACCATTATTGTACCTTTAATCCTAATAACTTAGACACTAAACATAGTCCTAACCATAATCATGACAAAAACCTCAACTATTATCTTAATTTCAACCCTAATAAAATGTATAACTTAAATCATAAAACAAACCACAACTCTTAATATAACGTAAATACTAATCTTCACCATTACCCTAATATAACCAATATTGTACTTATAGTTCTAATCCTAATCTTGAACTATAACTATAGCTATAACTTGAAACTCTAATAAATCATCATGCAAGACACAGTCCCAACAATAATTATAATCTTAAATCCTAAAACATAATCCTAAGCGTGTTCTCAATACAAACCATAACATTGCCATAACATTGATGCTAAGAATGTTGCACAATAATTTTTTAAAAGACCTCAATGAATTGATAGATAAGAGTGACAAAGTACCATGATTTTAGTTAAGAATGTGACAATCCACTTCTAATATATATTCATAACAATTCAAAATATAATTTTTCTACAAGTAGTTTTTATTAATATAATAAATAATTATGTAAGTTTAAATTAATTACCAAAAGACCAAACCATTACACGAGTGCTCCAAGAAACAAGGGATCTTTTAAAAAATTAAACCCCATCCCAAGCTAAAACCCGACCCACATAACAAAAAATAGATTATTACAATACATTCCCAATTACAAAAAGAGCCCAAGGCTCATATAATAACATGATATGATCCTTGGAAAATTTGGACGAGGGTTTATTGCCCCTTAGTCTCTATTCTTTGACTGCCCTCCTGGTATTGGGGAGTTTTCCTCTCCCTTGAATGTCACTTGTTGTATCTTTGGTTGTGTGCTCTTTAAGGAGATACATTCATTCATGTACATTTGTGTGGGTTTTTTCCCAAATTTGTGGTCATATATACTTGTTACGAGGATGGAGAAGAGGTTTTTCTTGCCTTTGTGTCGGTTGAGGAATTTTTCTCTTTGATCCTTGCACATCTTAAGTTGATCTTCCTCTTGGATCAGTTTGTGGAGGACTAGTCTATGGTCTTTTTTATTGGCATTATTATTATGGGTTAGATGCATGGTTTTCTCTCTGCTTACATGGAGAGAGTGAAAGATAGAAGTGAAACTAGGGTTTTTGTGAGCACTAACAAGGAAAGAAACTCTGTGGAAGATGACAACTACCCACTTCTTGGTTGGGTAGACTTAACTACTAAAGGCTCTCTGGTTTCTATCAAAACTTTTTCTTTGGTGTAGGATTATGGGTTTAAATGTGGGTTGTTCTTTACAGAGGAGGGACTTTTTCTCTTTTTTGTGTCTTCCTGCCACATTGTTGGTTTTTTTAGGTCTATGTCACACCTATGTGTTGAAATACTTCCAGTATATTGCTAGTAACTTCAAATACTTCTTCAAACCTATGTCACACCGATGTGTTGAAGTATAAAACTAAAAGTTAGTCATTTAGGGTTAACAAAAAATTAATTAGAACATGAGTAGCATCACATAGCACACATATTTATCTCATGGAAACTCAACTAGGATGAAAACCACATTATATGAGGCAAAGCTTGCACTCTCCTGAAGTGCACCCAGTTAAGATCTTATCTTTGTGAAAATACTAGAAGGACATCATCAAGTGTCACTTAGTTAAGGGATTTTGAATATACCTATGAGAGTCTTGCATGGTTGAGAGAAGCCTGATTAAATGAATTAAGACACAAAATAATGTGCCACCTTGTTAAGGGGTTTGATTAAAAAAAACTTGTTAAGGTCCACCCTCGATGGGATTTATTATTTTGGTGATTAGAAAACAACAAAGAGATTGATCTAAGTAAGATATATGCTACACTTAGCTTGATATAGGTCACCTTGATGCTCCTTGGACCTGTTTGCAACTTGCTCTTCTCTCTCTCAGCTCTGCAACCCAAACACGACCACCAATGTGCTTGGCTATGCTAGCCACAACACACTTTGTCAACAAAGTGATCAATGGTTGTTCTCAACAACACATCATATTTACACTCTTATGTTCTTTCTTTCTCTTCTCTTTTCCTTGGCAATTACATCAATCTCAGCTTTTTAGAAATTTTCTTCTCAATCTACAATCTAACCTTCTTTATTTGAAATAGAAGTTATTTATATAATCCTTGATCACTCAGTTATAACCCATTATTTGAGAATTCAAAATTTGAATTCACTACGCTATGCTTAGCATGTACTTATGTCACTATCATGCATCATTCTTGTCAGATGTTTTATTAACCATATTATAGGCAAATTGTTGTTTTGTGACTTTTTTATTTTTGAATGACATATTGCAAAAGAAAATTGAATGTGTGCAGGGGGAATAAGGTTTGTGCTTTCTTTATAGTCAATAAGAAAATTTTCCCAATACTATCTTAGTTCATCACAATACTCTCTTAATTTTTAGTTCTTTTGTGAAATTCTTTATTGAAACTTGAAGTGCCTATTTTTCATTTACGTTTTTCAACTAGAACCTCTGTTGTTTCTTGTAAGATACACTATGGTAAGATAGGGCAAGTACTCCTATGTGGGTAAGTGCACCAAGTTGTGGTGCCAAAAGGGGGGTATAAGTGGCTACTTTTTTTTTTTTCTGAAATCAACAATTTCTAAACTTGACAAGAATTTGAAGATACTTATGCTCAAAAATTTTTAATATGACAAAAATAAATGTAGTAGTCCTTTGAATCTAGTTTCTAAACTACTAATTTTTTTTTAAATGGTTTAGTTTTAGGTTCTCAAAAAAGGGGCCCACAGAAAGTGGTACTGATTTTTTGGAAAAAACATAACATAGTGCAAAGTGTGCTCCCCTAAAATTTTAACTTTTTTTTTGAAATTCTTTAATCACTATAAGAAAACATGGAATAAAAATATAATTGTTTCCACATAATCCATAATAGATTTGAAATAAATATGTAATTAAGATCCACATGCAAGAGAATAGACAACACATCCACAAAAATTGTGACACAAGATATACCTTGGGAAACCCTTGTTGAGGGAAAAACCCAGCCTCCAAAAGCATCCATCACTATGTATTATTCAAAAAAAAGTATCATTGTAATACAACCATGGAAGCCTTCAATGCAGTAGCCACAACCAAGCAATCCATGTGAACAAGCATGAATCTACACATCCCATGCCATGCTTCCAACCTTCACAAATGCTCCCTTAGCTACCTATCAAGCTTTGTCCCACTCAACTCTTGCCATTTTTTGCCTTCTATCTTCTCATACCAACAACTACCCTTGTGGTTGCTTATATAGTAGAAAGTCTCACAAAACCATCAAGTGGTATTACATAAACCTTGTGCTAAACTATGTGCTACCTAACCCATTGACCCCACATTTAATATTGGAAATTTAATTCTTTTCCCCAATATTAAATAATTACATAAAATATTATCAAAATGTTACGATACAACTCATCAAGTATATCCCATGGTAATCTTTACATGTTACATGTCCATCTAGATGCAACATTACATAATAAAATAAAATAATACAATATAACAATATTATGCAATGTGTGCAACACCAATTATCTCAACAATCTCCCACTTATTGTGTACATTTCATAGGGTCAATCTATAGCCACACAAATGAACAAGGGAACAATCCCTCCTACCACATCCACCATAATGGATCAAAGTACACCATGTGCTCCATCCTAGTACCCACAAAAAAATCGAAGTATCCAACATCTCAAACATGACTTATCTCACCTCCTATTATGCTACTACCATCAAGCATACATAGAAATCATCCAAAGACAAAGCCACCCAACCTGTCACATTAGAAGATCATAAAATCTTATACCAACTGAAATGTCAAGCACAAAAAATCTAATCTAAAGGTAATCACATGTATCCATAGTTGTAAAAATATCCATAGCTAAAATAGCACCCACAACAAGTGCCAAACCCATCCAATTATCCATACCTCCAAAGGTATACCAAGTGAATCTCACATCATCAACATATCCAATCTATAACCTACAATCATAAGCCTCAAGAGAAATACCTACCACATATATACCAAGAAGCTCCCACTGCAAAAGATAATGTCAAATCTATAACAAATCCACTCACAACATCTCAAAGAAGTGAATCCATGTAATCTCAAGGACATCCACAACATATAAACCAATAATATACAAGAACAAATCTCATAACAAATCTTCAATAGTCTCCCAAGCTCTCCACAACCAATAGAGGAAAGAGATAAAGGAATAACCATGTCATCTCTCACATGACATACATGAGCACAAACCAATGATCACACTATCTAACCAATTTCAAATTCAATGTAAAAAAAAATTGAACATCTAGGAAGATAACCAAGACCAAAGAGAAACCATGCAAATCATAACTCGTATCATGTCCTTCTACACACACTTCTAGATGTAAACTATGCAAGTATGATCTCGTCCATAAAACCCCAACCAAGAAGCCTCAACAACACTCAAACCATACCATATAACTAATCATGGATGTAAACCTCTCGCAAGAAGATCAAACTCATAAACCATTCCTAATCAAAGCAATAGTCCCAATATAAAACCATCTCCCAAACTCAACCAGCATAACAACAACATATGCACAAGGAGATAACCAATGCTAAACCATCTCTCAAATGAACCCTCTAGAACTAACTCATTTACCATAACTCAAGATCCATATAACCTAGTGCAACTTGGTTATATATATATATATATATATATATATATATATATATATATATATATATATAACTTTTACCTAGGTATTTTTTGAATTAATGACCGCATTCTATATATTTATCACTACAGGCCATGTTTTGTTGATATTGCACCTGAAGACAATGAAGAAGGGATATATATATGTATGTATGTATGTAACTTTATAACTTTTACCTAAGTATTTTCTGAATTAATGACCGCATTTTGTACATTTATCACTGCAAGCCATGTTTTGTTGTTATTGCACCTGAAGACAATGAAGAAGGGATAGATTATTATTTGAGTCATTATGTCCAAGCCAAGAAAAATTGGATCAATCGATTATAGATGGTGAAGGGTTAGAGTACCACTTAGGTACAATGGTTGTAATGGACACATTGATTAGACGGTATTCTATGAAGAACCCTAACTTGTGGTTATTCAAGGATTGGCAAACAAAGAGAAAGATCCTTCATTATTCGAACCTTTTTGTAGCATCAAATGTCCGCTTGATAAAATATGGTGGAAAACCACATAATAAGACTCTTTGGAACATTCGTAAGTCAGACCATGAAGCAATACTTGAGACATTAAAATATAGAGCAGATCTAGTTGGTTCATTAGATTGAATATAATTACAAAAACATGGACCTCTCTCACTTTTTGTGATGCAGAGTGCATGACTACTAAGCTTCAAATGGACTTTTCCACTCTTTGGTGCAGGACACCTCCCTTATTTTTGGTTTCTGAAGTTTTTTAAGGGTTTTTTAAGAGGTTGTGTGTGTCTAATAAGTTCCAAGATTTCTTCAAATGCAACTGGTCCCAATGTGTTTGTAAAAGAGCCAAAATTGCTCATTAGGTCCTAAGTTGGTCAAAAGTTGCTCAATAGATAAAATGTCGTTAGGGTTGGGAAACTAAGAATTTGGTTACCTAATAGGTCTTAGGGATCCTAAATAGGTTCCTAGAATGGTCCTACATGGACCCATTTGATCAAAAGATGTAAACAGCAAAAATTGCTCAAAAGTTGCAAAGTTGCTCAAAAACTTACTTGAGCAACTTTTGCAATTTTTGCAAAAAGTTGCAAATGATAGTTTGGGAAGTTGTAACTACTCATGCTTGGGTATTTGAGCATGGGGAAGCATATTTTGGAAGGTTAGAAGGATTTCAACATGGGGAAGCACTCAAATTCCTCAAAATAGCCTAGCGTAATTGCCTCCAACTAGGTCTCCAACGAGAAAGATGTTAAGTTTTCTTCCAAACTCTCCAAAGGAATTCTCAAATAAAATAGGTTTTCAGACACCTATTTCTTCTTTAACATATCTCAACCTTAGTATAGGTTGTTTTGGACCAACAAACAAACTTGCCAACTAGGCACCCTTTTAAGCATAATTAGGGAGTTTTTCCAAATCAACTACCTGTTGCCCTTGCTTCCAATGCTCCAGACTATCAAAAGTTTCCTCAAATGGACCCAATCAAAGGAATATCAAGTCAATTTAATTCTCCAACCTCTGCAAGTAAGAAATCACCAAATTGGTCTCTTACAAACCCTCAAACCTAGGGCTTTCTCAATGAATGATGTCCCAAGCCAACTTCAATCAATTGAAATTTGATTCACCATCTCCAAGGAATATGTAGACATAATCTACCATAAAATACCCCTCTCTAATGGATAGATCTCTTTATGTTGCTCCTTAGGCATGCATTTCATGCACCTATAGCCACCTAAACTCCATTAGAAGCCTCCAACCATGAAAAGTCATCTCCACACATTTTTAAAAGCATTGTTTAATAGTAATACAGGTTGTGTGTGTGTATCTACTAAGAAACTAGTCCCAAGGTATTTGTAAAGGAGCCAAAATTGCTCATTAGGTCCTAAGTTGGTAAAATGTTGCTCAATGAGCCAAAAGTTGCTCAATAGGTTAAAATTTGTCACGGATGGAAAAACTAACATATTTGGTTACCTAACAGGTCCTAAGAATCTTAACTAGGGTCCTAGAATAGTCCTAGATGGACCCATTTGACAAAAATATGTAAAGAGCAAAAATTGTTCAAAAGTTGCAAAGTTGCTCAAAAAGTTGCTACAACAACTTTTGCAATTTTTTTCAAAAGGTTGAAAATGGAAGTTTCGGAAGTTGTAACTACCCATGCTTGGGTATATGAGCATGGGGAACATATTTTGGAAGATTAGAAGGTTTACAGTCAAATTTCACACTCCTTTACCCAAGTTGCATTTTTTAGCAACTTTTACAACTTTTGCAATTTTGCACATAAAGTGTAACTTTTGAAAAGTTCAGTAGATTTCACTTCTAGGACTTGGAAAAGATCTTAAATTATTAAAATACAACTAAAAAAACCTAATCCTAGGCTATCTTGACCAAAAACTTAAAAAGACCAAGGATACATCCAATTTTTTGATGATAATGAGTCTGAAATAGGTGTTCCACAATTTAGACTAGGGGTAAGAAGAGCTCTACATTTTGGTGATGTAGAATGATATTTTATGAGAATTTTTGAAAGAGGTAGTAGGTTCCATTGACCCAAACTACCATAAGATTTCTTTATTGACTGCTCTCAAAAAATGAGCTATGAACCTAGAACCAAATGATTCATTTTGGATGCATGAGAGAGATGGCGTCAAAGTTTTGAAGAGAAAGGAATGGACAGAATAGAGGCCAATTTGGATTTATTACATAGTTTATAGAAGAATGCAAAGAAGCTGGCAATAGTGATCAACTAGGATTTTGGGTTAATGGACAAGGTGTTCACTTGGACTAATGACCTAGAAGTACTACAAACAATAAAAGGCCACAGATACAAAATGCTATTAAACGATTATATTGGAGAGGAGTTGAATAAGATCGATAATTGGATTGAAAATATACAATCAAGGAATAGGGTTATGCTAACTCTATATGAAGATATCCAAGGGATGGAGGGCAAGACTCAATCCCAATTTTTTGAAGTTGGTAAATGTCACAGTGTGGCCCGTTTGGAGATATTTTAGGATGACTCTAAAACACACTTAAACTTGATGGAAACACTGGTGAAAATATTATGAGCATCTTTTGAAGTAATGTCCTCTAAGGATGATGTTTGATGAATATTTAAAGCCGAGGAGACACTGAAGGAACTAGACTAAAAAACGGATGAGTTTGAAGAAGTGCAGCAGGAGGTTAGTGATTTTCTAACCAAAGTAAGAGGCAAATATCAAGCTTTATATTTTTGTAGCCTTAGGAGGTTCCTTGTGTCATCCAAAATTGCAAAGTGACACATGTAGACATTCGTTTGGTTGAGGGTCAACGAGACCCAGATGCTAGAAATTGAAGATTGTGCACTTACAAAATCTTGTCAATTTTGGTCCTATGATGCTTGAAGGTGTGTAACTGCACAAGTGTTACAATTTTGGGAAAATTATAATGGCACTAAAAATTAACTATTAGTTCTAGTTTTTGGACATTTTAATGCATCAAAAATGTGTTTTGTCACTTTTGATGTCATTTAAATTGGTAGAGACACATAGAGAAGGTGGAGATCTCATTTGTAGAAGTTCCAAGTATTGCAATTGCATTTAAAGTCTATTTCTTCTTATCTCCTTCTTCTATGATAGTTTTGAAGTCATGTAAAGGTCCATGCACCATGTAATCAATATAATAAAGAGTTTAGGCCTACTTAGCACCTAGTTAGGAGTTTGTTTGTATATAATTTGCTTAAAATTGGTGTTTTTAGCATGCTTTTTGTAAGGGAAAAGCTATAGATGTGAAAATTACATGAAGGATGGGCTTTTTTTAATAAATACAGAGATATAATATGTACTCAAGGCCGATATCTTCATGTAATAAAGTATGATATTGGTGCTCTCATTCTATGTATAGTGTTTATTGTTGGAATGTGTGTTTCCTTTATGAATTTTATGTTGCATTTTTTAAATTTCACACTCCTTTCCCCAAGTTGCATTTTTTAGCAATTTTTACAACCTCTACAATTTTGCACAAAAAGTGTAACTTTTGCAAAGTTTAGTAGATTTCACTTCTAGGACTTGGAAAAGGTCCCAAATTATTAAGAAACAAGTAAAAAAACCTAATCCTAGGCTATCTTGACCAAAAACTCAGAAAGACCCAATTTTGCCTAATTAGCAACTTTTGCTCATATCTTGCACAAAGTGGCCTAGGCATACACATCTTGCTTATATCTCTTTCACCATTCGTCATGGGATCAAATTGTCTACTTTGTTAGCTCTGAGTGGTTGGGTAAACCCTAGTCCCAATCTTGTCCTGTCTCGTTAACCGCTCGAACATTCTCTTAAAGAGAGAAACTCATAAGGATTTCTACCATTGGCATCATGAAAAATGACCACTCAACAGGACCCAAAATAGTTTTCCTTCATCATGAAGAATCAACAACAAGATTTGGTGGCCCACATAGCCACTCCTCCCCCACATGCAAATATAAAGACAATCACCACATAGGACTATCAAGTGCAAGAGGTAGCTTTAGGGAAGGCCACCAAGGATACATCCAAATTTTTGACAACAATGAGTCTTAAATAGGTGTTCCACCATTTAGACTAGGGATAAAAAGAGCTCTATGTTTTGAGGATGTAGAATGATATTTTGGGAGAGGTTGTGAAAGAGGTAGCAGGCCCCATTGATCCAAACTACCCCCAGATTTATTTATTGACTGCTCTCAAAAAATGAGCTTTGACCCTAGAACCAAGTGATTCATTTTGGATGCATGTAAGAGATGGTGTCAAAGTTTTGAAGAGAATAGAGTGGAGAGAAAAGAGGCCAATTTGGATTTATTACATAGTTTATAGAAGAATACAAAGAAGCTAGCAACAGTGATCAACCAGGATTGTGGGTTAATGGACAAGGCGTTTACTTCGACTAATGACCTTGAAGTACTACAAAAATATAAAAGGCCACAGATACAAAATGCTATTAAATGGTTATATTGGAGAGGAGTCAAATAAGATTGATAATTGGATTGAAAATATACAATCAAGGAATAGGGTTATGCTAACTCTATATGAAGATATCCAAGAGATGCAAAGCAAGACTCAAGCCCAATTTTTTGAAATTGGCAAATGTCACAGTGTGGCCAGTTTAGAGATATTTTAGGATGACTCTAGAACACACTTATACTTTATGGGAACACTGGTGAAAATATTATGAGCATCTTTTGAAGCAATGTCCTCTAAGGATGATGTTTGATGAATATTTAAAGCTGAGGAGACACTAAAGGAACTGGACTAAAAAATGGATGAGTTTGTAGAAGTGTGACAAGAGGTTAGCGATTATCTAACCAAAGTAAGAGGAAAATATCAAGCTTTATATTTTTGTAGCCTTAGGAGATTCCTTGTGCCATCCAAAATTGCAAAGCGACACATCTAGACATCAGTTTGGTTGAGGGTCAACAAGACCCAGATGCTAGAAATTGAAGATTGTGCACTTACAAAATCTTACCAATTTTGGTCCTATGATGCTTGAAGGTGTGTAAGTGGACAAGTGTGAAAATTTTGAAGAAATTATAATGTCACTAACAGTTAATTATTAGTTCTAGTTTTTAGGCATTTTCATGCATCAAAAATGTGTTTTGTCACTTTTAATGTTATTTAAACTGGTAGAAACACATAGAGAAGTTTGAGATCTCATTTGTAGAAGTTCCAAGTACTCCAGTTGCATTTAAAGTCTATTTCTTCTTATCTCCTTCTTCTATGATAGTTTTGAAGTCATGTAAAGGACCATGCACCATGTAATTAATATAATAAAGAGTGTAGGCTACTTAGCACCTAGTTAGGAGTTTGTTTGTATATAATTTGCTTAAAATTGGTGTTTTTAGCATGCTTTTTGTACGGGAAAAGCTCTAGATGTGAAAATTACATGAAGGATGGGTTTTTTTTATAAATACAAAGATATAATATGTATTCAAGGCCGATATCTTCATGTAATAAAGTATGATATTGGTGCTCTCATTCTATGTATAGTGTTTCTTGCTGGAATGTGTGTTTCCTTTATGAATTTTATGTTGCATTTTTTAGATTACACACTCCTTTCCCCAAGTTGCATTTTTTAGCAACTTTTGCAATTCAGCACAAAAAGTGTAACTTTTGCAAAGTTCAATAGATTTCACTTCTAGGACTTGGAAAAGGTCCCAAATTATTAAAAAACAACTAAAAAACCTAATCCTAGGCTATCTTGACCAAAAACTCAGAAAGCCCCAATTTTGCCTAATTAGCAACTTTTGCTCATATCTTGCACAAAGTGGCCTAGGCATACACATCTTGCTTATATCTCTCTCACCATTCGTCATGTGATCAAATTGTCTACTTTGTTAGCTCTGAGTGGTTGGGTAAACCCAAGTCCCTATCTTGTCATGTCTCGTTGACCACTCAAACATTCTCTTAAAGAGAGAAACTCATAAGGATTTCTACCATTGGCATTGTGCAAAATGACCACTCAACAGGACCCAAAATAGTTTGCCTTCATCATGAAGAATCAACAACAAGATTTGGTGGCCCACATAGCCATTCGTGGCCCACATGCAAATATAAAGACAATCACCACATAGGACTATCAAGTGTAAAAGGTAGCTTTAGGGAAGGCCACCAAGGATACATCCAAATTTTTTACGACAATGAGTCTGAAATATGTGTTCCACCATTTAGACTAGGGATAAGAAGAGCTCTATGTTTTGAGGATGTATTGTGAAAGAGGTAGCAGGTCCCATTGACCTAAACTATGCCCAAATTTGTTTATTGACTACTCTGAAAAAATGAGCTTTGACCCTAGAACCAAGTGATTCATTTTGAATGGATGTAAGAGATGGTGTCAAAGTTTTGAAGAGAACGGAGTGGAGAGAATAGAGGCCAATTTGGATTAATTACACAATGTATAGAAGAATTCAAAGAAGCTAGCAACAATGATAAACTAGGATTTTGGGTCAATGGACAAGGTGTTCACCTTGACTAATAACCTAGAAGTACTACAAAGAATAAAAGGCCACAAATAAAAAATGCTATTAAATGGTTATATCGGACAGGAGTCGAATCAGATCGATAATTGGATTGAAAACATATAATTAGGGAATAGTGTTATGCTAACTCTATATGAAGATATCCAAGAGATGCAAAGCAAGACTGAAGCCCATTTTTTTGAAATTGGTAAATGTCACAGTGTGGCCAATTTGGAGATATTTTAGGATGACTCTAGAACACACTTATACTTTATGGGAACACTAGTGAAAATATTATGAGCATCTTTTGAAGCAATGTCCTCTGAGGATGATGTTCGATGAATATTTAAAGCCGAGGAGACACTAAAGGAATTGGAAATGGATGAGTTTGTAGAAGTGTGACAGGAGGTTATTGATTTTCTAACCAAAGTAAGAGGCAAATATCAAGCTCTATATTTTTTGTATCCTTAGGATATTCCTTGTGTCATCCAAAATTGCAAAGTGACACATCTAGACATTAGTTTGGTTGAGGGTCAACAAGACCCAAATGCTAGAAATTGAAGATTGTGCACTTACAAAATCTTGTCAATTTTGGTCCTATGATGCTTGAAGGTGTGTAAGTGCACAAGTGTGACACTTTTAGAGAAATTATAATGGCACTGACAGTTAACTATAAGTTCTAGTTTTTGGGCATTTTCATTCATCGAAAATGTGTTTTGTCACTTTTGATGTTATTTAAACTGGTAGAGACACATAGAGAAGGTTGAGATCTCATTTGTAGAAGTTCCAAGTACTACAGTTGCATTTAAAGTCTATTTCTTCTTATATCCTTCTTCAATGATAGTTTTGAAGTCATGTAAAGGTCCATGCACCATGTAATTAATATAATAAAGAGTGTAGGCCTACTTAGCACCTAGTTAGGAGTTTGTTTGTATACAATTTGCTTAAAATTGGTGTTTTTAGCATGCTTTTTGTAAGGGAAACTCTCTAGATGTGAAAATTACATGAAGGATGGGTTTTTTTTTATAAATACAAAGATATAATATGTATTCAAGGCCAATATCTTCATGTAATAAAGTATGATATTGGTGCTCTCATTCTATGTATAGTGTTTCTTGCCAGAATGTGTGTTTCCTTTATGAATTTTATGTTGCATTTTTTAGATTACACATTCCTTTCCCCAAGTAGCATTTTTTAGCAACTTTTGCAATTTTGCACAAAAAGTGTAACTTTTGCAAAGTTCAGTAGATTTCACTTCTAGGACTTGGAAAAGATTCCAAATTATTAAAAAATAACTTTAAAAACCTAATCCTAGGCTATCTTGACCAAAAACTCAAAAAGACCCAATTTTTCTTAATTAGCAACTTTTGCTCATATCTTGCACAAAGTGGTCTAGGCATACATATCTTGCTTATATCTCTCTCACCATTCGTCATGTGATAAAATTGTCTACTTTGTTAGCTCTGAGTGGTTGGGTAAACTCTAGTCCCAATCTCATCATGTCTTGTTGATCGCTCAAACATTCTCTTAAAGAGAGAAACTCATAAGGATTTCTACCATTGGCATTGTCCAAAATGACCACTCAACAGGACCCAAAATAGTTTGCCTTCATCATGAAGAATCAACAACAAGATTTGGTGGCCCACATAGCCATTCGTGGCCCACATGCAAATATAAAGACAATCACCACATAGGACTATCAAGTGCAAAAGGTAGCTTCAGGGAATGCCACCAAGGGTACATCCAAATTTTTGACGACGATGAGTTTGAAATAGGCGTTCCACCATTTAGACTAGGGATAAAAAGAGCTCTATATTTTGAGGATGTAGAATGATATTTTTTGAGAGTTTTTGAAAGAGGTAGCAGGTCCCATTGACCCAAACTACCCCAAGATTTATTTATTGACTGATCTCAAAAAATGAGCTCTGACCTTAGAACCAAGTGATTCATTTTGGATGCATGTAAGAGATGGCGTCATAGTTTTGAAGAGAACGGAGTAGAGAGAATAAAGGCCAATTTATATTTATTACACAGTTTATAGAAGAAAGCAAAGAAGCTAGCAACAGTGATCAACCAGGATTTTGTGTTAATGGACAAGGTGTTCACTTGGACTAATGACCTAGAAGTACTAAAAACAATAAAAGGCCATAGATACAAAATGCTATTAAATGGTTATATCAGAGAGGAGTCAAATAAGATCGATAATTGGATTGAAAATATACAATCAAGGAATAGGTTATGCTAACTTTATATGAAGATATCCAAGAGATGCAAAGCAAGACTCAAGCCCAATTTTTTGAAATTGGTAAATGTCACAATGTGGCCAGTTTGAAGATATTTTAGGATGACTTTAGAACACACTTATACTTTATGGGAACACTAGTGAAAATATTATGAGTATCTTTTGAAGCAATGTCCTTTGAGGATGATGTTCGATGAATATTTAAAGCCGAGGAGACACTAAAGGAACTGGACTAAAAAATGGATGAGTTTGTAGAAGTGCGACAGGAGGTTAGTGAATTTCTAACCAAAGTAAGAGGAAAATATCAAGATTTATATTTTTTGTAGCCTTAGGAGATTCCTTGTGCCATCCAAAATTTCAAAGTGACACATCTAGACATCAATTTAGTTGAGGGTCAACAAGACCCAGATGCTAGAAATTGGAGATTGTGCACTTACAAAATCTTGTCAATTTTGGTCCTATGATGCTTGAAGGTGTGTAAGTGCACAAGTGTGACAATTTAGGGGAAATTATAATGGCACTGATAGTTAACTATTAGTTCTAGTTGTTGGGCATTTTTATGCATCAAAAATGTGTTTTGTCACTTTTGATGTCATTTAAATTGGTAGAGACACATAGAGAAGGTTGAGATCTCATTTGTAGAAGTTCCAAGTATTCCAGTTGCATTTAAAGTCTATTTCTTCTTATCTCCTTCTTCTATGATAGTTTTGAATTCATCTAAAGGTCCATGCACCATGTAATTAATATAATAAAGAGTGTAGGCCTACTTAGCACCTAGTTAAGAGTTTGTTTGTATATAATTTGCTTTAAATTGGTGTTTTTAGCATGTTTTTTGTAAGGGAAAAGCTCTAGATGTGAAAATTACATGAAGGATGGGTTTTTTTAATAAATACAGAGATATAATATGTATTCAAGGCTGATATCTTTATGTAATAAAGTATGATATTGGTGCTCTCATTCTGTGGATAGTATTTCTTGCTAGAATGTGTGTTTCCTTTATGAATTTATGTTCATGAATATTGATGGAGCCAATGGTGTTTTTGTATGTTAATGCTTGTGCATCATTTAGTTCTAGTATTTGTCATATTTGTTAACACATTCCTCTATCGAACGAATTGGAGAAAGGGTTATTCTACAATTTTGCATAGTTTTTTTGTCTTGTGTGCATGTACTTTCCATCATTGGACAATTCGATGAATCATGAAACATCATATGGTTTTTATTAGTTCCTTTGACAATTGCATCGGTGGAGTTAAGGGTGCACTACTCCCTATTTCATTGGTTTCCTACTTGATCCTTCTAAGAATTTAATTTGCAAACATGTTGTTACTATGACTTAAGTCTATTAGGAATTTCATTTTCAACAATTTGCTTTAATTGCTTACTACCCTATCTCGGTAAATTGTATGTGAACACATAATTAGAATAGGAATTCATATAGTTGCATTGTTAGAAATTTGCATTCCTCATAAAATCTTAAAATCTAAAAATATATTGGTTTGTGGTCATGTTTCTTCAAAGTTCTGCAGGATTTACAGATACTAGCAAAGGCCTCCTTGTGAACATACACATTTATCTTCAATTGAGCTACGTAGTAGGTTGAAAAATAACTATCTAGAACCTTGGAGTTGATCAATTTGATCAACTTTTCAAGAAAGAAACTTGTCAAGATTTATGCCATTGTCATCATGTAAAACAATTGCTCAACATGGCCTAACCCTAATTAGAGATAATTTGGAACGATTTGGGCCATCGATTACTATTTTCATCAGGGCCACCCATTGTATTCATGGACCTATATAAAGGCCTCGCTTCTCATTTGCAAAGAGAGAATTTATGAGATTGTTGCTATGAGCTACTAGACAATAAAGTTTTCATCAATGTTTGGTGAATACTTGATGTGTTTTAGTACTTGCTCGTTCTCTTGATTCCCTTATTCAAATTAAATTTAGTTTAGATAAAGTATGGTGATTGCAATGGAGAAGATGATGGTCTTTCGATGAATTACTTTGATTCATACTTTTGCCTCTATAGTGATTCTACATTGTTGTGAAAAGTTGTCATGAACCCTTTTCATGTATAGTTCAAGCTTCTATCATGGTTATACATATTCTCTATGATGATGTATGTGGTGGTAGAAAACCTTCTACATACCTTTGAAGATTGCACCAGTTCATGTGTAGTCGTAACATAACTTGTCAAAGCAGATCTTGGTAGTTAAGGAATTTTTCCACTAGAATACCATCTCTTATTGTCACTTCCATTTGGATTAGAATAGAATATTTGAACCCTAACCCTATTACATTCCCACATATTTTATGAAAATTCAAAAAAGGTATGTCATTGCAAAACCTTTGATGGTTCACACATCCATCATGACTTAAAATTATTATGAGAAAATGCATGCAAGGCCCTTGTGATCATCAAGAAATCACATCAACCACTAAGCTTATCCAAAGTTAAGACTTGGCGTTCAAGGAACTTGGAGTCATCGTATGATCTTCTTGCAATCTTAGCATACACGAGACTTTGTTAAATAGAGGATAAGATAGCTTAGTATTATGTTCTACTATTTGGTGGGTCACAAAATATGCATCAACAAATGTGGAAGACCATATCATTGACTTTGGTGTAGCTAGGGTTATGAACAATAATGAGGTCACACCAAGCTCTTCAGGTTTTTGCTTCACTCTTGGTTAGACAACTCTAGTTATCACAATTGCTTTCTACTTTTAAATTTGTTTGTTATAAGATAGCTTCTTTTTATAAGTTATTTTAAAGATATTATTGATTTGTTTATGTTTCAAATAGACAACTCGAGCAGTATGTCGCGCAAGTTGTTGAGGTCAAGATTTAGTGGACATTGGGAAGTCCCCAAGAAGAACTCTTGCAATGACATATTTACAAAGAAATGTAATTTGTTATGGGAAGTAGTTGTCACCTCCAAGTTAAGTTTGCAAATATTAAAGTTTTCTTTATTCGAGTGTACAAATATCTTTCTATTGGACGCACAATTAATAGCTATAAATTATGGACGCAACTATCCTCCCTACAAATTGCACCATTGACTAAATTTCTAAAAAATTAAAACATGATGATTTTTTTTTAATGTATTTTTTTTGTCTTTGGTACATTTTGTACTACTATGTCGGTGCATTTTGTGCGGAGGTTAGCCAGCACCATAAATTCTTATATTAATACACTTTTACAATAGATCATTATGCCATTGTATCATTCTTAAATTGTGTTAAGCTCCTAAGTCCTATGAAGTGTAAAATGAGAAAAAAATGTTTTTACATCGTTACACTAGAAAACACTTACAAAACTCGAATGAAAGAAAATATGAGCATAAAGCCACTATATAGTCTCTTGAGATGATTATCTTGCTTCTCTCTTCACACACAACATTTTGCACACTACAAGATCATAATTGGAAAAAGAAAGGATTTTTTTAAGTTCTTTTACTCAAAGAGTAGACAAACAATCTAAACCAATTGTCAATAAGAACTAAAAGTGTGATGTGTGAGACCAACCAGTTAGAACCCTATACTTTCTTTAATTAACCATAACTAAATTCAAACTACATATAATTTCAGCCATACAGCCAACATCATATCATGTTGAAATCATGCGATCCATCCAATATTAAAAAGTCAATCACATAATTGATAGAGAAGACCCCTCGTGAAATCAGAATTTGGGAATGGGTGGCATGTTCCACAATTAATGACACTAATCTGGCCAATGAGATAAATGTAATTTAATAATTTATTCATTAAAATAAAGAAAATCAAGTACAGAGTGTCCTTCCACAATTGAAGTGAGAGCTTTAAGTAAATTCCAGAGAGATATCCAGAGGGTCAAAATTAGGGCACAATTTTGGGAAGAACGGAACACATCCCAATTTTCATTTGACCTGGATTATCATACGACCCCTCGGCTCCGTATAGCTAAGAATCTATATCACATTTGACACGATGAATCTTCAAATTATCGCCCAATCCGCAGGCATATTATTTTGACCCCTCGTTTGATAAACTTCTCCTGTCAAGCTAAACCCAGTATTTATGTGGGTAAAAACCCTGATTCAAAAAGCATTGTTGATGGATGGCATAGGATATGTACCGCATTAAATTACATAGATCGGAAGCTAGACGAATTTGGTTTTAGATTTTTTTCATTGGAAAAAAACAGTATAAAATTTTCTGTATCGAGTAGCTACAATAATTAGTTACAATTAGTGGTACCAACAATGACATATCTGGGAATTAAATGACCCCATATAAACCAAAAGCGAATTGTTAAGGTTGATGTAATCAGATAATCTGTTCGTTGAAAGAAACAAAATACATGTACAAAATTGGGGCCGACTGGATTAGAATATGGTGTTTGGTATACCGCTGCATCTCTGCTTCCAGCGGGGCGGTGAAGAGAACAATTTACAGTTGTGGAGGGGGGACACAGATTCATTGTGAATGAATGAAAATAAACATTTTTCTTATGAAGGGGACCAACAGCTGAGATACATCACGCGCCTCAACTATTCTTCACAATCTGAGTGTTGTTTCTTCTTCTTCTCTGCTAAGTTCCTCCCTGCATCAAAATGGCGAAGGGCTAAAACAGAGGAGGCAGCAGCCGTCAAATTGTTGAGATGTTTGAAATGAATCCCGCGATCTCTGAATCCGTGAATGGAAGCAACAGTGACAGCTACAAATGCCTTTGAAATACTCATTTTGTTTGAAGTGAGGAGAGAATTGTTGTAATGTTAATGGAGATGAGTAGAGCAGGGGAGGAATATAAATATAAATATAAATAAAACAGAGCACCGGGGAGAAATATTAAAATAAGAGGCAGGCAATACAATTGGCGGAGATTGTAATGTGCGAAGGGAATGAGGGTGATGGTATCGCAATCCAGAGTGGTATACAACTCCGCTTGACAAGTTCAAAGTGGCCCCTACACACAACTTGCCATTACGGCCGGCATGATTCATCTCCCCTTGGGCGAGTAATTGCATTTATAGAGTTAACTATTTTATATATACTTCTATATATATTACGTCAAGAGTAATCGTTCTCGGGGCGCCTATTTTTATTTAATTTCAAAGTTATTTTAATCAGAGTTGGGATTATGAAAATGAAAATAGGCGCCTCGAGAACGATTACTCTCGGCGTAATATATATAGAGGCATATATAAGCTAGTGGCAATCGCAGTGCAACAGGAAAAGTATTTTTTAAATTTGTTCTATTTTTTTAAAGTTCGTGCTAAATTATTTTTCTTTTTAAATACAATTGTATAAACTTACTATAAAAATGTAATAGTGTAAACTTACTATAAAATTATTCTTGAATATTTTATTTTTTAATTCTATATATGGTGTTTATTTGTATCACTTTAATTTAGTTTTATTTTAAGCATATTGTTATGTAAAATGTTATATTGAAGAGTAGAGTTATAGTTAGGGTTAGGGTTAGTGTTAGGGTTGGGGCTATTGTTAGGGTTTGAGTTATGGATAGGGTTAGAGTTATAGTCAGGAATAGAGTTATAATTAGAGTCAGGATTACCATTAAGGTTAGGGCTAGGGTTTTTTTAGGATTACGAATCTTGTTAGGGTTATAGTTAGGGTTAGGTTTAGAATTAGAGTTAGAATTAATGTTAGGATTAGGGTTAGAATTAGGGTTACAAATATAGTTAGGGCTAGAATTAGAGTTAGGGTTAGGGTTAAGGTAAGGGCGAGGTTAAGAATAAGGGTTTAGGTTTAAAATATAGTTAGGGTTAGGATTAGAACTAGAGTTAGGGTTTGAGTTAGAGGTAGAGTTAGAATTGGAGCTCAAATAAGGGCTAGAGTTAGAGTTGAAATTAGGGTTAAAATTAGGATTAGGGTTAGGGTTAAAATTAGATTTACAATTAGAGTTAGAGAAAGGGTTAGTTTTAGGGTGATGGTTAAGGTTAGGTTTATATTTAGAGTTAGGGTTGTATATAGAGTTACAACAAGGTTCAGGTTAGGGTTAGGGTTAGGGTTAGGGCTATGGTTTTCGTCTAGATTAAAGTAAGGGTTAAGGTTAGAGTTAGAGTTTTGAGTCAAGGTTAAGGTTAGAGTTAGGGTTAGGTTATGGTTTTAGTGAAGGTTAAACTAAGGATTAGGGTTAGGATTAGAGTCTAATTATGGTAGAGTTAGATTTACAGTTAGGGTTATATTTAGGGTTAGAGTTAGGGGTAGGATTATGGTTTTAAAAAAAGTAATTTTCTTTTTGGCATATTGTAATGTAAAATGTTATAGTCAAACATAGATATATGGTTAGGGACAAAGTTACCATTATAGTTAATGTTAACCTTAGGGATAGAATAAGGTTAGGGTTAGCATTAGGGTTAGGGCTGGAGTTAGGGTTAGGGTTTGAGTTATGGTTAAGGTTAGGGTTAGAGTTATGGTTATGGTTATTGTTAGAGTTATGGTTAAGGTTTGGGTTAGAGTTATGTTTATGGTTAAGGTTAGGGTTAGAGTTATGGTTATGGTTAAGGTTCGGATTAGAGTTATGTTTATGGTTAAGGTCAGGGTTAGAGTTATGGTCATAGTTAAGATTAGGGTTAGAGTTATGGTTAGGGTTAGGGTTAGTGTTATAGTAAGGCTAGGGTTAGGGTTTGAGTCAGGTTTAAGGTTAGAGTCAAGGTTAGGGTTTGAGTCAGGATTAAAGTAAGGGTTAGGGTTAGGGTTAGAGTCCAATTATGGTAGAGTTAGATTTAGGGTTGGAGTTAAGGGTTAGAGTTATGCTCATGGTTAAGGTTAGGGTTAGAGTTATGGTTAGGGTTAGGGTTAGGGTTAGGGTTATTATAGGGCTTGAGTTAGGGTTATTGTAGGGATAGGGTTAGGGTTTGAGTCAAGGTTAAGGTTAGATTTAGGATTAGCGTTAAGGTTTTAGTTAGGATTAAAGTTAGGGTTAGGATTAGGGTTACAGTCTAGTTATGGTAGAGTTAGACTTAGGGTTAGAGTTAGGGATAGAGTTATGTTTATGGTTAAGTTTAGGGTTAGAGTTATACTCATGGTTAAGGTTAGGGTTAGACTTATGGTTATGGTTAGGGTTAGGGTTATAGTAGGGCCAGGGTTAGGGTTAGGGTTAGGGTTAGGGCTTAAGTAAGGGTTAAGGTTCTAGAGTTACAGTTAGGGAAAAGTTTTGAGCCAAGATTAAAGTTAGGGTTAGGGTTATGGTTAGAGTCCAATTATGGTAGAGTTAGATTTAGGGTTAGAGTTAGGGACAAATTTATTTTTATGGTTAAGGTTAGTGTTAAGGTTAGGGTTAGGGTTAGAGTTAGAGTTAAGGTTAGGGTTAAGGTTAGAATTAAGGTTAGGGTTAGTGTTAGGGTTAGGGTTAGGGTTAGAGTTAGAGTTAGGGTTAGCATTAGGATGAAAATTAGGGTAAGAGATAGGATTTGAATTAGAGTTAGGGTTCTTGTTAGGGTTAGGTTTACAATTAGAGCTAGAGTTAGGGTCAAGGTTAGAGTTATAGTCACAGTTAGAGTTAGAGTTAGGGTTAGGGTTAGGTTTAAAATTAGAGTTAGAGTTGGGATTAGGGTTAGGGTTAGAATTAGGGTTAGAAATATAGTTAGGATTAGAGATAGAGTTAGGGTAAGGGTAAGGGTAAGAATTAGGGTTACAAATATAGTTAGGGTTAGTGTTAGGGTTAGAATAAGAGTTAGGGTTAGGGTTAGAGATAGAGTTAGAATTAGAGTTAGAATAAGGGTTGGAGTTAGAGTTAGAGTTAGAGTTAGGGTTATATTTAGGTTAGAATTAAGGTTAGGATTAGAATTAGTGATAGAGTTAGGGTTATGGTTAGTGTTAAGGTTATGGTTACGGTTAGCATAGGGTTAGGGTTAGGGTTAGTGTTAGGGTTATGGTTAGGATTAGCATTAGGGTTAGGGTTACAATTAGAGTAAGAGTTAAAACTAGAGGTAGTGTTAGTGTTAGTGTTAGCATGAGAGTTAGAGTTAGAATTAGAGTTAGAGTTAGGGTTCAAGTTAGAGTTAAAGTTAGAGATAGAGTTGTGATCAGGGTTAGATTAGGGTTAGGGTTAAAGTTACCTAATTAGATTTAGGGTTAGGGTAAGAGTTAGGGCTAAGATTAGGATTAGAATTAGGGTTAGTGTTAGAGTTAGAGTTAGAGTTATATATAGTGTTAGGGTTAGGATTAGGGGTAGATTTATAGTTAAAGTTAGGGTTAGGGTTAATATTGGAGTTAGGGTTATAAAAAGATTCAGAGTTAGAGTTAGGGTTAGAATTAGGGGTAGGGTTAGAATTAGGGATAAAGTTAGAGTTGGAGTTAGGGTTAGAGTTAGAGTTAGAGTTAGAGTTAGATTTAGGGTAAGAATCAGGGTTAGGTTTAGAATTAGCATTAGAGTTAGAGCTAGGGTTAGAATTAGGGTTAGGGTTAGGGTTAGGGTAAGAATTAGAGTTAGAGTTATAGTTAGGGTTAGAGTTAGGAACATAGTTATAGTTAGGGTTAGAATTAGGTTAGGGTTAGAGCTAGAATTAGGGTTAGGGTTAGAATTAGGGTTAGAGTTAGGGTTATGTAGGTTTGGATTAGGATTAGGGGTAGAATTAGAGTTAGAATTAGAGTTAGAGTTAGAATTAGGGTTAGGGTTAGAATTAGGGTTACAAATATAATTAGTGTTACAGATTGAGTTAGAACTAGAGCTAGGGTAAGGGTAACAATTAGGGTTAGGGCTAGAATTAGGGTTACAAATAAAGTTAGGGTTAGAATTAGGGTTAGGGTTAGGGTTAGATTTAGAGGTAGGATTTGAGCTAGAGTTGGAGTTAGAATTAGAATTAGAACAAGAGTTGGAGTTAGAGGCGGGGTTAGAATTAGGGCTAGGATTATGGTTAGCATAAGGATTATGGTTAGAGTTAGGGTTAGCATTAAGGTCAGGGTTATAATTAGTGTTAGTTTTAGTGTTAGTGTTAGTGTTAGGGTTAGAATTGGGGCTAGAATTGAGGCTAGGGTTAGGGTTAGGGTAAGAATTAGAGTTAGAGTTAGGGATCAAGTTAGAGTTAAAGTTGGAGATAGAGTTGGGGATAGGGTTAGATTTAGGGTTAGGGCTAGAGTTAGGGTTAGATTTAGGGTTAGATTTAGGTTTAGAGTTAGAGTTAGGGTTAGAATTAGGATTGGGTTTATGGTTAGAATTAGGGTTAGGATTAGAGTTAGAGTTACATATAGTGTTAGGGTTAAGATTAGCATTATATATAGTGTTAGGATTAGGATTATGGGTAGGATTAGGGTTAGAGTTAGTGTTAGAGTTAGGGTTAGTGTTAGGGTTACAATTAGAGTTAGAGTTATAATTATAGTGAGGGTTAGAGTTAGAGTTAGAATTAGGGGTAGGGGTAGGGTTAGGGTTAGAGATAGAGTTTGAGTTAGAGTTAGGGTTAGAGTTAGAATATGGGTTAAAATTAGGGTTAGATTTAGGGTTAGAATTAGTATTAGAGTTAGAATTAGAGTTAGGATTAGAGTTATAGTAAGGCTTAGGGTTAGGGCTAGAATTAGGGTTAGGGTTAGAGTTAGCATTAGATTTAGGATTATAAAGGGTTAAGGTTAGGGTTAGGGGGAGAATTAAAGTTAGAGATAGAGTTAGAGTTAGAGTTAGGGTTAGGGTTAGGGTTAGGGTTAAAATTACAATTATCTAGTTAGAGTTAGAGTTAG
The DNA here is from genome assembly GCA_028749045.1 of Cupressus sempervirens. Lineage (NCBI taxonomy): Eukaryota > Viridiplantae > Streptophyta > Pinopsida > Cupressales > Cupressaceae > Cupressus > Cupressus sempervirens. The sequence goes on along the minus strand of CM053787.1, from coordinate 443,366,868 downwards.
GATTTGTGTTATTATTGCGATGAAGATAATTTTTGGGTTACTAATCATATTATAGCTGATGTTAGTGCTATTATTACACTTTACCTTGGTGTTAGGATAACTGATAGGTTAAATTTTAATGTGGGTTAGTTCTATTATTGTGATACAAGTTATTAACCTTTTTAATAATGTAATCCCTCCCCCCTCTCTCTCCCCTCTCTCTCTCTAACTGCACCCATTAATATCTCCCCCCACTATCTAAATATACCCTCTCTCTGTGTAGTCTCTAGTAATGCCCCTCTAATCTATCTCTATAATCTCTAGATACACCCACTTATCTCTCCCACCCTACTTTCTAGATACTCCTCCTAATCTCTCTCTCTCTCCCTTTATGCTCTCTAGATACACCCCTACTCTCTCTCTCTCTCTCTCTCTCTCTCTCTCTCTCTAGATACACCTCATAATCTCTTTTTCTCTCTCTCTACATAAAACATGCCTCTATAAGAAACATAATATGAGCTCCTTCTTGTCTACAGATATGCTCTCTCTCTCTCTCTCTCTCTCTCTCTCTCTCTCTCTCTCTCTCTCTCTCTCTCTCTCTCTCTCCCTCTTTCTCTCTCTCTCTCTCCCTCTCTCTCTCTCTAGGTGTGTGTATATACATATTATCACTTATAAAAAAATATAATATTATTTCTAGATACTTGTACATATAGGGTTAGGCTAAGGTATATAATTTACTAAATTATTAGTACAATCATATATAGAGTAAGAGTTAAAGTTAGGATCCAAGGTTTACAATTCCATTTATATGACACTCAGTGTTATGGTTAGGGTTAATAAGTGGTTAAATGTTACACTAAAATAAGGGACAGGGTTAAGGGAAGTATGAGATTTAGGTGTAGTGTTGGAGTATTTGGAGTACAACTATGGTCAAATTTGGGATATATGTTATACAAATGACTCGAATAGTGGAAAAATTAATTCATGAAAGGGAAGTTATAAGTCCCAACACAACAATTCAGATGATGTTAAAAGTGTGAAAGAATATATAAGAGTCAATTTTATGAAAATTATTTCTCCATGATGATGTGAGAACATTATATATTGTTGAATTTTTAATAATGCTAATGCAATTTTTATTGCAATGATTAAGAATTGTAATCAATAAATATCCCTATCATTAAAGAATCTATTTAGACTTATGATTTTCTTTCTTAATTAATATATTTAGTAGCCACATCCATTGAAGAAATTTTTCATACAATAATAAATTTATTTTGTCTTGTTCTCTTCTCCATGAAAGTTACATTGAACAATGGGGAAATAAAATTGCCAATACAACTAATTAGAAATAAAAATTTGAAACCGGAGACAAGAATGAACTATATACAAAAAATATATCTGTGATGGTGTAAATACATATCACATTCTTCAATGATTAGGATTCTTTTGTGACCTTTATTTGAACAATGATTGTGAAATACTTCTTTCATCATTAAGGGAAACCCATCCACTTTTGTAGATGTGTCACACAGAAATATTTATGCATCTTCCATATGCATTTCTTCCATTTCGTCAACATAGTTAATTGGAAATATTGCTTCTCTACAACTTTAATTATAGTTGTGTGCGCCTCTTTAATTATTTGTAGGCATTTGTCAAACTTGATCTCGAAGAAATCATCTGAGATCATTGAAGTAGTTAGACTCTAGTATCCAATAATGTTTGATTCTCTATTCGAGGTATCCATAACTCAAATAGTAACCTGCAAACTTATAAACAAAAATCAACATATGGAAATAATCATAATGAAAAAGTATTAATAGTTAACATAAATTCTTTCAAATGAATAATGTTCAAAATAACATAAATAAAAATCAAAACTATTTCAAATGAAATAGTTAGATTGTAATGTTTGAAATATGGTGGCATTGTCTTCCACTTTTCAAACATTACAAACATAAATATTAATAAAAATCTATATAGAGTATGAAAAATATTTAAATAAAACACATATATAATTTAATTAAATAATGACAATATAAACTAAATATATGATTCGTTTATTTTAAATTAATCACTAACTTTAATAAAATACAAATTTTATTGATAAGGTGACCTTCTTGTCCACATCAATGATTAAATTTAATTATGAAACATTAAAAATATAAATATTTTGAAACATGCAATTATAAAACTATTATGAAACATACAAATCTAAAACATGGAAAAAAAAAGTATTTTGAAATATGCAAATGTAAAACTAATGTAAAACATGGAAATGTAAAACTAAATTGAAACATGCACATTAAAAATCTGCAAAAGAAATGTATTATCAAGTATCTAAATCAAATAGTTTTTGAATCCTAAATCTAAATCAAACATACAAGGCTAAACTATATGAAACTTTAATCTACTCCTGTTCAAAAACTCTAATTGCTCCAATAATCTCCATCTCTTCCTCCCTACAAAAACACAAAATGAAAATGAAATGAGGAGCCTTTGTTTTATAATTTATGAGAGAACCCTCAGATCCCCCAATAGATGTCTTTTGACATTCCATGAATTTGTTTCAAATTCCCCCACTCACAAAAAAAAAAGCATGAATGTGCATGCAAAAATATATTTAACAAAAAGAAAATGTTTTATATTTAAAATTTTAATTAAGTTATTTCAGCCCTATTTTCTTAGGTTCTATTTTTTTGGCCTTATTTTTTTAGGTCCTATTATTTCGGCATCCATTTGGCTTAATATTATTTTGGCTAGCTATTATTTTGAGAATTTTATTTTATTTTATAATTCAATAATGATAAAATATATACTAAATATATGATTTATCTACTTTAAATAAATCATTAACTTTAATAAAATATAAATTGTATTGATATGGTGGCATTCTCATCCAAATTAATGATAAAATTATGCTTTGAAACATGAAAATATAAATACTTAAAAACATGCAAATGTAAAACTATTGTGAAACATTCAAATCTAAAACATGCAAACCAAAACTATTTTGAAATATGAAAATCTAAAACTAATATGAAACATGCAAATATAAAACTAATTTGAAACATGCACTTTTAAAATATGTAAATGAAAAGTATTATAAAATATAAAAATCAAATAGATTTTGAATACAAATCTAAATCTAAATCAAACATGCAAGACTAAACTATTAAATGCAAGCCTAAATAGAAATGAATAGAATTCTAAAGCTAAATGAAATTAATTAAAATTGAAATCTAAATCAAAGTAGAATATTATAACTAATTTTGAATTTCAGTTTACATCTACATCTAAATCTAAATGAAAATGTAAATAAAAAATAGAAATCTCACCTGCAAAAATGTTACTCCAAAACTTCAATCTACTCCTATTCAAAAACTCCAATCTAATCCTCTAATAACCTCCACCTCTTCCTTCTTGCAAAAACATAAAATGAAAATGAAATGAGGAGCCTTGGTTTTATAACTTTTGAGAGGCTCTTCATATCCCCCAACAGACATCTCTTCACATTCCACGAATTTGTTTCAAATTCCCCTACTCCCCACAAAAAAAGCATGAATGTGCATGCAAAATTATATTTAACAAAAAAAAAATCATATTGAAATTATTTCGCCCCTATTTTTTTGGGCCTTATTTTTTGGTCCCTATTTTTTCGGGCCCTACTTTTTCGGGCCTTGTTATTTCGGGCCTATTATTTCGGCCAGCTATTATTTCGAAAATTCTTTTTTAATATTTAATTTGGAAGTTTGTAATCGCTCCCAATTCTTTTTTATTGACGAAGAATCTTTTTTGGCATATTCTCGTGCTGGGTATTTGTGCTGTGATTGTATAGAATGCCTCTCGGCGTAATAAGGTGAATAGGCTAATTATTTCATCAATGATATTTCTACAAAATATGTCTGAATAAAAAAATGATAACTACATCCTAACTTTAACTTTAAAAAAATTCTATAATTTATAAAATCTACTTTATTTTATATTAATAAAAATTAATAATACAAATACTGAAATCAAATATAAAAAATTCAAATTAAATTGTGTTTTAGAATTTTTTGTTTTAAAATTGTAAATTTATTTACTATCAAAGACAATATTATGTTAACAAAAATGTACATGAGAATTTTAAGGCTTTAAATATCTATAAATAATTTTTTATTGTCTAATATTATAATTTTTTTAATAATTAAAATTATATTTTTCTATATATCTTAGGTGGATGGTTATTTTTAAACTTAGGTTTCAATCCAATTAGCATTATAAGTTAATTATAAATATTTGTATAGTTAAAAATTTTTTTTTTCAAATTAAAATTAATTTTGTTATAAATAATATTGTTCTATACTATAAATATAATATAATTTAAAATAATATAAATATGCATCAATGTAAAATGAAAAATTACAAATGTGTGTGTGTGTGTGTGTGTGTGTCAATACTAAAGATAAATTTTAGTAAATAATAAATCTTTATTCTAAATATTAAAACCCAAAAGCTATAATTCTAATTAAACATATATAAATTGTAAATAATAAATTGTAATTAATAATAAATGTTTAACTCTAATCATAAATATAATATTATACCTAATTAACCTCACCCTAACCCGATATTAATTGAATACCCTAAACTAAATTAAGCCCTGAAAAAATTTCTATATCAAATTGTAAACTTCATAAAACTACTAATTTACCTGTCAAACACTAACATATTTCTCACCATTCGAAGCAGCCAAAGGAATCTGCACTAGAAAGTCAAATGACAAATTTAATTTTTTTTTGGGTTGTTTGTGTTTTAAGGGTTATAAACATTCGATCAGACGAAAAAGTGCTTGACGGAGATCAAAATAACTTCAACAAAAAAATTAGACAGTTGTTGGCTTCTTAATCAGACACATGTTGGCATTTTTAGAGTATTCGGAAATAAAAACAAATGGTATGGTATATGCCTTCAAAAAGTGGACCAACGAGGTTGATTCAATCGTCTTGAAGTTGGACATTCAATCGTCTTGTTGATTTTTGAAGTTGGACAACTTCAGTATAGGGATGCCTTCTATGTAAATATATAAGCCATTCTTGTACATAATTTGATGAATTAACAAACTATAATTAGTAGAATACTATCATTTATAAGGGGAAAAAAATCCACAAATTGAAGAAAGGGGATAATTATATATCTAGATAGTTCAAGAGTACTTAATTTAGTAGGGAGAGATAGTGTCGAGAGACATGTTGGATAGTCATCACTATAGTTTGTTCAAGGTATTTTATCTTATATCCTATGTAAGTGTTAATAAATACTTATATCCTATGTAAGTGTTCAGAAACACTATTTCGAGTGGTGTTGAATAACACATGTTGTTTCTGGAGGCAGACATGATTCTGCAAAAAAAATTTGTTTGATAAGAAGACGAATGATAGTTCTAGTGGAAGACCCTTTAGTAATGTGATATATATATATATATATATATATATATATATATATATATATATACATATATATATATATATACATATACATATATATATATATATACATATATATATATGTATATATATATATACATATATATATATGTATATATATATATATATATACATATATATATATATATACATATATATATACATATATATATATGTATATGTATACATATATATATATGTATATATATATATATATATATACATATATATATATATATACATATATATATATGTATATATATATGTATATATATATATATATACATATATACATATATATATACATATATGTATATATATATGTATATATACATATATGTATATATATGTATATATATATATATATGTATATACATATATGTATATACATATATATATATATACATATATATATATATATACATATATATACATATATGTATATATATATATGTATATATGTATATATATACATACATATATATATATATATATATATATGTATAGATATATATATATATGTATAGATATATATATATATGTATAGATATATACATATATGTATATATATGTATATATATATATATGTATATATGTATATACATATATACATATATATATATACATATATATATATATATGTATATATGTATATATGTATATATATATATGTATGTATATGTATACATATATATATATGTATATATGTATATATGTATACATATATACATATGTATATATGTATACATATATACATATGTATATATGTATATATATATACATATATATATATATATATATGTATATATCTATACATATATATATATATATATATGTATATATCTTGATAATTATATTATTTGCAGAATAAAAAGCTTTAATTTTTTTTTTAATTACTTGAATTATTAATTGATTAATTCATTGTAAAAACTATGTATAATTATAAAGTATGTATATGCATTCTATCCACATAATGTATATGTGCTTTGTATAAAAAAATTAATATATTTGAAAATAAATTTTCATTTTATTAAGACATTGAAAAATCATGTTAACATCCATGTATATCATTGTAATATTTGTTGGTGTTTATGGGTGGATGGAAGAATGAAAATAAACTCCTTCAATTGCTTGAATGCTTGATTCATTGATCTTCAATGAAGAAATTTTCTTGAATGCTTGAAGACTTGAATACTTGAGTGCTTAAGCATGAATGCTTGGTATTGTGAATGCATAATATCCCAAATGGAGGAAATGGAGGGGTTTATAAAGGGCTTAGATTTAAATTTATCTTGCTCATCGACCTACCTCAAATTTTGCACCATGATTAAACCCAGACTCGAGATCCAAGAAGGGACCCATGATAGGGCCTAGGTAGGAGTGCACTATGGCCTTGCCAACGAGAGCCCAAAACCTAAGGAACTCCTTCATGATCCTAAAATAGATCTTGGAATCCAAAAATTAGGTACAATTTGTGAGGCATGATCATTATAATGTGAAAAGTAGATCCTGAGTGATTAGATGAGGGAAAGGGAGGACCTAAGTGGTTAGATCCTACCTTGGGCTTTATGCCATAAAAATAGGAGCTTTAAAGAGGATCAATTAGGTCTTATCTCAATTCCACCTAGGAGAAAGTAGAAGAAAGATGAAGAAAGGAGGAGAAATATGAGGAGATGATGATATCACATTGAATAGGTGCTAACCCATCATTAAATTCAAGTGCTTCCAATTTAAGATGGTACAGTTCCTCTGTTAAACAAACACTTTGTTCACCAAATTCCACCTCGTCACTTGATTTTTCTTGCAACCTTTGTCTTCAAGGAGGCATTCCAATGGTTGTTTTCAATGTTCTCTTATATGTGTATGCATACATCTAAATTATGACCTTCATTGTGGTATTTTACTTGCCTATATTTATGACCATCTTAAGACTCAAAAGTGCATTCTCATAGAAAACATCATCCAAATCTATGAATTGTTTGTCATTGATTATATAGTAGAAACTTGAAAAAATCATCCTAGACCTTAAATTGGAGATAAATGTTGGCACTCAAATACAAGACCTTATCAAACATTATTTCTTTGGTGGGCTATAATCTTCCATTTGTGATATCTTGTACAAACATGTGATATTGATTAGGGATTATTGGTATAAATTCTCTAGGATTTGATCCCACAACTTCTCATTACACTCGCCTAAGACTCTAAATCATGGTCAAATTTTTCTTTTGTTCATAAAAAAAGTTCTAAGAAGCTTATTGGAGGCCTATAAGCTTTTATTGAGTGTTGGAGAAAAGTACAAAGGCTACTTCTAAATAGAATCTTGCTAAAAGATTTTCTATTATCTTTATGCCATAACTTAATCTCTTTAGTACTGCAAGGGATAAGCTTTGAACACAATTTTTTTAAAGATCATAAACATGGGTTATGATTAAATGCACTACAAAGTACATAATGACTATACTACAACCTTCAATTATCACACTTAAAACATACAATTTCTAAGCACAGTCTATATTGGTTGAATGTATTTGGGATTGAGGGCCAAGAGGTGTTGAATCTATATGTAGGATTATGTTTGAATATAATCTAGAACTATTACGTCATATCCTTATGAACTCATAATTTCCACACCATGATTTTACCCTCAACCTATTATTTTTAAGGTTTGCTAACATAGGATATGCTTAAGTGTCTTCTACATGTGTCCTCTAAAAAATTTATCACAAATTCAAAACCATACACGTTTTATGGACTCACATTGATACTGCATGATTTTTAGGCTTCACCAAACTAGATAGAAAATTAGATTTGAACTGGATCTCAATTTGGGTCCTTTGTTGGCTTTTGTTGATCAAATTAGCTACACATCTGATGATGGATTATAAAATATATTTCAATTTGCAATGGACATTTCCAAATAGCATTTTTCATAGCTCATTTAAGCCAATTGAAAAAATGGAAAATGATTTAAGGCTTCAATAGTTGTTATTCACTGTAGTCCCAAACAAGTCTTTATATCTAAAATTGTATCAAGCTCATTTTAACTACTTAAAGAAATATAATGAAATGGATAAGTCACTTAAACTAAATAGGTTAAGAATTACATGGAATAACATACATCTTGTCTTGAAAACACCATTGCATAAAATAAATAGGATTGAAAAATAAGTGTGGTGGCATACATCTAGTGTTGAAGATGGCTAGAAGCTACTAATGAAGTATATATCCATTCCCACCATAGAGGTATGACACAAAACACATGCTTCTTGTAATTCCATTCATCTCATGTAGCAAAATATTCATGTGGTAGTTGAAACAACATATGCTCCATGTGATGAAATTCAAAAAAACACAATCTGTATGCCACAAAATATTGTTAATTATAGCTTTAGCTCTACCACAATTCCTATACTTACTCAACCTAGTAATAATAACTAGACTTAAAATAACACCATAATTGTTTGAAACAATGTACCTCGATATAGCAAGTGTTGTTTGTTTCAAACACTTCATTGCTTATGTTGGTGTTTTAAAACGTTACACTTCAAATTATCTCAATGAGAATAGAATATATCTAGGGGCATCTACTTCCCATTTGCAACATATCATTTTAGACACTGGGCCAATTATAAGGCTAGACCCTTCTTCTACTTCAAGCTCTGCAAAACCTAGGTCGATGTACCTCAGATTCATTTATATGATACCAGTTGTTCAAAAGCATACACTAAATCTAAACAAAGCAAATAAAACCCTTATTTCTCTTATACTCATGCAATGACAAAGATATACAGTAGAAAACTACAAATTCTATAAAATCCATAAGCTGAGTGAGGGCATCCTTTAACACTTAAACAAAAAGGAAAATGAATGAATGATTAAATTTGGTTTCAACAAATCCCCAAATATGCAATAGTAAGAACAAGTTGATCATGTAGCTGATCAATGCCTTATCTATTGGGTAGTTCTATAAATCACACACACATATCTATGATACCAGTGACATATTCCATACATCAAGATATCATATCTATCCTATCACTTTGTGAATCAGACATCAGTGTTCATAAAGACCTCATACTCATGCAATATTCTTCTCAAATAACCAGCAACATAGTCAAATACATCAAGCATTTACTTGGCCCTTTGTTCCAACAGCAAAACATATAAGACATGCAAACTTAAGGGGATGCAAGCGGGTCTAAGTTCTTTGTCCCTCAACCAACCAAACATTGCAAATTATAGAGATAGAAGATGAGAATCAAGATGAAGCTAAGAAGTTTTCTACTCATTTGTATTCATTTCTTTGAAAGTATACATTCAAGATGCATGTAAATAACTCTTGAAACCACTAAATAGATCAGAACTATCTATATTAGCTCTATTTACTATTGTTCATACAAGAGAGAAAGCTGAAGAAAATCATGGAAATATAGTTCTAGATCCAACCTTATGGCATCACAGACTAACTACAACCAACATGGTATCACAGCCATGAAAAATATCAAAAACTGGAACCATCCTTATGGTATCATAATGAAAAAACTTCTCCAAAAGCTAGAACTATCCTTGTGGTATCATAGTAATAAAAAAACTTCTCCAAAAACTGGAACCCTTGCAATGAGAGAGAAGGAGAAAGATATAGGAAAGGAAGAAGAAATCGGATCTCATCTCAAAGTGACATGTGTCCACTTGAATCTTCATTCCCTGGTGCTGCAAAACATCTCTCTTCTCTCTACAACCAAAATTAGAAAGGAATTTCATCATTTTGTCTCAACTAACTCAAAATATCTCCTCTAACAAGTGAAAAACCCTAATATGATAAAAACATCAAGCATGCATCTCAAATGCTAATAAAACCCTCACTCAACTGACTCAAAGGTAAGAAAATCTATCACTAACTATATCCTTGCTGCCTCTGGCACAGATTCAGTTCACCATCTTGCTAAAAATCAAATCTTAACTGTTATACCTAAATATAGTTGAAAAATGAGTACTCGAGACAAAACCTTGAATTACTTGAACAAACAGCTTCCTATGTAGAAATAAAACACAAATATGGAAAATTCACTTTCTCGCGATTCCAACGGTATATGATAGTGCTATGTTAGGATATCAAGAGTGCCCACAAGACCAGTTTGAAGTTCAGGTTCTAAAACTGCCTTACATGTCTACATTTATTTTTTTTAAAATTTGATTTTATCCTAAAGTCAAAACTTTATGATAAAAGCCTTTTTGATTTAAATGACCCTCTACATTAAAAACCAAAAGAATAATAAAAATTATTATTTTCTAAATTTAAAATTTTCCTCCAAAATTTCATCTAGGTCAAATTGGTTTGACTGGCTCTAACACGTGTCACCTCACCATTGGTCAAATTTTGCACTGTCACTTGCCACTTGGGCACCACATGGCACCCTCTAATTGGACCCTATAATTTCCACCTACCCTCTAACACACTGCCACGTGTCACCATTTCACTGGCTCATCTATGCTCGGTCACTACACCACATCATCATCTATTGGGCACCCTACCACATCACTACCATGTAGCACCACCTGATTGGTCAAATTTGTCACAGCCCTAAGGTAGGCTCACCGGCACATGTTAGCACGTCACTATGTTTCCATGGCTATCCTCTTCACAATTTTCCTTGGTGACATAGTGACAGCCGTCAATTATGGGCCACATGGCAAAATCTTGTACATCCATCTGATACCCCCACCTCACTGCCCTCACCACATGATGGCTTTTCGCTATGTCACTATGGTATCTTAGCTCCACCAAATCACTAGTGACATAACGACATTGTGCCACATGTCACTCCTGTTGATCTCAGATTGTGGTTTTGACAATTGAATGTCAACACACTTAAGATATTTACTAAGATCATGCCGAGCGAGTAATACATGCCGAGTATAATATGTATAGATGTTGAATGACAATGAGTGTCGAGTCACTCATGTGCCAAGCAATTCAAGTGCCGAGTGAATAGTTGATGCCGAGCAAGTTCAACTGCCAAGCAAGACAAAATTATAGTAAGTGTTAAGCATCGGTATTATCAAGTGCGGAGTAACACAAAATGGATCTAGTTGTTTGTGATGGCATGAACAACTATGTAAACCATTTTTTAGCCGACTTATGGATAGATCTCAAAGCTTTGAAGATAAGATCAAATCTATTTGGATTCCCTATGAAATCAACATGCAACCAATCAGAAAAATGGAAGGAATTGAGCAGGAAAAATGAATGAATCTCAATCATAGATTCATACCTAACCCTAAGCCACCAAAGTCTTTTTAAAGGGAAATGAAGCCCCATAATTCAAGTATGAATGAGTGAATGTGTATGAAAGGAAGTGATTTAACCAAAGATTTGAAGGAAATGAAAGGGGTGAATTGATCAGAATCAATCTCAAGGTGACTTAGATGTGTGAAAGAATTGTAGAATTGGTTTGCAGAAAAGAGGAGAAACTATAAAACATTGCTACAACAGATCAAGAGGATCAAGATGGATAGAATTGTGATCTGAAATCAGTAAGGCAAGGTTGTAAGTAATAAGATCAAACATTCTATTGTTACTTTCTAACAACTGTATCAGTAGGGTGAAATCCTTTGAAAGAAGGTTGATTTAACAGTCATTGTAAAATTCTTTAACAGGGTCACATTCTAAGTGAGTGTTCTAAAGTCTTTTAGCCAAGCACACTTTTAATAGGGTGTTGAAATCCTTTAACAGGGTGGGATCTAACAATCCTTTGTAAGCCTTTGACTGGGCAGGCCTTTCATAGGATAGATCATGAGAATGGTCAAACTATGCAACCTTAATAGGTGAACTTTATTGCTATAATAGTGAAGAATTGTGAAAAGTCATCTTCAATTGCCGAGTAAAGAACTAGTATGTGTTGAGCTGTCAACCAAAGCTAGTTGAAGTTGAGTCAGTAGTGGCTTCCGAGTGAGGGAAATTTCTATTGGTGCTGAGTAAGGATAATTCTTATAGTTGCCAAGTGATGGTGAAATCAATGGATGCCGAGTGAAAAAGAAATTGCATAGAAGTCAAGTTTATAGCTGTATATGCACCATGCATTAAATGTGATGTTTTGAAGGGTATAAGGCCAATTTTCACTCTCTTTTTTGTCATTACAAACATAGAACAAGAATGAAAAGAGAAAAGAAGTGATTTTCAAGCAAGAATGAAGCATTTGCAAGAATCAAAGCGAAGATCGAGCATCAAATCATTGATTTCAAGGTATTCTCATTTGTTGAGCTATGCAATTTACATAATTGTTAAAACCCTAGTTTGCAAAATGGCCTCAAGTTCTAAGAATCCAAAGGAGAAGGAATTGTTTGAAGTCCAATTAGTTAGCAACAAAGTAAAACAACCAGACTTTAGGGCCATACTAGAAGTTGCATATAAGAATGGTCCAGCAGTTGCGTTACCAGTTATTCCACCTAAGGTTGCTATGGTTCAAGATGTGAGAAAATGTTATAATTGCAAGGTAGGAGGAATTGGAAACATGGAAATTAGACAAGCATACGACATGTTATGCAAAGACGGAGTGTTGAAGGAAGAATTCAAAATCATAGAGAGGAAGGGCTTAACCCATGCCCTAGATTTTCTAACTGTCTTCAAAACTGAGTGGATAAAGATTATTCTAAGCATAATAGATGATGGATGTCTATGGCTGGAAGGTGGACCCATCAAAATTTCAAAGAGAATTGCACATAGGATTACAGGATACCCAACCCTAGATTGGCCTAAGACTTTGAGAAGCGACTCTAAAGAGGTGATAGAGCAAAATACAGGAGCGAAGTGGAACAAGAGAGGAATGACCATTGACACTATCAAAGTTCCACTTCTTGAATTTGTAGTGAGAGTCACAAAAATTCTATCAGTCAAGCTGACTGAATAGTGTTCCTTGTATAGTAGTTGATGTAGGCTACAAGATGGTCAAGAAAGATCATGCTTATGATCTTGTAGAACTATAGTTGCAACAAATAATGGAGAACTTAGGAGCAATAAGGAAGTCTAAAAGTGCTCAATGTAAGTTTGGTCCCATACTGATATGCATATTTTTCTATGTTCAAAATGATTTCCCATCTTTTGGTAGAGTAGGATGGAAGACCAATAGGTCAGTTGCTGTGCAAATAAATGAGTTCATTGAACAAATGGGGGATAACTTTGAGTTAGTAATGACTAGTTACTTTGAAGACTTCAAGTAGTCAATGAAACAGAGGCTGAGAATTCTTGTTTCCTTGGTGAAGAAATACTACAATGATATTTTCTTTCTAGTAGACATTGACTACACCTTCATCCAGGCTACAGTACCTAGAGTCAGATGGCTAAGGCCTTGGGGATATGAGATCATCATTGATGAAGCATTAGCTACCATCACTACACTTCTTGCAAAAGAAGTTGATAAGTCAACTAAAAATTTTGGTGATTAAGATGTTGTGAGATCTAAAGTTGAAATAGAATTAAAGAAAACATCAACCTTGAAGAAGAAGGATAAAATGGTGAAGAAACTTAAAGCTAAGTTTGGTGAAGGAGATTAAGAAAATGATGGATAAGATGATGAAGAAGAAGAAGAGCAAGGCCAAGAACCTCTTTCCCTAACCCAAGGGATGGGTGACGATGTAGAAGAAGGTGCGAAGGAGGAACAAACCAAGAAAACACCTGCCAAACAAGAACCAAAGAAGAGGAAGGCTAAAACATAGCCTACAGCATAGCCAAAGGGAAAGAAAGTAGCTAAACCAAGCCCTACAATGTCTAGTGCTCTAGCTACAAGAGCCAACACAAGGGCCACCACTCAAAAAGATAAGGAGCAAGTAAAGGAAAAGAAAAAGTCTACTAAAAAACAAGGTCCTGTGCAGAAGAAACCTAGAAGAAAATATGTGGCACAAACAGAGTCAGATGATGAAAGGATGGAGTCAAAGGACACAAGCCAATTTAGATTGGTAAGTCATGCTCCCAAATCTAATCTTGGAAACATTTGTGATAATGTTAAAAGATAATGCAGATTTGACAGGTTTGAAAAACATTGAATTTGGTAAACTGAGTAGAGAAGATCAAAACATGGTAGAAGAATCAGTGTGTGCCATGATGGCAAAATTCAAGAACACACCTCTTGAATTTGATAACACAATGCCCAAATATTTGTATTCAATTGTTGAGAATAAATGTCACTATTGCCTAAATATGGAAAAAGAAATAAGAGAATCTACATTGGCACAAGTGATGTGAGAATTGTCAAAAGTGTAAATCACAAAGGCAAATAAGAAACATGGTAGCAAATTTGCACCCAAATATAGAGCATTCTACATTCTGCAAAACAAGATTGAATATGTTATAAAGAAATCCACTCAAATGTGGAAGTTGATATATGGCTTGACTATTGTCAAGGAAGGAGAAGAGGATCCCTTTGAGGGAAAGAATAATGGAGAAGATAAGGATAATGATAAGGAAGGATAAATTGAGAAAGAAAAGGGAGATAACATAGTGGAGGAAGCACAACAGAAAAATGATGAAATGGCAACAGCTGAGGAGCAAAAAATAGAACAAAATGTGCAAGACACACAATTGCCACCATTAAGCCCTCCACATGACACAAACACACCAACAGACACAATAAAAGTGAAAGATGTTCCTGATAAATCACCTCAGAACATTAATCCACTAACTACAGAGGATTTGAAGAAGATCCTTGACCAATCCACATTACAAGCTAAATTCTATGATAATCTAGTATTGGTCAGTGTGGATGAGCTACAGAAAGTTGTAGCTAATATAACCAAGGATAAGCTAAATGAATACGCAAGAACTACCTTCTGTCATCCCTACAACTACTAGTGGTCAACCTCCAGTAAAAACATCAAAGGATACATCAACAAAGGTTGACACCACATTAAAAGTTGTTATGATTGAACAAAAAAATTAGACTGTAGAAGAGCCTACAAATGATCAAGTAGGACAGACAAAGGATTCTATACCTAAAGCACAAACATAAGGTGCACCACAATTGATCATAATTGATCAAGGAAAATCTGATGAAGAGGACATACCCAAGGAAAAGGAGTAGGAAGCCATACAAACATTGGTTAATTTACCAACAACTAGCACTCCTACCAAAGTCCTTTAGGAGAAGAGCACTGATGCAATGCCACTTTAGATTTTTGCACCAGGTTCGAGCTCAAAACATGAAGAAATAGTTATACCAAAATATGACTATGAAACCATGAACTTAGAACAGATTAATATCATGCAAGAGGCATTAGAGAGAAAGAAGAAAGAAGAAATACTTAGGAAAGAGTATAAGAAAAGGCAAGCACTTCATGAGATCAAAGACATCTTCTTAGATGCCTTTAGCTTGCAAACACTTGATGAAACCAAGCCCATATTAGAACAACTATTAGAAATTGTTGAATAGGTGACAAATGAAGACTAGGAAACCAATGTAAAATTCATGGAATGGTCTGAAAGAAATTTCAAGGAAATTTAAATGAGAAGATATCTACTAGAATAGCACTATCACAAGTAGAGTTGGTTAACAAATTTGAAAAAGTGAAGAAGGTACTTGAGAATATATTCTCATTGTACACAAAATTAAGTGACCCCACACTCTTCACACAAGAAATGAGCCATAGAATTTTGAGTTTGGAAAGGAATTTGAAGGTTTCAAGCATGCAACTGTCTCATAATCCAACTCAAGGAGAGAAGAACTTTCATTCAGTGTTTCATACATAAAATCAACTAGCTATATTAATAGCAGAAGAGGCTAACATAAGAACCAAGTTGATTAATATACAAACCTCCCTTACCCCCCATATGGAGATACTTCAAAAAGAACTAGCCTATGTAGAGACAGTGTTACAGAAAGACCCCAATCTTTCAACATTAGACAAACTAGTTCACCTTACAATAGAGACAACCATCCAAATCAAATCCTTAGATGTTGTAATAGACAACTGGGATGTTGCTCTCAAAATTAGAATGGAAGTTAACAAGAATTTTTTGGCTAAATACACACTCAGTGCATAGACCCTTCGACATAAGTGTCAAAAAGGGGGAGATAAATGCAAGGGGGAGAAAAATATGCAAGGGGGAGACATATGAAAGGGGAGATAAAGTAAAAAAAGAGAAAAGAAAACAAAGGGGGAGATAAATGTAAGCCGGGGGAGACAAATATGCAAGGGGGAGACATGTGAAAGGGGAGATAAAGTAAACTGAGAGAAGAACAAACAAAGGGGGGGTAAATAGTAGAAAAGCAAAAATAGGGCATATCAGATAAAGAGTATCAGAATGATTGAAGACAAAGAGTATCAGCAAGAGGAAAATCTACTCTAAGAAATTTTTGATACAGAAAAGACACATTAGCCTAGGGGGAGTTACAAAATTTTGAGGAATATAGTCCATTACAAAATTTTGAACAGTTTTGAAGTTTTATATATATGTCAAACTATGAATGTATTATACTCAAGGGAGATTAGACTCATCATGTATAGTTAAGTGCTTTTGCCACTCATGTCAAAGGGGGAGATTGTTGATCTCAGATTGGTTTTCACAATTGAGTGTCAACACACTTAAGATATTTACTAAGATCATGTCGAGCGAGTAATATATGCCAAGTATAATATGTATAGATGTCGAGTTGCAATGAGTGTCAAGTCACTCATGTGCCGAGCAATTCAAGTGCCAAGTGAATAGTTGATGTCGAGCAAGTTCAAGTGTCTACCAAGACAAAATTATAGTAAGTGTCGAGCAAGATAGAATTATAGTAAGTGTTGAGCATCAGTATTATCAAGTGCTGAGTAACATAGAATGGACCTAGTTGTTTGTGATGGCACAAATAACTATGTAAACCATTCTTGAGTCGACTTATGGATAGATCTCGAAGCTTTGAATATAATATCAAATCTATTTGGATTCCCTATGTGATCAACATGCAACCAATCAAAATAATGGAAGGAATTGAGCAGGAAAAATGAATGAATCTCAATCGTAGATTCATACCTAACCCTAAGCCACCAAAGTATTTTTAAAGGGAAATGAAGCCCCATAATTCAAGTATAAATGAGTGAATGTGTATGTAAGGAAGTGATGCTGGAGAAGATTTGAAGGAAATGAAAGGGGTGAATTGATTAGAATCAGTCTCAAGGTGGCTTAGATGTGTAAAAGAAATACAGAATTAGTTTGCAGAATAGAGGAGAAACTATACAACATTGCTACAAGAGATCAAGAGGATCAAGATGGACATAATTGCAATCTAAAATCAGCAAGACAAGGTTGTGAGTAATTAGATCAAACATTATATTGTTACTTTCTAACAACTATATCAGCAAGGTGAAATCCTTTGAACTAAGGTTGATTTAATAGTCATTGTAAAATCCTTTAACAAGGTGACATTCCAAGTGAGTGTTCTAAAGTCTTTTAGCCAGGCACACTTTTAACAGGGTGTTGTAATCCTTTAATAGGGTGGGACCTATCAATCCTTGTAAGCCTTTAATAGGGTAGGCCTTCTACAGCGCAGATCATGAGAATGGTCAATCTATGTAACCTTAACAAGTGAACTTTATTGCTACAGTAGTGAAGAATTGTGGGTGTCATTCCCACCCCAATTTTACCTTCTCATTGGAGGCTTTATGGGTAATCATATCTAGTGTCAAGTGTTTATGTGGATGCATTTAATTTACCTATTATTTCAATATGTTAATGTGTGCATTGTTTTAAAGTTAAAAGTTTTATTGGTTAAAGACTAGTAATTCTGATTCACCCCCCCCACCTCTCAGAAGTATACATTTCCCATTTGTATTTCCAACGGCTCCTCACCACATCACCACCTCAGGAAGTTTGCCAAGCTCAGAAGCATCTGCCACATGTCATCTGGCCATTCACTCACGTGTCATCTTTTGGTTTGTCTCGATGGTCCAAGTCACTACTACATCATTATCCAGTCATCACCTTTGTTCAAAATTTCACTTAAAGCTGCCAAACTGATCGGGCCCCACATGAGAGTCTTTGGCTTATAAAAGCCAAGTGTCTTAAAGAGACTATACAATGGTGTAATGATATATTTAAACAACATAAAGTTCGCTAGCTCAGTGAATGTGGGATAAAGTGAGTCAATCATATTTCTCACAAAATTTCCTCCTACAATCGACGATGATCCTCACGCATTTTTGTGTGTCATTTCATTACCCAATGGAGTGCTAGAAGAGTCTCCTTTAGACTAGTTCCCTCAAAAAAGATGTTTGGAACTTATTTCCAATGAAGCCTGAGCTTCCTCCAACTTTAGCAGCTTCTCTTTGCAAGTGCTCTACCTCCAATTGGTGAGCAAAAATTATATGTTTTAGCATGAGAAAGTGGGAGAGTTTTTTTTAATCTATTTGGATAACTAGATCAATTTAGTATTGGTTTACAAGCCCATATCTGGTTCAAATAGTGGGGTTGCTCTGCCACTTATGCAATTTGGTTGGATGTTGCTAGGAAACCTATACATTTTAGGGAAGAAGTAATTCTGGATGGCTACCTTCCTAACTATACGAGATTGATACTTGGACTAAGGAGGGATCCTCCTCTTCTATAATTGTTGGTGTGTCTTATAGTCACCTCCCTTCAGAAAAGGTTGAATGTCTTCTCACTACTTAAGATCCCTGCCCCTACACAAACTCCCGATCACTTGTATAGACTGGAGTGATGGACATCAGGAAAAAAATTGCGTGTTTCTCATCTTTTAACATTATTACAGGATACGTTAGAGGGAGTTTGAAAAACATAAACATCTTTAGATATATATCACTTCTAGCATACTCATGTAGTCTTACGCATTTGAAAAAATTCTCACTTTTAAATTTTGTTTCGTCCATGAAAAACAAGCTGAAAAGTCTCTAAATTCTCAAGCAAGCTCACAATTCCATATATCCTGTAAGGAAACTTGGCAATAAAGAATATAACTATTTCCACATAACCCATAATAGATCTGAAATAAATACGGAATTAAAATCCACATGCAAGAGAATAGACAACATACCCACAGAATTGTGACACAAGATATACCCTGGGAAACCCTCATTGAGGAAAAAACCTAGCCTCCAAAAGCATCCATCATCATGTATTATTCAGAAAAAAATACCATTGCCATACAACCATGGAAGCCTTCATGGCCATAGCCACAACCGAGCAAACTATGTGAACAAGCATGAATCTACACATCCCATGCCATGCTTTCAACCTTCACAAATGCTCCCTTGGCTAACCTGTCAAGCCTTGTCCTGCTCGACTCTTGCCTTTTGTCTTCTCCTTGTCACTCTTTTTTCTCTCTCTTGTCTACAACAACTACCCTTGTGGCTGCTTATATAGTAGCAAGTCCCACAAAACCACCAAGTGGTATTACATAAACCATGTGCTACCTAACCCACTAACCCCACATTTAATATTGGGCATTTAATTCTTTTCCCCAATATTAAATAATTACATAAAATATTATCACAATGTTACAATACAACTCATCAAAAATATTCCATGGGAATCTTTACATGTTGCACGTCCATCTAGGTACAACATTACATAATAAAAATAAAATAATAAAATAACAATATTATGCAATGTGTGCAACACCCATTATCTCAACAATCTCCCACTTGTTGTATACATTGCATAGGGTCAATCCGTAGCCACATAAATGAACAAGGGAACAATCCCTCCCAGCACATCCACCATCATGGATCAAAATACACCAAGTGCTTCATCCTGGTACCCGCAACAAAATCAAAGTATCCAGCATCTCGAACATGAATGATCTCACCTCCTATTATGCCACTCCCACTGGACATACATAGAAGCCATCCAAAGAGAAAACCACCCAACCTGTTGCATTAGAAGATCATAAAATCTTGTACCAACTGAAATTCCAAGCACAAATAACCTGATCCAAAGGTAATCACATGTATCTGTAGTTGTCAAAATATCCATAGCTGAAATAGCACCCACAGCAAGTGCCAAACCCATCCAACTATCCATACCTCAAAGGTATAACAAGTGAATCTCATATCACTTACATATCCAATCTACAACCTGCAATCACAAGCCTCAAGAACAACACCTGCCACATATATACCAAGAAGCTCCCACTGCAAAAGATAATGTCAAATCTATAACCAATCCACTCAACACATCTCAAAGAAGTGAATCCATGTAGTATCAAGGACATCCACAATACATAAATTGATATCCTGCAAGAAAAATTCTCATAACAAGTCTCCAATAGTCTCCAAGTTCTCCACAACCAACAGAAGAAAGAGATAAAGAAATAACCATGTCATCTCTCACATGACATACATGAGCAAAAACTAGTGATCACAATCTCCAACCAATCTCAAATCCAATGTAGGCAAAATTGAACATCCAGGAAGATAACCGAGATCAGAGAAACCATGCAAATCATAACCTGTATCATGTCCTTCTACACACACCTCTAGATGTAAACTGTGCAAGTATGATCTCCTCCATAAAACCCCAACAAGAAGCCTCAACAACACCCAAACCATACCATATAACTAATCATGGATGTAAGCCTCTCACAAGAAGATCAAACTCAATAAATCCATTCCTAAACCAAGGAATAACCATTCCTAATCCAAGGAAAATGCCCAATATAAAACCATCTCCCAAACTCAACCAGCATAACAACATATGCACATGGAGATAACCAATGCTGAACCATCTCTCAAATGAACCCTCCAGAACTAACTCATGTACCATAGCTCAAGATCCATATCCATGAAAGACAAGCATAAATATAATGCACTTGAAAAAAACAATGGGCTATACCTCTCAAGTAGCAAACCGCCGAGTAGACCAAGAGTGGGGAATGAGAATTCTCATCAAGATACCCAAGTCTCCAACCAAGACTCATCTAAGAACAATCTCCTCTCAAGTCCATATCAGGTGACTGCCCCTCGAACTTCTTGTTAAAACCATCAACCGTTCCAAAAAATACTTCTCTAATCCAAGAGAAATCAGCGTCACCACTGTCTCTAAGTATCCATAAGCACCTGTAACCAATCAATCCATGCCAACTCCAAATGCAACATAGCAATATCATGAAGTATCTAGCTTATGATCAGTGTACTCAATACCAAGAAACTAAACCAAGATCAGTGTCAAAGTTCCAACCATGGCCTCAGGAACATAAACATGACAACATGATCTTACCATCTCAACTAAAGAGATAACATGATCCATATGAACATACTATAACATGTCACAACTCTAAACGCATATCAAGAGTATACCATGACATAATAATGAAACCATCCTCATACCAAGGATAGCATGCCAAATAAAAGCATAAACCACACCTTTTCCAAGAACCTTGTAAGTCCTCAAGATGCAACCATCTCCACACACCATGAAGAAAACCATCTCCACATACCAGGAAGAACCATCTCCACACACCATGAAGATAACCAAGAACTCCATGAGTCCTCAAGATCTAACCATCTTCAAACACCATGAAGATAACAACTGCACCATGCAAATGTCAAAGATGCTTTTGCAACAACAGGATCTAAGACAAACTTCCAACATCTGCAAACACTCAATAAATATATCAATGCCAACAACTCCCACTCAACTGTGGTACCAAGTCACCTATGGCATCATAAAATCCATCTCCTATATGAAGATCCAAATCAAACCAGGAACTAATCCTGCACTGTCACCCCACCACTATCACAAGCTCCCACTAAATCATGTATCCAAGCTATCCATGACATCATGATGAAAAACCATCCTCTAACCATGAGAATCAACCAAGGCATCAAAATATCAAAGAACTCAAAGTGCACATCATGAGCTCTTCAAAAAAAACCAAATAACAATGATCCTCAACCAAGAAGATATACCATCATAACCAAATCAGAAAATCCAAGCTAATGAACATCAAGGATGTACCTATATATCCAATCATGTCATGTCAAAATCCATGACACCATGATCACATCCATGAACCAAGCATCTGGCTCTTAATATGTCCAACTTGTCAGCATAAAATAGTCAACCACAATCCTCCACCATGATTGTACCTAGTAACAACATCTCATCCCTTCTACATGAAGATAAAATTAGCAAATCATGTGACTTAGGGCATAGACAACCCAAATTCAAGCCACCAATCTAAATATGCATCAATAATGAAAGATCAATGGGCAAAGACAACCCATAACCAAGCTATAAATGCAACCTGTAAGTATAGACCACTTACAACACTGCACAACTTGTAGACCCAACAAGTCATCATACATATCTAAACCAAAAACTGATAACCATATCATCATGAGACCAATCTGAAATATGAACTGAGTATACAATGACATCAAATCTTAAATTTCCAATGCCATAAACTCACAATGTTACCATAGTCAAAATATATCTATAAACTGTTCAGATAAATATATCACCAAATAAATCATGCCAAACCTGCACCAAATCTGAACCAATGTGTAGAGCTCTCCAAGAGCTTTCTGTTGACTACTTGAAGTCCAAAATCTGACTCCGTATGCCCAAGTTATGCCCTAATTCGTGCTCAAAATAAATAACATCTAACTTTAGGGCTCTGAAAACCTAACAAAATTTTAAAATCACAGAACCAAACTTACACCATGTTGTAATGCTCTGAATTAGCTTTCCAACACCTATAAGAACTCTGAAATTCGATATTCTGAGAGAAAGTTATGGTCATTTTACTAAGACACTTTTTACCATTTTCAGTACGATTTTTCATTTTTTATTTTTTCAGTGACGAAAATTTTGACGGGATTAAATTTGACAGCCATCATGGGCTGAAACCAAAAAAACTCTTTCATTTTCTCTGAACATGGCCAAACTAGGGCATATTATATATCAAAATTTATGAAAATGTCAACCCGGATCCAATGGTGAGGTCTGTTTTTACCCAAGAGGTCATTTCTGCATGCTACCCCCCAAAACCCTCATTTTAAATGAAACATCCAAAAAAAAATCCTTTTGTCCAAAAAATTTCACATGCCCAAATATTTTAACATCCCATCATAACAGCAAATCCAAAGTCCTCAGATCTGCAATAAATCATTCATATA
Source organism: Cupressus sempervirens (assembly GCA_028749045.1). Classification (NCBI taxonomy): domain Eukaryota; kingdom Viridiplantae; phylum Streptophyta; class Pinopsida; order Cupressales; family Cupressaceae; genus Cupressus; species Cupressus sempervirens. The sequence continues at coordinate 443,343,307 of CM053787.1, read as the reverse complement.
TCTTGCCCTTTCTTTTATCCTCTCATGCATTCCCATGGATTCAATCTAGGGTTACAATAATAAAACCATAGCTCTGATACCACCTGTAAGGAAACTTGGCAATAAAGAATATAACTGTTTCCACATAACCCATAATAGATCTGAAATAAATACGGAATTAAAATCCACATGCAAGAGAATAGACAACATACCCACAAAATTGTGACACAAGATATACCCTGGGAAACCCTCATTGAGGAAAAAACCCAGCCTCCAAAAGCATCCATCATCATGTATTATTCAACAAAAAATACCATTGCCATACAACCATGGAAGCCTTCATGGCCATAGCCACAACCAAGCAAACTATGTGAACAAGCATGAATCCACACATCTCATGCCATGCTTTCAACCTTCACAAATGCTCCCTTGGCTAACCTGTCAAGCCTTGTCCTGCTCGACTCTTGCCTTTTGTCTTCTCCTTGTCACTCTTTTTTCTCTCTCTTGTCTACAACAACTACCCTTGTGGCTGCTTATATAGTAGCAAGTCCCACAAAACCATCAAGTGGTATTACATAAACCATGTGCTACCTAACCCACTGACCCCACATTTAATATTGGGCATTTAATTCTTTTCCCCAATATTAAATAATTACATAAAATATTATCACAATGTTACAATACAACTCATCAAAAATATTCCATGGGAATCTTTACATGTTGCACGTCCATCTAGGTACAACATTACATAATAAAAATAAAATAATAAAATAACAATATTATGCAATGTGTGCAACACCCATTATCTCAACATATCCTTTGTTGGAAGTTCTAATGGTGCACTAGGTTGAAAATAGGTTATAGCATGAAATGCAAGACCATAATAAGCAAGAATTGCATTGTAGACTATAGGAACATGCATCACCATTTGTATATGGGATGCCATATAAAAAGCTGGCATCATATCATCTTCTATTAGCAACATAAATGGAATATTTTGTTGGCCTGAAAAGTCCATCGGTGGTACCCACACCTTGATTGTTGCTTCAATATAAAATTTGTGGTTCCTCAGTAGGAGGTATTGAGAAATCAATATCATCTTGCTTTGAATTATTCACTCCCTCAAACAGAAGCACATAGTGTTGCGACATCATTCGTTGAGTTCCTTGAGAATGCTAAAGCAATAGTAGGTTTCAAAATACAACAATTTTTAGGTAAATTGCCTTCTGAAATGGAAAATGGTCTTTTAAGTGTAAGCCCCAGTAATGGTGAAAAAATGGAAACATATATGGTTTCATCTTTTCTAAAGATGTCATTTTATTCCTTTCTCCTAAGAGTTTCCTCTTCTACATTTCCAACTTTGGCAAGTCTAAATGGTCAAAAAATTTCACAACTTGTAGAAGATAAGATAAGATAAGATAATATTATTAATGTCCAACAAAAGACCACAACGAGGGTCTATAGGATGGGAAGCTTACATCAAGACAATAACAGACAAACAGTGACCACAAAAGAACAAGTACAACAAAAGAAGAAGAAAAAGAAAGCAGGAGACAACACAAAAAAGATTAGGTATCCATGCTCATGGGGAAAAAGTCCAACAGTGACTGATCAATGCAGCTACCAGAGGCCCTGTGATGAAGCTGAGTGCTTCAAGAGGAGTGTCACTGGCAAAGAGGAAAGAAAATGTCTACACATCTAGCAAATGGTCATGCAACATTACTCATCGCCATAATAATTCTCATAGGCTGTTCCTCCAGTACACAATGTGAATTAATGTATAATTCATGGTATTCTAGATAGCCTGAACAACCTACCACACTTTCAAATTAACCATTTAATTCACATTGTGCATCCTAAAAGTATGATACCTTATCAAACTGAAAGAAAAAGTCAGGCCCCAGAGTGGGTCCGACTATTAAAAGTTTTGAACCCAAACACCTAATATCTCATACTGGCACACTGAACACCTGGTAATGATTAAAATCAAATTCAACCACTGAGTAAGAATTTAAAACTTAATTCATCTATTTCTGTAACTTGTCAATTTCATGCCAAGGGGTCCTCTGATTGGCCTTAAAAACTAACTAAAACTGACAACCGGGCCCTAAGATCTGACATACTACTTCTTTGTTCAACAATCTCCTACCCTGTCAAATCTTGCTTTATGAAGACTTTGAGGTCGAAAGATATTGACTATCAAATTTTCCTTCTCAGAATAACCTACAAGCAAACATGTTAGAAAACCATAAATCACATTTGGTTTTGGCTTTGAAAATAGGTCAAACTAACACTTGTGGTTACGAAAACTGGGGTATTAGTTCATTTTCATGAGGAGACTATAAATCTATAATTTGGGCTCGTGATGAATAACTAGACGCATTTTGCAGGCGGTCAAAGTAGGCTATTTGGATTTGCAGAACTGGGAACATTGGCAGAAAAATAATTTTTACAAATGAAATGGACCTGGGAAAGTGTGCAAACAGATTTGTCAAGACTTGCAAACTGACACACTTAAATAATTTTAGAATAGAACACAATAGTACAATCCATTTGATCTCATCTATTACAAATTCAAAGTTATGACATCCCAAATAGGGGTACCATTCAATTTGCATTTTATGACACTAGTAAAACTTTAGAAATTGCATTTGGAATTATGTTAGAAAACAAGTCAAATAGATTCATCATAAGCTTAGATCTAAAACATAATAAGTCTCTAACCTCTAGAATGCAATGCAAAAGAAAATTTCTCATTTTGGTCAGCTGGGTCAAAGTCATAGCTAGTCAAATAGGGCCTCCTAGAATTCTAAACAATTAGCATCAGCATGACAACAGTAAACAACCAATTTTGAGGGATTCAAAACCTAGTTAAAACATGTAAAAATGACTTGAAAATTGAAATATAGGTTCTCTGATATGCATACTAGACACGTTTAAAGAAACAAGTCATGAAACATTATTGGGTGTGAGATATTCAATTGCAAACTAGGCTACCTGTCAATGTTTGACACTTGCGCAAAAATGCAGATTTGAACATTGTTCAAAATGAGACTTCACAAAATGACGCAAAATTACATTTATCTTCATAGGATGAGTGAATATACTGAATGTAAGGTGTTAGAAACATTAAACACCTTTTAGACCTCAAAAGGATAGTCAGGTACATGCATTAAAATGCACTTATAGGGCTCAATTTTTAGGATGGTACTAAAAATCAAGGCTTTAATTTTGAGTCCCAATAGCTTAAAAATTCAACATTGGCCTAACCAAATGTAGATCAAATCACCAAATGTATACGTCAATGCAAAAGCCATCACCCACCTAAACATTGGAGGAAAATTTTATTAATCTAGAAATATTATTGGAACAACTCTTTGAAAATCTACAAGATTCAAGAAATGGGCATCTCCAGTTCTAGTCCACACAAATATGACACATACAACCTTACTGTTAGAATTCTTTAGAATAATTGAGAGGGGGGGGGGGGGGGGGGGGGGGTGAATAAGTTATTCAAGGTCCAAATGCTGCCTTTTTCGCTCAATTCTCCCTCTCCAATTTTAGGGTTTCAAATGGATTAGGTAGGATACAATGTATCTATCCCATATCTTGTTCTTATTAAAAACTTCGTTAGTTGTATCTTTTAAAAAGTGTTCTACATGGTGTTCTATGCCACTAGCTCATCATTCTTATCTTCCATTTAATTTACAAACTTCTAGATAACAACCTTGTTAGGTTAGATCTAGCAAATCTTCGATTTTCAAAATAATACAGCAACTCGGCATTATTGATTTATTGGTGTTCGGCACCTCTGTGTTACTCGGCACTATTGGTTTTCTGATGCTCGGCATTTGTTTCCTGGATAGCTCGACACGTAAATGAAACTGTATCACTCGGCACCTGAAGTTCACTCGGCACTTGATAAATTTTGTATCACTCGACATCTAAAGTTTACTCGGCACTTGAAGTTGAACTTGCTCAGCTTCAACTAGGAATCTGTTCGGCACCTACTAGCTTGCTCGGCTCCCTCTCTCTAATGAACTTTAGTTAGGCTTTACAAATGTCTTAGCTAAAAACCTTACATCTTTGATATGTTTTAGTGTGCCCATTCTTTGTGTCTTATAGTATGTCATCAACACACTTTTTCATCAATGGCTTAGCTGATCCTTGTACTTCATTACAACATCATAACTTTAACCTTTCTCTTGGTGTACTAGTTACATCTTATTGATTGCCTCCTTCTTGTCAATCAACTAACTGATAGTATTTGGATCACTAAAGCAATTGTGATTCCTGCAAGTAGCAAGTTTGACATCAATGACAAAACAATGATTAAGAACATTTTTTGCCAGTTCCATATGATCATTCTAACAAATTTCCTCATGATCTTTTCAATAATTTCCAACAATCTCCCTCTTTGGCATTGATGGCAAAACCAAACTGATCAATTGTTCAACTTAGTTACCACCAAGATTGTATACGTTGTCTACTACTTTTTTTTTGGCTGCTATATTGTTGTTGTATCTTTACTACTAATCTCATATATCTCCCTTTTTCATATATATCTCCCTCTTACTTTGTATTGATCAAGTTTCTGCATATTTCTCCCTCTTTGACATAAATGCCAAAGATGTAGCATCTTTATCATGCAAAATATAAGCTTTGGCTTCTTGTTGTTTTTCTCCCTCTGTCACCATGCTTGTGACTGATTTGGAGTTTCTGCTCATGCTGTCATCCTCTGCATCATTCTTATGATATTTCAATGATTTATTGCTGGTGATGCAGGGCAGCTTTCTTGTTGCTTTAAACTGCTTGAGTTAGGGGTATTACCCCCAACTTGCCTCTAAGATATTCATAAGCATCCTTAGGCAATGGTTTGGTGAAGATATCTGCAGTTTTTTCCTTTGTGTGAATGTATTCCAACTTTACTTGTTTGTCTTCTCCCAGCTCTTTGATATAATGATACTTGATTGCGATGTGCTTGGTTTTTGCATGCATTACTGGATTTTTGGATATGTTTATAGCACTTGTGTTATCACAATAATATATCACAGGTTTTGCTACCTCTTCTTTCATTCCTTTCAATAGATGTGTGAGCCACACAATGTTTGTGCAATTGACTGATACTGCCACATATTCTGATTCTGCAGTGGACTGGGATGTGCATGTTTGTTTCTTGCTAGTTCAAGTAACTAAACTTTCACCTAGAAATAATGCACCTCCACTTGTGCTTTTTCTATCATCAATGTTGCCTCCCCAATCTGCATCTATATATGCATTGAGCTCAAATTTTCCATTCTTCTTATAGTATAGACCAAAGTTATCAGTTCCTTTAAGATATGTCATTATTCTTTTTACTACTATGAGATTATTTTCTTTGGGATTATCAGAGAATCTAGCCACTATTCCAACTGCTATTCCTATGTCTAGTCTACTATGTACAACATATTGTAGTTTTCCAATCATGGATCTATACATTATTTGATTGACTTTAGCTAATTCATCATTTTTGGATAGCTTATTCCCTGTTTCCATTGGTGTGCTGACTGGTTTGGACTCCTCCAATCCAAACATTTTAAGGATCTCTTTGATGTACTTTGATTGTGTCACAAATATACCATGTTTTAGTTGATGTACTTGCAATCCAACAAAAAATTTGATTTCTCCAAACATAGATATTTCAAATTCATGTTTCATTTTGTAAACAAAGCCTTTGCAAAGCACTTCCTTTCCACCAAACACTATGTCATCCACAAAGATTTCAGACACAATAATATCCTTACCTTCTTCTGCTTTGATGTACATGTTGTTTTTATCATCAGTTCTTTCAAATCCTATTTGCACTAGATACTTGTGAAGTCTCTCATACCATGCTCTAGGTGCTTGTTTCAAACCATAGAGTGCTTTATGTAGCTTACAAACCATATCCCTATTGTTCTCATCAACAAATCCTTCCAATTGTTCAATGTAGACTTCTTCTTCTAGTATACCATTTAAAAAAGCAGACTTTACATCCATCTGATAGACTTTAAAATCTTTATATGCAGCATATGCAAGTAAAGTTCTTACTCCTTCCATTCTAGCAACAGGGGCGAATGTTTCCCCATAGTCTAATCCTTCTTCTTGAGCATAACCCTTGCATACTAGTCTAGCTTTGTTTCTGGTAATCTCACCATTCTCATCTAGCTTGTTTCTGAATACCCATTTGGTGCCAATCACATTCTTGTCAACTGGTCTGGGAACCAAACTCCAAGTTTTGTTCTTCTTTATTTGATCAATCTCTTCTTCCATAGCTTTATACCAGTCATCATCTTGTAATGCACCATATATTGTCTTAGGTTCAAATTTACTAATCAGACATTATTCATGTCTTAGTCTGTTACTTGTCATTGGTCTTGCATCTTTGTCACCAATTATCTGTTCAGCAGGGTGATGTCTTTTTACAAATTTGGATAATCTTGGTTCTGTCCTTGTTTCCATGTTTGATATTTCTGATTCAGGGTCACTATGTACTGAGTTTTTAGGTTGTTCTTCATCTCTTTCATATGTACTGACTTCAAAATCAGATTGTGCATTTCCTTCATTCTGTAACTCGGCTTCTGAATGCAACTCAGCGTTCACTGGTTGTGAGTCAGCTGAAACTGAGACTTTTTGTTGAGTTTCAATTTGATTGACATCACCCTCATCAGTCATTCCTTCATAGGAATACACAAAGGTTCTATATTCATCCATTCTTTTTGGTTCTTCAGCTTGGACTTCTGTATGTTCATCAAAGTTTACATTTTCACTTTCCACAATTTTATTAGTGTTAGTATTCAAACACTTGTATGCCTTACTTCTAGTGGAATAACCAAGGAATATGCCTTCATTGCTTTTTGCATCAAATTTTCCATTTCTAGCATCTTTAAGGATAAAGCATTTGCAACCAAATACTTTGAAATGTTTTACATTGGGTGAGTGACCATACCATAATTCAAAAGGTGTTGTATTTGTACCTTTCTTGACTTGTACTCGGTTCAGTGTATGAACAACTACACTTACAACTTCTCTCCAGTATTTTAGAGCAACAGTCTTTTCCATCATTAATATTCTGGCACAGTCAATCACAGATCTATTTCTTCTTTCAGCAATTCCATTCTATGGGAGAGTTCTAGGAGTTGACGTTTGTCTTTTGATTCTTTTATCATTGCAAAATATCTCGAATTCATTTGATGTGAATTCACCACCTTTGTCTGATCTTAGGCATTTCAAGCTCTTTCTTGTTTCCTTTTCAACTCTAGCCACATACCACTTAAACATTTGAAAAGCATCAGATTTTTGCTTCAAGAATATAACAGTCATCATCCTGGAATAGTCATCAACAAACAATATTATGTACTTATCTCCTTTATAGCTTTGTACTTCCATTGGACCACATAAGTCAGTATGAACTAATTCAAGTACTTCTTTGGATTTATAGTTTTTGCTTTTGAAATGTGACTTTATCATTTTTCCTAGCTAACATTGTTTGTACATGATATTATCAGGCTTCTTCAATTTTGGTAAACCTCTGACTTTCTTCATTTTACTGATCTTGACCAAATTTTCAAAGTTGACATGACATAGCCTTCTATGCCATAACCATTCATCATCAAATTTTGCAATAAAACAAGAAACATCATCCATATCAAGGTAAAACATATTACTCCTTGTTTGATCTCCTTTTCCTATCAGTTTACCATCAGTATCATAGATTTTTGCAATTTTGTTTCCAAATTCTACTTTGCATCCTATATTGCCTAACTGTGAGACACTCAACAAATTGTAGTTTAATACTTCAACATAATATGCATTATCACATGAAATTTTCTCTATGAGCTTAATGGAACCTTTTCCTTTGATTTGACATGGAGCATCATTACCAAATCTAATACTATTTCCATCATACTGAGTAAAGTTAACAAACTTACTTTTGTCTCCTGTCATGTGATGTGAGCATCCACTATCTATGATCCACCTGTCATTCTTGTTCATACATGTTACTAGTGTTGTGGGATCTTCTTCATCAGATTGGTCCTTCATGGCTACATAAACAACTTCATCATCATTATCATTAGAATTTTTTTCAACAATATAACACTTCTTACCTTTGTCTTTGTAATCTCTCCTGTCATCATCTCTTCTGAATTTGTTTTTGTTTCCTTCCTTGTAATCTTTTTTCTATGCACATCTGGTAGCAATATGACCTACTTCAATGCAATTGAAACAAATGATAGGCATCTTACCTTTGAATTTTTCTTTTCCTCTGTGAAATCTTCTAGCAAGCAATGCTTCCAATTGTTCCACATCTTCCTCATTAGTGCTATTGTCACTGGACACATATTTCATTTTTCTTCCTTTCTTTGATTTCACCTGTTCAACATCTTTCAGTGATAGCTTGGCCTTAAATGTAGATTCAACATTCTCAGGTCTGGAGTTTTCAAAGTTAGATAACTCAAATGCAGTGATTCTACCTATTATACCTTCAAAACTTAGATTGTTTCCTGGTACACATCTTAGTTCTTGTATTGCTGATACTCTAATAGCATAGATAGGGAGCAAGGTTCTTAAGAACTTACTATTAACAGTATCTTCATCCAATTGACCACTCAAGCATCTTATTGCACTTACCACTTCCTTTATTCTTGCGCCATACTGAGCAGCATTCTCATTTTCCTCCATTTTCATATCATCAAACTTTCCTTTGAGACTTTCTCTTTTTGCTCTCTGTACATTATGATCTCCTCCATAGATTTCTGATAGGGCTTTCCACATTTTGAATGCAGTGTCACATCCTTTGATATCATCAAATTCAGCATAGTTGAGTGCAGAGGCAATCTCCAGCATTGTCTGATTGTGTTCTTGCTTGTTTTTCATGTCTTCTGCAGTAAGAGTACCAGTTGGATCTACATGTTCAGTGACAATTGAATTTTGGGCATAATCTCCTATGGATCCAAGATGTAGCTTCATCAAACTTTTCCATGCAACAAAGTTGTCTTTGTTGAGCTTTGGAACTTCTCTCTAAGGCATTTTGATCTTTTTTGCTTATAGTCCCTTTAAACTGAATCAGCAGTTTAGCTCTGATACCAATTGTTAGAATTCTTTAAAATAACTGAGAAGGGGGGGGGGGGGGGGGGGGGTGAATTAGTTATTCAAGGTCCAAATGCCCTAATAATACTTTTTCTCTACTTTTAATGAATCCATACACTTTTCATCCATCCAAACTTAAATCAACTATATTAACAAGTTACATTAAATCAACATTTAGAGATAAAACATGAAAGATCAACATATGACACAATGATTTACGTGGAAACCCAATTTGAGAAAAACCACCAGTAACATGCTACTTGATTTTCACTCTTCTAAAGTGATGCCCTATTAAAAGCCTTCCCTATTAAAGGCTTACAACAAACTATTAAATGTGACCTTGTTGGAGGATTTCACCAAACTGTTAGGAATGGGCCTAGTTAAAGGACTTTTGAAGATTCACTTGGAATGTCACCCTATTAAAGGATTTACCTCATGGCTATTAAACCAACCTAAGTCCATAGGATTTAAACTATCTGTTACAATTTCTAGAGAGTAACAATAATGGCTTTTTGATCTGATACAACTTACAACATACTTTGCAGATTTCAGATCACACTTCAGTTCTATCCTTTTTCTTCGCTTTAATTACTTCAGCTCTAACTGCTTGTCTTCTTCTCAAGCTTCGTCTCCTTGAGTCTTCCTACTCATCATACCAATGCATCCATATCTGGGGTCTTCTTATTGAAAGAGAGTAACTATGCTCTTTTTCAACCTTAGCACCTCCTTTAGCATTTTATGCTTTCATGCTTGACCGCCTCTCTCTCTCTCTCTCTCTCTCTCTCTCTCTCTCTATCTCTCTCTCTCTCTCTCTCTCTCTCTCTCTCTCTCTCTCTCTCTCTTCTTTATGAACTTATGTCTCCTTAAATAGAAATCTGATTTGCCTTTTTTGCTCAATTCTCCCTCTCCAATTTTAGGGTTTCAAATGGATCAGGTAGGATACAATGTATCAATCCCATATCTTGCTCTTATTAAAAATTTTGTCAGTTGTATCTTTTAAAAATGTTCTACATGGTGTTCTGTGCCACCAGCTCATCATTCTTATCTTCCATTTAATTTACAAATTTCTAGATAACAACCTTGTCGGCTTAGATCTGGAAAATCTTCAATTTTCAAAATAATGCATCAACTCAGCATTATTGATTTACTAGTGCTCAGCACCTCTGTGTTACTTGGCACTATTGGTTTTCTGATGCTCAGCATCTATTTCTTGGATAGCTCAGCACCTAAATGAAACTGTATCACTTGGCACCTGAAGTTCACTCAGCACTTGATAAATTTTGTATCACTCGACATCTAAATTTTACTCGGCACTTGATAAATTCTGTATCACTCGACATCTGAAGTTTACTTGGCACTTGATAAACTCAGCACTTGAAGTTGAACTTGCTCGACTTCAACTAGGAATCTGTTCGGCACCTACTAACTTGCTTGGCTCCCTCTCTCTAATGAACTTTAGTTAGGCTTTACAGATGTCTTAGCTAAAAACCTTACATCTTTGATATGTTTTAGTGTGCCCATTCTTTGTGTCTTATAGTATGTCATCAACACACTTTTTCATAAATGGCTTAGCTGATCCTTATACTTCATTACAACATCATAACTTCAACCTTTCTTTTGGTGTACTAGTTACATCTTATTGATTTCCTCCTTCTTATCAATCAACTAACTGATAGTATTTGGATCACTAAAGCAATTGTCATTCCTACAAGTAGCAAGTTTTACATCAATGACAAAACAATGATTGAGAACATTCTTTACCAGTTCCATATGATCATTCTAACAACTTTCCTCGTGATCTTTTTAATGATTTCCAACACTTACAAGTTAAAATGCTAAAAAAAACAACATATATATTGTTGGTGACAATGAGCTCTCATATGCAGAGATGGAATTGAAGATAAGACAAGATATTAGAAACGAATGGTCACGCCATACCTTGTTCATGTGCTCTTCCATACAAAGATAGAGTAACCATTATGGTGTGCCACACAAACACAAAGTAGTATAAAATTAGTCTCGGGGATATAAAAAGTGTCCCCCAATGTTGTATGAGTATTGATTTCATAACCAAAATTAATCAAAAACTTAATTATAGATTGTAGATAAGTTTTTCAAGCAATGAATATGTTGGTGTTTGAAAATGTTACCCATTTCCAATTACCTTGATGAGAACAAAACATATCTAGGGACAGCTAAGTCCCATTTTCAACATGCCCATTCAGACACCAGGCCAACTATAAGGCATGACCCTTCTTCTTCTTTAGGCTTTGCAAAACCTAGGCGAGTAGACCTGTAGATTCTTTATATGGTACCAGTTATCAAAGCATACACTGAATCTAATATGAAGCAGATAAAATCCTTATTTCTCCTATTAACTCATGAAATAACAACAATATACAGTAGCTAAATGTAGATCTATGACATTCATAAGCTGAGTGAGGGTTCAACTTTTATAGCTCTTCAACATGAAAGGGGAAAAGCATTTGATTATTGATGTTGATCTTAGCAAAACATGACATGAACAACACAAGCTTATGATCCTTCAAAATGATCAGTGCCTTATCTATTGGGAAATTCACACAAAACCCTAACACACATCCCTGAAAGTCACTAACATATGCCATACATCAGGACTCCCTGATCTATCTATCCACTTTGTGAATTAGATATCTGCATCCTTCTGAACCTCATACTCGACTTATCCCTTCATGAAAATCTGCAATCCTATGATGATGAATCAAGCATTTACATAACTCTTTGAGTCATAAGCAAAATAAATCAACATATACAACCAATAGGTTGCAACTGAGTTTCATATTCTTTGTCTACAAAACACAAAAGATCACAAACAGCATGAATGGGAGACAAGATATCAGAATGAAGATTGACTTGCTGCTACCTTATCATTCATTTCCTTGAAACAAATTACAATAAGATGCATGAAAATCGAATTGCAAAGCTACCTAACAGATCAAAACTATCTGTATTCTTATTTCTTGTTGTTCATACAAGAGAATTCTGCTGAAAAATATATGGTATCACAGTATGGGAACATATCAAAAGTAGATCCAAAACTTGGTATCTCAGTAGTGACTGGTTTTTCTCCAAAGACTAGAACCCCTACAATAGAGAAAGAGAAGAAAGATATAGAAGAAGAGTTGATTCTTGGATCTGATCTATAACTGACAAGTGTCCACTTGGAAAACCTTCTCAACAGGTTAAAACAACTCTCTCATCTCTCCCCTCAACTGATGAATCAAATCTTCAATCATTAGGCCTCTACCAGCACAAAAATATTTGAAATATCTTATTTGAACAATTAACTGATTTGATTCCTGATCTGGAATGGCAAAAATTTGCTAAAAATGAACTCAAGAAAGGGAAAAACATCTCCAGAATTCATTTTAAACTTCAGCAAACATCAACATACATCCCCCGACTAATTCTGACACTCCACGCTGAATTCTGCTCATTCCACTAAGAATGCCTCTAAAATTTGAAAATCTGCTTATGCACTAAACTAGTGAAAACCTGTGCATAATTTGACCCTAAATCTAGAAAATTTAGATTCTCCTGGTTCTAACAGTATATTATAGTGCATATTTTTGACAAAAAATGTCCCCCGGGCAACAGTTTGAAAAATAGGCCCCTAGACTGAAATAAGAGCATTAAAATGAAAAAAAATTAAAACTTTATATAGTTTGAACTATATAAAAATTCAAATATTTATTTAAATTCTCCATTTTTATCCACGCGTTGAAACCCCTTTTAATTTTCAATCTCACTTCAATATTTGCTATCCATGCCATTTGGCAACTCGTCACTAGCCACCATAATTTGAAATATTAATTTATTAATTAATTAATATTAATTAATCAATCCTTTAATTTACTTTCCGTAGCATCGGAGGCTTTAATTTTTTCTTTTACATGCATCCGCTTAGCCTCCTACTTTACGCTGACATGGGCTTTACATTCTTCCGAGCACGAGCATAACCCCAAGAAGCTTTAAAACTTTTTCCACGCTCTTACGAGGGCCAAATTCTTTTATGCTGCTATGCAATCGCGTATCACCGGAGACCTTTAAAAAATTTCTTACGCTCTTTCAGGCACATGAACCTATGAAATGTATGAGCGTAAGCCTTCAATGTTCATCCTTCGATCATCCGGTCAAGATTCACGAGTCGTAGCAGTGGAGAAGCTTTTCACTCTAACCTCCGCTCATACGCTCAAACGTAAGATCGAAGAGTTTCCTAAACCATCTTATGCTCTCACGTGAGCCTGGTCTGACATTCATAAACGTGGCGAGTCAAAATTTGACCAAGTCTTCATGTCGACCACGGGCCCCGTGCAAGGCCGTGGCTTTCCAAAAGCCTCTCTCATAAGATACAAGTCATTATGACTATTCTATTATTTAAGGACAAATAATATCCATTCCCTGAGCAATATGGGATTAATCCAATGCTGTCACTCCTCCACTTACTTATGACTTTGACTGCGGACTTTGTCTTCACTTTTGCCAAGCGTGGATTTCTTTATGAAGCTGCGGCTGTGTTTATTCATGCCAACTGCCCCATGATTTGGCATGAGTCTTTTATAAGTGTGGGCGGCCTCTTTCAAACATGGGCATCCCATTTCATTGCTCACACCAACTTTCAATTGCGTGGTCTTCCTCTGGCATTTTATGCAAATCTATTTATCCATGTGTGATCTTTTGTTTCTCCCGTGCATAGGCCTGCTCTGTTCCTTCCAAGCTGTGGCTTTTCTTTCCAACATTGGCTGACTTGTTTCCTACAGCTTGATCTCCTTTTACCATGCGTTGACTCCTTAGACTGGCATGGAACTTATTTGTTAACATGTTTGGGTTCTCTTCAGTTGGCGTGAGCTTCTCTATCTCCAAGCTGGGCGTGGAATGGCGTTGCTAATGACGCCTCCCCTTTCTGACGTTGGCTCTCTACTCCAATGGCATCTTTCCTTCTAACATTTTCCTTTGCTATAGCCTCTTTTTGGTCTTTTGCCTACCATTCAAACACATCTTCTTCTCCTCATGTGGGTTGATGGCCTTTTGGTGTGAGAAAAATTCTTTGGACATCTTCTTTAATGTTGTATGAGGCGTCTTCTTTACTTGGGTGGCTTTTTTGCATGGGTAATCTCCTTTGAACGCCTGTGTGCTCATTATTCAGCATAAAAGACTTCATTTCAAAGGAATAAATCTTGAAGAATGTATTGCACCAATACTAGGCCTCTCATGTCTCACAGACTTGTATATAATAGAGAAGTCTGCCAAATAATGTCCAATCATCTCAAGCTTGATTTCAACCTGATTGAAGGTCTTCCCATTGTAAACACCAAAAAATGCTTCTAATCATTTCAAGAACTACAATCATGTTCTAGGATGGGTTTTAACTGGTCCAGGCTTCTCCATTATTACTTTGAAAAAACCATACATGTTCAAATACACAGAAGTTAATTAAGAGGCTTTAACAATAACACAATAAGAAATTTGCCATTGTCCTTCTCAGTTATGGTTTCCAATCGATTTTCTTCATCAATCATCAATGCTTTAACTTGATCCATATGATGATGACACAAAATATTTCACTTGACCTTTTTAAAGATTATGTTCATCTTTATTTCCCAATATCTTATTAATCTGGTGGAAATAGCCGGGCCCCAAAGTGGGTTTGGCTAAAAAAAATTCGTTCACGAACAGATGAAATGCTAAATTGATCTACCAACCTTCTTAGACTGATTAGAATAAAATTTTAGCACCGAAACATCAACTGAAAACTCATTTTAATCATTTTCACATCACTGTGAACTCTCTGTCAGGAGGCCTGCTACCTAGCTTTGAAAACTGATTCAAACATCTGACAAAGCTCTAAAACTTAGGATCTTTATTCTCTCTGACATCATCAACAGGCCCATCAGATCTCATCTCATGACGACATTGGAGTCAAAAGATATCAACCTCTGAAGTTGCCTCTTTAAATTTACCTGCAGGTAAACACATCAGAAAACAATAAATTGGCTCTGGAATCGGCCTTGAAAACTAGGGAGTTGGTTCTCTACAATGAGGACATTACGAATCAACGATTTGGGCTCATGACGAATCATAGGGTGAATTTGGCAAGCGTATGAAGTAGGCTACCTAGATTTGTAGGAAAGTGGACACCAGTAAAATATCATTTTTTGCGAATGGAATGACCCTGGTAAAGTGTGAAGACGGATTTGTCAAAACTTGAAAACTGGCACACTTTTAGTATTTTTAGTGGAAAATACAGGGGAACAAACCATTCAATCTTACCTATCACGGATCAAGAAATATGATGTCTCGAATAGGGCTACTAACAAATTTGCAAATGTTGACACCAGTAAAAGATAGAAATCACATTTAGAATCGCGTTTGAAAACTGATCAAACGGATTCGTCATAAGCTAAAACTTGGAACATAACAAGTTTCTGATGTCTATAATGCAATGCAAAAGGAAATTTAGCATTTTAGTCAACTGGGTCAAAGTTATAACTCGTCAAACAGGGCTTCCCAAAAAAGTGTGCAAAGTGCATCAACATGAAAACAGTAAACTACCAACTTTGAGGGATTCAAAACCTAGTCAAACGGACTCGAAACGACTCAAAATCTAGAACGTAGGTTCTCGGGTATGGACACTAGATAATCTCAAAATGGAAAGTCATGACACATTTTTGCGTGTGAGATATTCATTGGAAAACACAGCCTCCTGTCATTGTTTGACACTAGGGCAGAATTGCAAATTTGACAAATACTTGAAACGGGACTTCTCCAGATAGCTTAGAATGATGATTTATCTTCATGGAACAGGTAGACAGGCTGAATGGAAGGTGTTAGAAACATTGAACACCTTTGGGGCTTCAATGGAACAGCCAGGTACAACCAGGTACATATGCATTTTAAAAGCGTTTAAGGGCTTGATTTTTTTCAATGGTGCTCAAAATTGACCATGCAATTTTTAGCGCCAACAGAATGGTTCAAAATTTTGTAAATAGTTTACTATGTTGAGTAACATACACTTTTAAATATTCTCACACAAATTAAAATAGTCATTTATGAGAATTAAAAATAGTTTATAGTTTACCTTGAGTTAAGGGGATTTGTGAAATGGTGTCGAAGTATGTGAAAACATGATAGGTTATGAAAACATACATTTTTGTGATTATTTTTGTATTGGAACTTACAATGTATGGCTGAATTGGTGACCCCATGTAGTGAACGAAGCATGCCATAGAGCAAGATGACCAAATTTCCTAAGTACAGGATTCAAGATATGTTTTCCTATGATGAATTCATACAAAGTGGGTTCATGATACTAATATTGGCAATGCTTATGCATATTACATTACTAATCATGATGAAGAAGACCTCATATTTTATACATTGATGATAATGAGTTTTATAGCTATTGGTAAACAGATTATTCTTTCTTTAATAACTCTCAAAAATCATGATGGACAACCTTACAAAGAGGTGGAATACAATGCCCAATAGATGCATTCTGTGCAAAAATCATAGTGAGAGTATTGATCATATCTTTATCCACTGCCATTTTGTTAGAATTATCTGGTCTTATTTCTTGTCTTTTTTCAATATGACTTGGTGCTTTCCTTCCAACATATAACTACTCTTTGAGCAATACAACCATGGGTTGTTAGGGAATGGTAACATGGATATGTGGAATTGGACTTTGGTCTGTGTATGTTGGGGGGTTTGGAAAGAGGGGAACAATAGAATTTTTAGGGAGAAGGAAACAAATGCCGACATTGTCTTCCACAAATGCCTTAATGTTATGCTAGAAAACTACTCCAATATGTAAGGTCCTAACCCCTTTCTTAGCACAAAGGGTAGGGATAATAATAAGAGGGAAGATTGTAGATGAACTCTTCCACCTGAGGGATGGCATAAAGAAAATTTTGATGGGGCGGCTAAAGGTAACCCAGGAAAGGAAAGGGTGGGAGGCATCATCAAAAATGCATATGGTAAAGGGATTGGCATTGTTTATGCTCCTCTGGGAATTCAAACTAATCATTATGTGGAGGTGATTGCGACTCATCAAATAATCAAACTGGCTCGAGATATGGGAGTCAAAAATCTTTGGCTGTAAGGAGATTGAAAAATATTATAGACTGCCTTAATGAGAAGAACAAGCCAACATGGACAATAATGAATATCATTGAAGAATGCATCCAATACCTTAAGACCTTTGAAAAAACCTTTATGGCTCATGACTATAGGGAAGCCAATCAAGTGGCTGACAGGTTGGCTAACTGGGTAGTCAAGTACAATGAAGTGGCAAAGTGGATGGACAAGCATAATTTCCCACCAAATATTAATGAGCTAATTGAAAGGGAAAGGATCCTAGATAGATTGGGAATCATAAAAGGTTCTTTATGATTGTTTATGAGCTATGGGGAATGTGCAGAAATATGATGTGTAGGTTCATTATGATTGTTTATGAGTTATGAGGAATGTGCAGAAATGTGATGTGTAAGTATGATAACACTTGTACTTCTCACATCAACAATAGCCATAAACTTACTTTGAGGATCAATTTTGGGCATAAAGTACACAAGGTGAAAGGAAGTTTCGAGAAAATGACTAGTGCCAAAGATATTTCAGCTTCGAAGGGTATCAATTGTAGACACCTAAATTTGTCTAAAACCCATTTCTTGACCAATTAAATAAATATTTATTATTTATTTAATTCCCCTACCTTTAATTAAATAAATTTACATTTATTTAATTATGTTCACCCTTCCTTGAATCAAATAAACTAAGGTTTATTTATAATCTAGCCTATTCCCCTTGCATCCTAACCCATTCACTTTAATTAAGTACTTTGTTTACTTAATTAATCCCTTGCCTAATCCCCCTTGGAACTAAATATTACATTTAATCATCTTTGAGCACATGGCTCCTACCTTTAACCCTCAACTAACCTCACTACTCTAACCTAACCCATCTTGCTAAACCAACCCACTTCCTTAATCATGCTTTCTTTTCCTAATCATCTTGCTAATCACCTTTTAATCCTAAGTGTGTGCTCACGCATGTGTGAGGAATCATCACACATGTGTGAGAGATGTTCACACTTTCCTCATCCCTCATGTCTTGCATGCCTCTTGCACACTTGTCCTCTTGCATGAGAGTCAAGGTGTCTCACGCATGTGTGAGAAGCCATGCCTTCTCACACCTCTTACACACTTGTCCTCTTGCATGAGAATCAAGTTGTCTCACACATGTGTGAGAAGCCATGCTTCTCACACCTCATTGATCATGTCACCATCAAAGGTTTCTCACACATGTGTGAGAATATTGCCCCCTTTGAATGGTCAAAACCCTAATCAATGTGGAGTCTGCTTGGCCTCCACCTCATGGACACCTCATCGATCCTGAGAGATCCTAGCCCTCCATCTTGCATTCAATCTTAGCCATCCATTGCATCTCATTTCCTATAAAAGGAGAGCCCTCTCCTCATTTTCATCAAGCACTATCTACCCCATTGTTATGCTAAAGGAATTGTGAGCAACCACATCCCATGAACAAGAAAATCATCAACCACTTGGTGATTTGTGAGATTTGCATAGTGCTATTTTGATTTCATGTTATGCTTTTTACATGTTTATCTTGCATTATTTTGAGATTTGCATAATCATATAGGAATATGCATTAGTTTCTTAGTGTTTATTCCTTTATTACATTTTTATGCAATACATCAATACCAGAAGTAAAGCTTGCATAGAGAAAGAAATCATGGTGGGGGAAAGACACAAGAGGGAACTAGAGGACGAAGCTCAGAAGTGGCGAAGACACTCCAAGGTGTGGATCATTCTAAAAAAAAGTGAAGTCAATAATTTCATAGAACAACTCCATGGATGGAAACCCTCTATTACCCAGAGCATGGTAAAGAGCTAGAATGAGGGAATTGTTAAAAGTGATGGGGCGGATTTCATGGTGATGGAGGATGTCATCTCTGTGGTGACTGGTATTCCCATTATGGGGAAGAAATTCTACATAGATAGAAAGATTTTAGGACAGGCGGTGGTAGAATTCACCAAGGATTTAGAGGAAAAGAAGTCTTTGGTGAAGAAGGGTACTTACTATCTATCGAGCACCATTAAGTCGCTATAGAGGCTTGTGTTGCAGGTTATTATAAAGTACATCTCCCTCAACACTAGATTTGATCACCTTTTGTAGCCACCATTTCATGCTTCTCAACCATTTTAGGTATGGGATGAAGATATCTATTCCCTTCTACCTTTACTCTTCTATTAATGAAAATATTAATGATTATAAGGAGAAGCATTCTAGCAACCCTACCTTCCATGAGGGGCTATTGCCATTAATCTACAACTTTTTTAAGGCTAGGTCTATAGGGGAAAAAATTAAGAATAGGAAGGAAGGCAAGAAGGGTAGAGGGGACTCAAAAGAGTTAGGAGAGGATTATATGCCTTTTGATACAAAGGACAACCATGAGATGCACTTGGACTTAGAGGAGGAAGATTCCCCACAACACAATTCTAGTAAAATAATCATTAAAATGGAGAGGAAGGAGAAAAAAGTACTTACCAAACCCAAACAGGGTTTTGACATTTCTTTGGATATGGACTAGAATGAAAGGGTGGAGGGCATGGATATGGAGGGCGATGGTGCTAAAGGAGAGGAGGAGACCTATCTCAAAGAAGGGGAGGGCATGGAGAAGATCAAGAGGGTAAGAGAAACATTACCATCAAAATGTTGACTAGCAATGAGGAGGATGTCATGACCTTCAGGGGCCAGAAAAGAGGAAAAGTCACTGATTCCAAGGAAAAAAAATAGGGGTGGCGAAGGAAAGGGTAGAGGGGGATATTAATCAAAGTGAAGGGGATGAGTAGGAGTAGGGCTATGAGGAATTTAGAACCGGCCAATACAAATGCACGATTGCAAGCAAGGATAGGAATGTGGTGTGGAGGAATTTTGACACTATTTTTGTTAGAATGGGGATTACTAGAGAGTTGATCAGAACTTTGGTCAAGGAGAATAAAGAGGGGAAAATCAAAATGGAAGAGTTGATTGACTCAGCCCTTGTGATTTTTAGCGACACCACTAAGGAAAATCATCAAATGGATGTTCTCAACAATGCTAAAAATAGTGCAGTGGATAGCTTTCACACCACCAAATAGATTTTTCATGAAATCCAAGAGCTCAAATACAGAGTGAGCAGCTTGGAGAGAAATAACTACAACTTGAAGAATAGGAAAATGAAGGAAGAAAAAAACATGGATAATAAAGTGGAGGAAGTGAAGAGTAGGGTCCAAACTATGGAGATTTCAATGCATATTATTATTGAACAAAGCTATAACATTCTCAAAGAGGCTAATAAGAACATAAAGGTGCTCATTAACAAAGTGGAAGAACACAGGGCCAGCAAGGAGGAGGATCTTTCTCCCAACGGTGCCAAGGATAGGTCTCTTGAGGACAGTTCGAGGAAGAGAATCACGTCTAGCACGAACAAGAAGGATATCGAGGAACCTGACAAAGATCTATTTGACATGAAGGAGGTAGCTAGAAGAATGTTGGAGCTAGAAATTTGTGTAGTGGAAATACTCAGAGAAATCACCTGAGTTGTCTTCCTGGCTTTTTTAGCCACTCTTGGTTTTTTGTCCAGCTCCCCTAGTTTTTTTGGGTTTCTTTCTTTTATTTGTGGGGTTTGTTTCAGTTGGTTTCTTTAAGTTAAATTGCTACTTTAAGAATTCTTTTTATGTCTAACTTTTGTTGTGTAAGGGTTTTAGGGCCCTAAAAAACCTATTTTCCTTAATCAAAAACTCTCAAAACACCCAAATGTTTGAAGAAGAAATGAATAAAATAGTTGGGAAAATATTACTTGAAACTAATTTCCCTCAGAATTATAGTTACAGCTCCCTTGTAGGTGATTTTCAATTTATTTTTTGTTTCTAATCCTATTATGGTGTGTTCTTGATGAGAGAACAAAAGAGGTAAAACAAGTTAGACCTAGGCAGGACTAACTCAGGCAATGGGTTGGTCTTGAAATGAGATCAACTCTAAAAATTCACACATCTTATGAATCCACATAATTGATAATGCAATTATGAAAATTTTAGTATGAATAAAATGCAGGATGAAATGATATGGGGCTAAAATACAAGACTATAATCTACACATCATGATAGAAATATTCCTTCTAACTTTAGTAATTCTTTGATGACTTTGTTAGTTTGTTAAATTGAAAAGAGAAACAAAGCTCTATTTGTCTTTAGATTTCTAATCTAACCCATAAGAAATACATAGACTAACATATGCATGGACTAGTAAATGCATGGTATCAAATACTTCTATTCTTGTATCTACAGCAAAAGAGCATTTCACACCAAAATTTGCTGACCTTTCTATTATTAGAAGAAAATATATTTATAGTTTTCTGTCATCCCTCAATTCTGGCAGAGCAATGGTCATTAGTTACAAAAGCAAAAAATTATTAGACACCATTAAAATAGTTCATATTCCTCTATGATTTGTAACACTCACCTTGGTACTAGATTTGAATATTGTATTTTAACAGTCACAACAAGTTTAAATTTTGGCCATAGATCTTGAATCAACAATCGTGATTAAAACATGGTAATCCTTCATCTTTCCTTTCTTCTTTGAAACTTAACTATAAGTGAACCATTGTGAAGTTTCAATCAACTATTTTTGCAACAGTATAACCTTCCAAACTAATCACGACCTTAGCTTTGTGAACTTGCAAAAGCTTCATATTGATTATCTCACATCTTTGGTACAATCTAGGACTTGACATTTATTTCTCTTGTGAATTTGTGCTAGCCATGACTTTAATTGTTTGTTCTTTTTTGCATCCTCACAACTTAAAAAGCCCTAACCCTTTTTCTACCCACGATGTTGAGGTAATTTTTGTAAACCCAACTGCCACCTTTTGTGCAACTTCACAATTTTTTATCATACAATACCTTAAATTGATGAGATCATGTGATTCATTAACTGTTGTTTATCTCACACATTCACAACTTGATATCTTCACTCATGGCTTAACATTGCAAACATGAGATACCTTTTCTTTTTAACTGCTATTGTTTATCACTACCTCACAACTTGAACATTCAGCTTAGCACTTAACCTTGTGAACATGTGAAAATGTTAAACTTAACTATTTTGAAATCTTTTCACAATCTTGCACCCCTAACCTAGGGTTAGTCTTGAATGCTAGCGATGATGCAATCCTTAGTTTTTGTAGCTTCGTATTCTTAACTCATGATTAATCTTAACTACCTATGAATGTCTGATAACCTTTGATCCTTAAATGTCTTGTTCATTTTCACATTGTCACAACTTAGAAAGTCTTTTAGTTTCTTTATCATTTTATCAAAACAACGATGTAATTCTTTCTTTGATAACATTATTCATTCAATCTAACTTTATTATCACCTCTTCACAACCTTGATCTTGATTAAGCTTTAACTAGATGTGATCATGTGATGAGAGTTGATCTTAAAGATCTAATAGCTATAATTAAACATCTTCAATTTTGAATTTCAAGTCCATCATCTAGTTGTGTACATTTTTGCAAACAAGTGGCACTATTTTATTGGCTAGAGAGTTTGGTGACTGTAGAATATGATGGGCCCATGCGAACTCATGTCATTCTATTTTCTTTGTCGTAACTTCACAACTTAAATTTCTTTGACTAGATAGGATGCGATCATGGAAAAACCTTTGAATTGACCATCTCCTTCACATTGCAGTTTTGCAACTGACAATCCTTTAACTGCATCACCATCTGCGAAGTCATGATGAGGTTAATTACTGACTTTTTTCAAGCTCACAACATAAAGTTCTAACTCAATAGTTACCTCTACGATCATGTGATCATTACATATGCATCTTTGTAACCTTGACCTCAGGTAAGTTTTATCATCATGTGAATGTGCGAGACTATTGGATTTAACCGCAACTATCTTTTTGCATCTTCGCAACCTACTTTGAGGGTCAATATTAACATCATGAGATGATCTGATGAAGGACTTTTCGCTACTTCTCAACTTATCTTTTATATCTGCAATATAGGCTAGACCATTGTGAAAAGTATTGACCTAAACCAATCTGATGGTTAAGGATTCATCTCTAAGGAAATTTGACTTTTCAACTAGTGACATGGACCTCCAAGCTATATTTTGCATTATTAATCTGATTTCTATCTTCGTTCTCACCACCTTTGACCAAGGAAATTGCCATTATTGAGAAGATTGAGTATTCCTAAACATTTTTGTTGTCTCTTCTACATTTGATTGAAAATCTACCTTCATGGGTTGAAACCCATCGAGGAGAAGGCAAACTGAGAATTCTTGTAGAAGCTTCAATATAAAGAATGAGAATTTGAAATTCATCCTTGAATATTTGCATTATGTTGTGAGTAAGTGGAACATGATCTTTATTAGGTTAGGTACTAAACATACCCATTAGGAGACATGAATTTAGGATAACCCACCTAGTTCATTAGAAGAAAAGGAAAATGAGGGAAACCTGATAAAGATCTTCTAGCTAAAGGAAAACTAGACTTAGATTCATCATAAGAAAAGAAGAAGAATACCACTTTTGACTTAACATCTAAAGTTCATTTTTTTTTCATAAGAAAAGAAGAAGAATACCACTTTTGACTTAACATCTAAAGTTCTTTTTTTTTTCATAAGAAAAGAAGAAGAATACCACTTTTGACTTAACATCTAAAGTTCATTTTTTTTCATAAGAAAAGAAGAAGAATACCACTTTTGACTTGACATCTAAAGTTCATTTTTTTTAACATGGAGAGAACAAAAGTGGGGGCAACAATAGTCATATGTTATCTATTTGGAATTTGAATCTTCTATGTAACTGAATAACATACAATGATAGTTATCTCACCACCTATGACAATTGTAAAGGTATTTAGTAAATATTTGTCTTTAGTGTAACATTTAGTCATAGTCTATGAATAATGTTGTCAATAAAGGTAAGCTAAAAGTAACTTTTGACAAGTGATGATTGTGGCAACATAAACATGAATATTTGTTTCATGTTATTTACTTGAGTTGAATATGGTTTGTCATCATTGTAAAATTCAAAATTGATTTTTATGAGTACTATTAATTTGGGACTTAATGTTGATAAATGTGCATTGCAAGATGTGCTAACAAAATTGAAATTGTGATTTATAAAAGTAACATAAGTAATGGAGATCATAACAAAAGTAACAATCTTATATTATTTTAGTCAGCATCTAGTCGATATGCAATGGAGATCAAAGCCCACAATTCACAATGATAAAAATGTTTTGGAACATTTGACACAATAGAAGTAGTGGTCTTTGCATTTGACATGATAACTATAGTAATGAGATGGAGTAGTGCATACACTATTGGAACTCTAATGGGAAAGTGAGATGCTCAGAGGGTGGGGGGGTGAATCATGATCTCCCAAAAACTTTTACCACTTAAAACCTTAACCATACTAAACATAATTCACCATACATATCATTAACCTTAACCTTGTATGTAATCAACCATGCAATATCATGTAATAATAGATCAAACATCTACTAACATGATCAAAATACATCAGCAAGTAAAAAATACTTGACACAAGATTTTGTAACACAAAAACCCTCCAATGTGAAGGTAAAACTATGGTGGGGATGACACCCACAAAGTCTTCAATAGTGCAATAATAAAGTGTCTTTTAGGGATATAATTTGATCGCTTCTGATGATCTATCCTATGAGGGGTCTACTCTTCTAAAATCATATAAGACTATTAAGTCTACCTTTACAAAAGGATTTAAAATTCACAACTAAGTGAGTACTCTGTTAGGAGATTTACAATAGGTTTATTAGGACCACTCTATTAAGAGATTCGGTTGATACAATGTTTAGAATGTAGCATTACCTTGATCCTTTGGTCTGCACTAATTTTCTTATAAAATATCTTCTCTCTCCAATATCTGATCACCTCAATGTGTTTGTTCTACAATATCTTCTCACTAAAATGCTCAGTCGCCTTGAGTCCTTCAACACTTGATACTCGTTGATTCTCCTTCAGCTTCATATACATGCATTCCTTCAACTTGCAACTACATATTCAACCTTGAAACCCTTCTTATATAGTCATCTTAAGAATCCTCTATATCATAATCAATGATTGTCATTCGTCCTTTTTCCACTTAATATTTTCTATTTATTAATTGGTTCTTTATATTACATGGAAGTTAGTGATATTGAATTACATGTGTTGTCACCTCCTTGATCTTCACATTGATTGTAGAAAAATGTCACATGCTTGGTAAAATGGTTTACATAATACTTTGTGTCATTCCAAACTCATATACACAACCTGCATAACTCGACACATATAACCTCTGATGCTCAAGTGTGCTTGATTTTTCTTGTTGATCCTCGACATATATTATACTCAGCTTAAATTGTTTCCTCTCTTAATTACTTGGCTCATGTGGCACTCAGCTTATATCATGAGTTACCTTATGGATAACTTAGCAACAATTAAATGCTCGACAACTATTATGTGCTTGACACATATTGAACTCATGCACTTAAACTCTTTGTAGCTCAACCTTTTTTGTGGCTTGGTCGCAATGTTGACCAACCAACTCTACCTTGTAAATGACTAAGTCTTTTGTACTAATAGAAAATACCAATATTTCCTTTAGGGTCAACATACACAAACTCCCTCCATGATAACTGTAGAATTCACTATCAACCTTGTAGCTTGTACAATAATCACATGTCAGCTACAATGAAACTTTTAAAAAAAAACTAGATTCATCAAGTTGTTCGAATTGCAAGAATCTAGGAAAATGGCTGAGAAATCAAGAATAAACATTAAATTGTAATACATCTAAATTTGTAAAAAAGATAAGCCATATCAAAGTTTTAGGAAACGTTCATGGGGTCATTACCTTGCAAAAATATGGAATTCTATGTAACAAAAATGACAATGGATAGGAACTTTTGATAGTATAAAGGAATCTATGTTATTGCCTACAATATGGCTTCTATTCTTATCAGAGGAGACAAAGAAATTACAAATATTATATGTATGAATTTAGAGACACATAACTACTTGAAGAAATAAACCATTCACCCTTTGTCTCACTCAACAAGTAATTATAAACTAGATTAAATGCATGTTGAATCTAGCAATCTAGTAAAATGATTAATGTATGATGACAATCCAATTGACACAAAAAAAAATGTTCCTCTATTAAGTACTAATACTAAATATAGTTTTGATCAAATGATATACATTTCAATGACTTATATATGGTGCTAGCATAGATAATATGGGTTCACCAAAGACTGATACAATTTTTTACTATCTAATTTCTGAAATGGATTTTCCTAGTGCATTTGGATTATACAATTTTGAGAATTATCAAAATATAGATACCAATTTTTCTATAAAATCATACCCATTTCTCTTATCACAATTATCTCCTGCACATCTTGTTATCGACAAATGGACTACTACATTTTTGAAGATGGATTCAAGGATACATAACCACAACAATAATGTTGTCACTACAAATGTTCAATCATTCTTGAACAATCTTGTTATCAATCCTCAAAACATGGAAATTTATGATGTCATTCATGAAACATTTAGGTTTTTCAAATTTGAAATGACTTATCATAGATGTTATGAATGTCATAACTCATGCCTATTTCCATTGTCCCAATTATGATAATGTTGTTAAGCTTGACCAAGGAATTGATTATTCAAATAGCATATCCATGTGGCATTTGCAATAGTATTCCTATTGCTTGATAATGAACATATCCTATTTGATGTGGTAATGTAAAGAGATAAAGTGAACAAAATTGCAAGGAGAGAGCATGAAGACAATACCAAAGAAGAACACTACTAATTTTTATGATAACTAGTTTTGTTTTGTCATTAGCATTTTACTCAATCAATTTTTTTTCATTTTTGTAAATTTAATGTTATAATGTATCTTTTTATTTTGAAAAAATGTCTTATGTTTGATAAAGTTTACAAACCTTGCGATGATTTTATAATTAGCTACTATGATATTAATAATTATTGAATGAGTGGAGATGTATTGCTTACTCTCACTTGTTATGGCCCTAAGTAAGGTTTAGTTTTGTATTTGCTAAAAAAATTATAATTGTTATATTAGGATTGTGTCCCTCTCACTATTGACATTATCAAAGAGGAAATATATTATTTTCATTGGGATAAATATATTGTAGTTAATTTAATGTCATTCTATGAAGTGTACTATGGTAATTCTATTATCATTATTTCCAATAGTCAGAACCATTTATTTTGTGCATTATTTATATCAAGTATTGTGTAAATATCTTTGAAAACAAATGTGTTGAACAAAAGTGTTGAAATTGATAATTAGGCTTGATTAGGCTTTGAACAATACTAATTTTTCATTTGATGTGATTTTTTTGCTAACAAAGTAGAATTGATTCAATCTTGATTTTAAACCTTAACACCCTACCAGAATGTCCAAGGTGACAAGAAATAGGCATGTCTACATTCCACCACAAATATGGGAATTTTTTATCATACATCCAATTGATTCCACAAAAATATCACACATTTTCTATATTGATTATCCATGTGCTAAATAATCATTCAGGTTCATTTTAGGAGAAGAGTTCTTTAAATGTTACTATACCATAACCTACTACTCTAACACCATCTTGTGCTTCTTATCCAATTGCATGGACTTGGTCCAAGATTTAGAATTTGTAGACAAATTGGTACATGCATATATTAAAGACTATATTATTTTTCCAAATGTCTACACTGAAACCATTGTCATTATGATTTGACAAAAGGATATGCTCTCGTAGGTAGATTGTTTACTCGTAACATGCTACAAGAATGTCATGCATCTTCATGTGTTTACAGTGCTTTTCAAATGAGACTTCTACATAATTTTCAAGTAGTATTTGTGCATGCCATGCAAGCACACAACATGCACATGAGCCAACATGCAATAGCCAAAGTCTCAAATGTCTTCAAATAAATGATGTTCCTATATATGCATATTACTTCTAAAGCTCCAACTATATCTCTATCATATCATTTACAACAAGAGTCTCCTGAAAAAAATCAATACATCATCTCCTTCCTCTTCTACCTCTCTCTATATTTGGATAGTATATTACTATATATTACCATAATGCTTGTCTGTTATTCATACATCTATCAGACTTGTATATCCATGACCTCTTATGTAAATAAACCCTACCAAGGAAACACTTCAATGTTATTGTATGTTCAATGTAATGGTTCTCTGTAACTTGTGCATCCCTTTGTAGCTACCATGTTCTTAATGAAAAAATGCTTGTTAAATTTTTTGTATGCTTCTTATATTATCTCCTTCTAATTTGTAGGTATACTTCTATGTTTTCTATGGTAATTCTTCTCTATGAAAAAATCTACGTCAAAGCCTATGTTGTTTACTATGACCATGTTCCTATCAATGTCATGTATTTCTATGTAATTTTGTCAAATTTACATATTATCTACTTATAAATCTAGTAACATAACGTATTTTATAATTATGAAATTATAAAATTATTTAGTATAATATAACTATGTGAAAATATCAATAAATTATAACATTTGTAGGTGTATTTCTATGTTATGTATTGTCATGTTTCTCAATGAAAAAATCTACGCCAATGTCTATGTTGTTTACTATGATTATTTTTTTGATAATATCATGTATTCTATGTGGTTTTTTAAATCTCACATATACTTACACATTTAGTAATATAATGTATTTAATGATTATGAAAAGGTATAATTATTTGGTGCAGTGTTATCTTGCATGAACTAAACATTAGATCATGTAATGATTTTTTAAAAGTGTAGAACAATCTCTCTAGAATGCAAGTACACTTCATGGAAGACATTGGAATTTATGCAAGACCTTAATAATATATTTTATAATAACAATGATCACTATTGGTGCTATGAACACCAACACCAACAACACTTGGACTATATTAGATTCGATATGGTGTTATCTATTAAAATTTTCATGAACAGAAGGATAGTAAATACAAATAGGTGAAACATCATTATATTTTGATACCATGGGTTAAAAGTAAACAATATCATGTGCATTTGAAAGAATGATCATGATCAAGTTACACAAAAGTATATTAACAAGCTAATGAATTGAGTAGATTTTTGGGGTTGAAAATTTTATTTCTAATAGCCAAGTTCAATTCCATAAGGGAATAAGGAAACTTGAATTCGCTCAATTTTTGTAAATAATAGATTTTGCTAATGCAATCATCATAATTGATGAAGATTGACATGTTGTCACAACAAGTCTAGAGTCTTTGGCAATCGAAAAAGCTAAAGAGCTTCTAGAAGAATGTCAAAGAAACATAATAGAGAGATATATCTACAAAAATCTTGTTCCATTATTTAGATATGATGGATGGGGAGAAATTCAAACAATTCTAGAGATGAACCAGATTCATGTCCTCTCTCCATTGGCAATAAAAGCTCAATTGACTATTCTCAAGCATATATTGAGAGAATACAAAGAATCACATATCATTTTTCAATATGAATACATCATTAACCATTTTCCTTATGCAAAAAATAGCATTAAAGACTTCATTAAAATCTTCAGTCCAACATGCAGGGAATTATTATGTCACCTACCACCTTTTAAAACTAACTCTGAAGAAAATACACTCATGTCCATATTATACCTTGTAGCTGAATTTCCAAATTTCTCCTTTGAATGGATAATAATACATGATATAATAGTGTTCATTGGAGAATACTATGATAATGACATAGAAGCATTAGTACCCAAGAGGATAACTCATCATTATTTATACCATTATTTATTAAAATTTGAAACAAAACTATGTACATCCTAGAGTTCATCAAGCATAACAAATATTGCAAGGTGGTACATTTATTAAGAATCGAGGAATTCTTACAAAAAAAAATGTGTATTATAGGCACTCATTATTCATATAATTAGAAATCTACTAGATCAAGGTTTTGCATTCTTACTCAGTCAATGCAATGTGCCTTCAAAAGAATGTCACCAAAGTGTCCAGCTACAAGGTTTTCAAGGTCATGTGTTTCGACTAGTTGTATCTTATGCATGTACACAATTCAAAAATTATTTAGACCTATAACTAGTGCTACAATTTTTATTCAATGTAGATTTTTAGAGAAAACTACTAATAGCATAAATGCTACTTATTATCTTCTAAACCAGCCTCTTACAACTAGGAAATGATCAACTTCAATGTTGTTGTCATAAACATTTGGTATCCAAATAAAAATGACATATTAAGGTTCATGCAAAAACAGTATTTTATGTCTATGTTACTTCTATCTACACAATAATTTTGTGAAGCTAGTGATTTGATCAACCAATGAATAAATTATAGTATAGATTTTTGTACTAATTATACAAAATATAGATGTATTTTGTATGAAAAACATGTATTAATTCACTACATATCACCAAATTTAAATGAGTAAATTGAATGGATGTCAAAAACAAACTATTCATTAACAATCAACCCCAAAAATATTACACTATGCATATGTGATTTCTCTTTACATAATAAATTTTCCAACTTTGTAAAGTGATGATCATAATGAATAAAGTATATTATAGAATTTTGTTAATGATACAAAACATACACAAATTTTGAATTTAAAAATATATATTAATTTATTGCATATTACATGTGGCTAAATATAAATAAAATAAATTGAATGGGTATCAAAGAGAAACTGATCTTTAACAATCAACACCACCATTTTCATGATGCAGAGTCCTATTCTATAACAAAATAAGGAACACCATATCACCAAGCATCTAAGTCATATATATTAGAGATACGACTCACAAATTACTTATTCTACCACTAAAAATGTCCCATACTAAGTAGAAAAAATGACACAATAACTATAAAGATAGTCAAATTATTAATGATGATGCAACATTCATAGTGGTAACACCATTTATAGTGAGAAACTTGGTTTAAAAACATTAGACAATATATTACTCAAACACCTTTGTTATGTTCGTGCACAGGAAAACATAAATAGAGCTACTAATAAAACAATGAAACATGCAATTATGACTGTCGAATATCATGCCAACATATATACATTCTTGATAGAGGCAACATTCGACAAAAAGCATTTTTAGGGTTTAAAGCAATAAGAAATTAATTCATAATTTTTCTATGCATCAAAGCAACGATGGCAGTGGCTAGCCATATTACTGGATGACAAATCACCAAAATTATTAAATCTAAGGGAAGATTTGGTAGGGTTTTTGTATTTGAAATGAATAGTTCCATCGCAAGGATCGTAGTGGACCAACTTAGATAGAGTAGATCAAAACACATATTCAAATTGAAAATCGAGGATTGGGAATTCAAATTAGAAATGTTGATAAAAAATTAGAACAAGAAGTAAATTTGCATTAGGCTTATCAGTAGTCAAGGAGAATAGGATTATGAATAAGATTACAACTCCACGCATGTTTTGTAGTCCTCAGCAGCCCTGTGATTCTAGTGTGCTCTACACTAGAAATTTTTGTCATTCTTCCAAAAGTGCTTCCATCCTCAGATCTATAATTACAGTGTCACATCTTGCCCTAGAATCATTTTCTTTTCTTGTTTATGTGGCAAATAGTCAAATGTTGACTTGGTCAAAGATGGTTTAATGTTAATAAAAGTTAACATCTTAGATTATACCAAAATTAAATGAGTTGTTTTAATATGGAAATACATAAGATATTATGTTATGATGATGATGCCATTTGAAATGTTCTGTCGTGATTCAATAATGTGATAATACTAATGTCTTTATTTCTTAATGATGATATAATTAGGATGTGATATACTGATTATGATGGATACTGACTCATTTTTGGTTGCAAGTGTCTGAGTGGATGTAGGGATCATCACGATGAGAGTGTGTTTGAGGTACAGAGGGCTAGCCTCTCGAAAGGGGATGCACTAGATGCCTGTGCTGCGATACACACACACATCACATAGAATTTCATGTTGTTTGCTCTTTTTTTTGTTACATTTACTAAGTTAATTTTGAAAGTTTAAGTGAAATATAGAAGTTGCAATGTTATTGTTTGTGAAAGACGGATAGAAAGATTTGTATTACATTGAAACATTAGCAGAAGAGTTTTGAAATTTGATTAATATATAAATAAAAGTTTTGTTTTGACTTGAATAGGAACTTAGAAGTATTTCTATTTGTTTTTAATATATGTGTGTGTGTGTGTGCATGTGTGCGTGTGTTCATTAAAAAAAATTTGTCATTAAACAATATATAGGTGTTCATTAAACAATATATATGTGTGTTCATTAAACAAAAACTTGTTTTAAAAAAAAATTTATTGCTTTTCAATTTCGAAAATAGAAAAACAAAATATATTTATTAAAACGGTGAGAAAATTAGGTCAGTTACGGAGAAGAGAGGATACAAAAAAAGGGGTTTTGGGGGAAAACGGCAAAAACAGTGGTTAGGAGAGAGGGAAAAATCAGGCAAGCAAGGAGACTAGATCAAGATAATAGAGAACTTTTAGGTTCTCTTCCTTATTTATGTGCTTTAAGTTTGATAAGTATGGTTTCTTTTTGTTGCAACATTTCATTGTATTTGGAAATGAACGCGATAAGGTTGAGAATGCTTAATTTCAATTGTAAATTTGCTACTTCCATAGTATGTTGTTTACTGCTTTCATAATCATTTAAAAATCTATTATTGTCCACTACAACTATGGGAGCATATTCAATCTCATCATTATGCATTTGTCTTGAAACTCAAAATAGAGGAAAAGAACCTTGAAAAGATTTCCTTGCTCATAACATGAAAACATTGTAAGGAATTTTTGTGCAAGTTTATCTCTAAAATCACACATCAATGTTCTCCAATCCACTTCTTTAGAAACTAAAACCTTGAAATCCAATCCATAGGCACATGTAAGTTGAAATTTTGTTTGATTTCTGAGAAGGGTGTTTGTTACATTACCTCTGTCCAAGCACTGGTTCTTAAATTCTTTGTTCACTGCCAAGCAGCTGAGACATAATGTGCCCTAGGCTAGATATGTAACAAACAAGCCGCCTATATGAACATGAAAAACATCCTTCTAAAAAATATGAATTTCACTGAAACGTTATGGAGCAATGAGATTTAGAGGTTGCAAAATGTGATTATACCCGTAGAAGTTTATGCAAGCAATAAGCAATTAAACTTAAACTAATCACATTATTTCCTTGTGTCATGTGGATTTATGCTTAAGTTTTGATAATCAAGTGAACCAAACTATATGATTGAGTGTAGAAATGAACATAGACATCTCTACCTGATAGATGTATGCAATAAATTGCTTGTTGGACTGCAAACAACAACGTTTAAATAGAGCAAGAGTATGTTGTTTGGAGGGATATTCCTCAAATGTTGAACTGTATGTCCGTATATTTTCACAATCTTCCCATTCAGCCAAATAAAGGATGAACTATGTATGTTATAACAAGAAATGAAACCATTCAAGACAATTGATTTTTCCTTCCATCGAAAATATTTCTTTTAATACAATAAATTGAGTTTCTTTCAAGGTATTATTATTAATATTTATTGTTTTCTTGCTGAGATATGATATATAAATATAGAGTACTGTTAAGGGTTGAAATATATAGTAATTAGAAGTAAAATAATTACTTTGGCAAATAGTTGTTGTTTTGAATTATTCAATCTCCACAATGTACTATTGATAGTGATATGATTTCACCAGTAAATTTTAGTATATTTTTAAGCTTTAGTACATTATGGTTATTTTCATTTCTTTGCTCTTACACATAAGCGTTAAATACATTGTCGTTGGTTGATTGAAACTTAAATTCAGCATTGATATGTTGACTGAACCATACGAAAATAGTGGGCTTATGTGTTCTACAATAGTTTTCATTGTAGCATCTTTGTGCTTGGTTGTGCCTTAAAAGAGGAAATGAACATATGTGTTATTCAAATAAAAACCAGATTTGGTTGAACATCTTGTTGTAGTTAGCCTATAGGAGTGCATTTTCCTTCATGGTTGGGTGTAATGTAGCAATTATGGGAAAGATAGATAGATACTTCACGTTTAATTTATTTTATCTACTAGTTCTATAGAATGGATACACGTTGTTCTTATTTCTTTTACCGTTAAATTTGGCTTTATAAAGTGCTTGGTCAAGCCATTTGATTTTCTAGATAATGCATATGTGTGTATGTGGCTATGCTTATTTGGTTTTACTACATATGTGTAGATGTGTAGTTTTATTTTTATTCCCTACTACATTCCATGATTAAGCTACTAGGCACATGGTTGCATGTACTATGTTTCACAGCTGCACTAGATCCATCTGATCCATCTTGTTATGGGAAGCTAGGCTTCTCATGCTAGGGTCAGGGTATTCTTCATGTCAAGAAGAATCCTAGGGGAGTAATCACTATGTGGTTGGCAAGGTAAAAGCGCATGGGCCACACTCTCGTCTTAGATAGCAAGTGGACAATGTCCTATGGCTTTAGAGGTAGGTTGCATTGAAGAATACAATAGGAATGGTTAACTTAATTTTATTGTATTTTTTCATCCTTGAGATGAACCGAACTATGTAAATTGAATATGAGAACAATGTAAATTTCAAAAAACTGATGTAAATAGTTAATTTTTGTAAATGATGTATGTTGGACCAGCAATTAGGTCTAGTGTGATATTCAGATTTCGGTTATATCATATGATGAGTTAACATCACTATCATGATGAAAATTATGAACATTCATTGAATAATTTAAGATGTAAAATTCCAGATCAGCACCATATGTTTATGTATGTTATTAAACTAATTGTTAATGGTTAATCAAATTGACTTTTCCACAATGTTTTGATTGGTTCTCTTCCGCATTTTTTGCAATTTGATGGTGTGGCAATCTTTAAGTAGGACATGGTTCTTACATATAGAATATCTTGAAATAGAGAAAATTTACCATTTTGCATTGAGAGGTTTAGATCCGACTATTTATGGTCCTCACCAATGTAGCTAAAATGGGATTTTAGAATAAGAGCGGTAGAGAAAACCTAAGGTGTGTGCATGACAGTAGATTGGTGAAATTATTTGCTCCATTGGTGATAGAGGAAACCTGAGGCTGAAGAAAATTGTAGAACAACAATCACAGGATGAGAGATAAGGGATCTAAATCTATTGTGTCTAGGTGATTTATCAGTGGTGAGATTTGAATGCCTACTGTGTCACCTCTAATTTCCTCTGTAACAAAAACTATTAGCACCTGATTGGAAAACATGGTGTAGAGTGGGAAAAGGACCAAAAAGGTCAAATGGTTCTAGCTGTAGAAGGGTTATAGATTCATTATCCCTAATGATGGAAAAAAAGATCTATTCATTCACCAAACATCGATTCGTACTAATGGATTTAGATCTCTTGCAAAAGGGGAATTGGTGGAGTTTTTATATTGAGCATGAGCAAGGAAAAAAGACTAAAGCTCTTAATGTGCATGGAAAGTTTTCAAAGAAATCTCATATTCCTCTGCATGGTTAAAACATGTAAGGGTTTTATCCATATTTTGGTTGGAATGTTGGATCTCATTTTAAGAATAGAGATCAAAGGGATGCCTATCTTTGTCATCATGGTAGAAAAATAGGTGTTAAGGATTTTAGCATATCATATGGCTCTGACCGTAATGGACATGATGCAAAAAAAAACATGGTATCAAGGCTTCGAAACCCCAGATCCAACCCATCTTCGACATTTTTCATGGATCACTCCAACTCACACCCATTTTATCTATGACTGGTGAGGAGATCAAACATTTCATTAACCAACTCCTTTCTTATGTGTCATGGCCAAATAATGTCTCCATTACTAGCCTAGCATTTTTGTCTTACCCCAATAATATTTCACTTGGAGGTAAAAAAATATGTGGGAAATCAGCCTGTCAAAGTTTGGAGGGAAAAATTGGGGTCTAGAACTTTAGTGAGATCAATTGGTCCCAATAGTAATCTTGATATTTTGAATACTACGTCCAAATATGGTGATGTCATTCATCTTGTGATTAAAGATGGAATTACCAAACCATGGGTCTCTTACATGGTCGACTCAAAAATCATCGATAAGATTTGGTCCTTCCTCTAGGCTGTAGATCTTCTATCTTGGGTGAAGTGGTACTGCTATGGTGTTACTAATTTATTATACATTGCTCATGAGTATCTATTTTTAATTGCTATGTTTGAATCTAAGTTTTCTTTGGATAAGTTTCTTTGAATTAAGTTTTGGTTCTGTAGAGGGTACATTGGGAATATATGCTAGGAATTGGTCTTCAAACTTTAAACCTAGTCACACAGCCTGTGATTTTATGTCATTTTGGATTGAGCTTCCTTCTTTACCAATTGAATATAGATACCTACAAAATAATTGAATTCATAGTAAATAAAATTGGGGTATTCATTTGACATGATTTAGAGTCTTTTGATGAGCCATCTCTTTCTATCAGGTTGTGTGCCTTGCTAAAACTGGATAAAACATTACCTTCTTCCTTAATTGTGTCATCTAAATATGGACATTGGAACCAAACAATTATTATTTAGGACACACATACAATTATTAAGAAGGTAGGTTGTTTGGGACATTTTACCAATTAATGTTGAGATCCTAGTTGCTCTATTCTAATAGTTTGTAGTAACCATTACTCTAACCCCTTGAAGTGCACTTTTTGGACACAATCTGTTCCTTCTACCTCTAATGATGCTTGTGTATCTCAAGCTAAAATGATAGGTGATTCATATAATTTTTCATTTCTAACTCTAGTTTTTTGTCATTTGTCTGAGGGTCATTGTAATACACAAAAAGATCAACCCCACAGAGATTTTTATTGCCCTAATAACTTTGTGTCAGATTTGTACACTCCTCTTCAACATTTTCTTTCAAGGAATGCTTTTTCTCTCATGACTTTTCCCAATTTAGGGTACTTTTCCTTTGATTTTGTTAATGATTTTATGTTGTTTTTACCCATCTTCTGTCTAAATGGAATACTTATCGAGATAAGCATAAAAGTCTAGATTACTCTCTTTTTTACATCATCGATATCTTCTAAGCTTGCAATTACATATTCACTTGCCAATGAAAATGTTATTCATCCCTCTTAGATGGATATTTTCATCAATGAGCTTGTTTTTAACAATCAACCTCTTTCTTTTTGTCTAGATTAAAAGCTACATTAGTTTCCCAAGGACATTCATTATCTACTAAATATGCCCAAATCTTAGCAGAAGAGTGTAGTGTAACAATTCCTCCCCAATTCTTTGATGAAGATAGCATGCCTCATGACCTGCCTGAGAATAAAAAATATTTTAATTCAGATTCCCCTTCACCTAGGATGAAGGGCTTTAGGAATATTTATGATCTTGGTATTCTAGTCAAAAATTCCTTAGCTTAAATAGATAGATTTGGTCAAACTATGTCCCACTTTTCTAATCCACCTCTTGCTAATGTTAGTTTTGATTTCTCCTAGAAATTGTATGTTATGCAAAACCCCCTCTCATCCTCTATAAGTACGAAATCTTAAAATTCTAGGGGTAGTCCATTGAAAGCCACAAAAGCTAGAGAAGAAGTTGATGTAGGGATTCAGTCAACTTTGGATGGTAATTTTCCTACCTCTAAATGATCGACAAGGAGTACCAAGAGTTCTCCTTGTCAATTATGAAGATCCTCTCATGGAATGTTAGGGGCATTAATTCCCTTGACAAAAAAAATAGGATAAAGGAGTGTCTTGGTTCTATCCGATGTGATCTAGTCTTGTTTTAGGAGACTAAGCTATCAACAAATAACTTTTAGAAATCTGTTGGGTGTTGGTCAGCATGGAATTCCTCACATCTTCCTAGCTTAGGTGCTTCTGGAGGCCTTGTTGTATTATGAAATCCTAAGACTATCAAGGCTCAACATCTTCATCAAGGAACTAATTGGAAAATGTTATCTATACAACATTATGAACTTTCATTCCACTTGATTAATGTTTATGGCCCTATCCCTACTTTAGATAAACAAAGTGTATGGCTTACTCTTACAAGTTTTAACTAGCAATCAGTTGGTGCCAAATTTATTATCACCGATGACTTTAATGTCATTCTTCATCCTAGAGATATGAATGGAGGTATTATTCCCCCTCCTAGAGCTACCCAGGACTTTAATGACTTTGTTGAAAATAATGGTCTATTTGATGTTCCCCGACAAGCTAGATCTTTCACTTGGGCTAATTGAACAGTTGGGCTCCTCTAGAATACAATTAGATTGGATAGATTTTTTTATGTTTAAAATGTTGGAAATTGGTGAATTATACTATCCACTTAGATATATTACTATATTATGAATATGATCATTTTCCTATTCAATTGTCGATTCTTCCATCAAATTCTCCTCTTATTAGTCTTTCCAGACCATCTTTTAAGTTTGAAAGTGTCTGGTATCATCATCCCCATTTTGATGACCTTTTTAATAAATGGTGGAAGGATGCTCCACCAGAGGTAAGAACCAAAATCTTTCAATTTCACTAGAAAATGTAGTATGTCAAAGGGCTTATCAAAATATGGAATAAACATGTTTTTAGAAATATTTTTGAGGAGAAAAAGTAGTAGAAAAACTAGCTAAGATTAATCAACATATTTCACTCCATGGTCTAAATGTTGATATGCATTCAAGAAAGAAGATATTGCAAGAGAAATGGTCTAAATTATGTACGTGAGAAGAAGAGTATTGGAGACAAAAGTCCAAATAATTGTGGCTTCAACAAGAGGATCAGAATATTAAGTTTTTTCATGCATCTACCAAACCAAAGAAGGCTAACAACACAAATTTTACAATTCATGATCGTCTAGGAAGTTTGATCTCTAATGCTAAGGGTATCCAAAATGAGAGTGTAAGGTTCTTCTCTAATCTTCTTTTCCCTCCACCTCAGGATCCCCCCTTCTCACCTTGTGGATGAGATCTTGGATTCCATTCCCTCATTGATTACATAATAAGACAATTTGGTCCTAATGGCCTGATAAAGGGTGCTCCCATTACTACCATAAACACATAACAAAAACAATAAAATAATAGCAAATGTGAGAACAAAATATGGACTCCTTATTATCGCCACAAATGCCAAATTACAAAATTCACAAGTACAATATGCTAACCCACATGGGTGCCTTCATTACAATAATCTACAAGACTAAGTTGTGAACTACCACCCAGAGCTATCCTAGACAATATTTGGGTCTTTCTT
Organism: Cupressus sempervirens; assembly: GCA_028749045.1. Lineage (NCBI taxonomy): Eukaryota > Viridiplantae > Streptophyta > Pinopsida > Cupressales > Cupressaceae > Cupressus > Cupressus sempervirens. Next base: position 443,303,801 of record CM053787.1, on the reverse strand, counting down.
AAATAGGCAATTTTATGTTGCCTACGAAGGTTCTAAACATTTAAACTTAATACCTAGGGTTGACAGACCCTAACAATACATAAAGATTTGGCCAAATATATCTTTGACATTTATTTTAGGAATTTCAGGTAGCCCAACTTTGGAAGATCATAACTCTTGAGTTGTTGCTCTGTTGGCTATTATAACCACCTTTTAGAAATGCCATCTCCTGATGTATAGACTCGAAATGATGCAAGCACTCTTCCATCGAGTTTTGGACCTCATCTAGTGCCTCTAAGGCCTTCAAAATTGAGTTCAAAGATTTTTCTTCAAAATTTTCCATCAAAAATCTGAAATAACTTCTCTGATACTTAAGCTGGAGCAATGAGATTTTTATGGTAGGCTTGTAATTCTAAAATGAATCGTCATGTAGAAAATCAAAACATTCTAAGCTCGTATGAAAAACTTACTAAAAATAGCAAGTTCCCAAAAATAGTAACCCCTTTGTCTACTAGTCCTTATTAAAATAGAAAAGGCTAAAAATAAAAATATTTTTGGGTGATACAAGATTTCTCTTACACCCAGGATGCTCCTACATCAAATGCCTAGGATAATTTGAGAAGTGACTTTGTCATGTCTCAGGTGTTCAGAGGAATACCAAGATGGTTAACCTCCTCCCTTGCTAGCCATGAGGAATCCTCAATTGGTCTCCCTTTCCATTTAACTAGGTATTCCTAGTAAGTTTTTTTCCTTGTACTTTTTCTAACACGACTATCCAGTATCTTCTCAATCTCCTTTGCAGCCGAACTAGATACTGGAATACTCCACTATGCTTCTACAACTTCATCTCCATCACCTCCTTCTTAATACTCTATCAAATTTGAAATATTAAATATGGTGAAATATTTAATTCAACAGGCAACTCCACTTCATAAGTATTTCTAGAATCATGCATTTTCAATATCTTGCATGGTCCAAACTTCTTCATCTTCAGCTTATTATATGTACCCACTGGAAAATGCTCCTTTCTCAAATGAACCATGACTTCATCTCCAATTTGAAATTCCTTATACCTTCTTTTCACATCTGCCTTAGTTTTGTACTGTGCATTCATCTTTATGATGTGCTTCCTTGCCTCCTTATGGATGTTCTTCAAATGTTCAGTAAATTCTTCTTCTTCAGCACTACTTAACTCTCATGTATCCAACTGCCTCAATTCAAAAGCATTTCTAAGACTACTCCCATATACAATTTGGAATGGTGATTTACCAGTACTTCTATTGACAAAATTATTATATGAAAATTATGCCTATGGTAAAATTAGATCCCATCCTTTTGGTTTGTTTCCAACCAAACATCTCAAAAAATTTCCCAAACTACAATTCACAACTTCCATCTATCCATTAGTCTGTGGATGATGCAATGAACTAAACCTCAACTTCATCTTCAATTTCCTCCACAATGTATGCTAGAAATACCCAACAAATTTGGTATCTTGATCTGAAACTATACTCTTTGGCAAACCATGTGGTCTCACCACTTCTTTGAAAAAAAACTCTACCACATGAACACATCACTAGTCTTCTTGCAATGAATCAAATGTGTCATCTTTGAAAACCTGTCAGCCACCACAAAAATAGAATCATGCCCTCGCTACGTCCTTGATAATTCAAGAACAAAATCCATGCTGACATTGTCCCACGACTTCTTTGGTACAGGTAATGGTTGATACAACCTCATATTTTTCTTCACTCCTCTCGCCATCTAACATACTCTGCAACTCTATACAAACTTATTCACATCTTACTACAACTGTGGCTAGTAATAATTCTTAGTGACCAAAGCTATGGTTTTATCTCTGCCAAAATGTTCAACCAATCCTCCACTATGCTTTTCCTTGATGAGATTCTCTCTCATTGAGCTTTTATGAATGCACAACTGACTTCATTTGAATAACATACTATCCTAGATCATAAAATCCAACCACCTTGTCCTATCAAGTGTAACAAGTTATGTACAAGCCTTCCATGCTTCACTAAAATCAGGATCATCTGGATACAAAGTACCAAGTTTTTTGAACCCAACCACCTTTATCTACATTTCTATCAGCAAAATTTACCTTCTACTAAGAGCATCTACAACTCTGTTAGACTTCTCACTCCTATGTTTCAAAACAAATATATAACTCTACAAAAACTCAACCCACTTCAAATGTCTTTGGTTTAAGTTTCCCTGACTATTCAAATATTGCAAAGCTTGATGATCAGTATACAAAACAAACTCCTTAGGAAGAAGATAGTGTCTCCACTTCTTCAATGCTTTAACTATAGCATAAAATTTATGATCATAAACAAAATATTTTCTCTTTACATCATTTAACTTCTCAATAAAATAAGCAACATGTCTACCTTATTATCTCAAAATAGCTCCTATTGTAGTACCGCTAGCATCATAGTTTGAAACACCTTGTTAAAATTAGGAAGTGCTAAAATAGGCTGCTCAATAACTTTCTATTTCAACATATTAAAACTCTTATCTTCTCCTACAGTCCACTTAAATTCTTTCATATCCCCTCTCATTGTTTCAATCAAGGGTCCACAAATACTACTAAAACCTCTTATGAACTTTCTGTAAAAACTAGTCAGTCCATAAAAATATCTTACCTCTATCACACTCTTTGAATTAGGTCATTCAAGGATAGCCTTCACTTTCTTTGGGTCCATTTTCAGATCTTTTGCTAAGACTACAAATCCCAGGAACACCGACTCCTTTACAAAATTGCATTTCTTCAGGATTATCAACAACTTTTCTTCCCTCAACTTATCAAACACCTTACAAATATGAATCAAATACTCATCCAATATCTTGCTAAAGATCAAAATATTACTTAGGTAAACAATGACAAACTTACCTAGAAACTCCTTTAGTACCTCATTCATGAGCCACATGAAAGTGCTCAGTGAATTGGTTAGCCCAAAAGGCATAACTAACCACTCATACAGTCCTTCCCTTGTCTTGAAAGCAGTCTTCCACTTATCACCTTCTCTTATACGAATCTAATGCTACCCACTCTTCAAATCTATCTTTGTGAAATACTTAGCCCCACTCAAATAGTCCATAAAATCATCCATTCTTGACAATGGAAATCTATACTTGATTGTGATCTTGTTGATAGCGCGGGAATCTGTTCGCATCCTTCATTCTCCATTCTTATTTGGTGCTAATATAGCTGGTACAACACATGGACTCAGAATCTCTCAAATCAACCTCTTTTGCAACAACTCATTAACTTGTCTATTCAACTCTTCACTTTTTTTTGGTGTCATTCTATGCACTACCTTTTTTGACAAACTGGCTCCTAGAACCAAATCCATCTGGTGACTAATCTTCCTCATTGGGGGCAATCTATCAAATACAATATCATAAAACTCCCCAACATATCTACAAATTCTACAAGTACCTCCTCTACTTCTTCTTTACTATCTTTCAGAATAATAGCGAAACACATATGCTCATGCTTCATAGCTTTGAGAAACTCTTTTCCATCAACAAAATATATCCTAGTAGCACTACATACCTTTTCTTCTTTCTCCTTCAATGGCTTCAACTTATGCTTCACTCTATCCTTGGTCAAAGTGAAGGTATTGCTTGCCCATCGTGTGCAACATGCCTATCAAACTGTCATGGCCTACCCAACAACATATGACATATGTCCATAGGTATGATATCACATAGTACCTCATCCTAGTAGCTTCCAATCTTGAACTTCACTAAGCACTGCTCATTGACCATGGTCTTGTAATCACCTTGCACCCAAACAATATGGTATGGATGTGGGTGTTTTTGTCTCTTCATCTTCAACTTTGTGACTATCATTTCTAACACCAGATTGTTAGTGTTTCCACCATCAATGATCAAATCATAATACTTATCTTCACATCTGCACCTTGTGCGAAACAAGCTCCTCCTTTGATCAGGTTCATTCTCATGACTCAGTAGGACTTGTATGTTAACTAAGACTTTTCCTCTTTTAGCATCTTTAGAATGTGATGATCTGGCATCTTCATTAGCATGTGCAACTCTAGCCTGGCCTTGTGTTCTTTGATCTCTCCTTTATTGGTGATGGGAACATTCAAATGCTCTTTGCCCTTCTTCTTCATAGTAAAAACATTTCCCACTAAAGCCTCCTCTTCTACATCCATGTCCTTTGCCTCTGCCTCTCTAATCTTTATTATTCTGATCATGGGAATGACTGGAATTTTTTCCCCTCTAGTTTTGACTACTTCTTATAGCCTCATCCTTATTCTTCTAATCATCATTATGGGCTCCAGAAGATCATCTACTAGATCTTCCACCGTGACCTCTTCCACTATTCTTGTTGTTAAACTGCTTACCTAGCTTCTCCTCAACTCTTAGGGAAAATTGATATGCCTCGTCAATATTGTTCATTCAAACTAGACTTAGCTTATCCTAAATACTTGACCTTAACCCATTATGATAATGGGACACTTTCTCCTTATCATCTTCTACATGGTTGGTTCTAATGAGAACTTGGTAGAACTCTTCGATATACTCTTAAAGACTTTCCTGCTTACTTCAACCCTTGCATTTTCTTCAACAGATCAAACTCATAATCCATAAGAATGAATTGTCACTTCAATTTAGCTATCATTTGATCCTATTTGGTGATTTTGTCCTTTCCCTTTCTATTTCACTCCAACTAAACCTCCTACCACCAAATGTTTGCATGTACCTTCAATTTTTCCTTCACAAAATTGACCCCATCAAGATCCTCAATATCTCCATACTCAAAGTACACCTCTAGATCATTGATCTAATCAATCAACTCCTCTGGGTTAAGATTTCCCAAAAATGTGGGAACTGCAAACTTAGGTATTTTTCCAATCTTGGAGATGGCCTTAAAAAGCCTCGCTTCCTCTTGGTTTCGAACTATCTATGCTTTGGCATTTTCTTCTTCTTCATCCTCATCCTCACTTTCATCTCTTATGAAAAGATTTATTCCTCTGCACATTTGTTCTTCTAATGTTTGCATTTGTCTTTGGAGGGCTCTAAAACCCTCAGGTGTAACACCTACAGCTCTTCTACCATGCTCTCTTCGTGGAGGCATTTTTGTAATTTCATTGAAACACTAGTGCAAGCTACCTCACAATCAACGATCTACCTACATGCTCAACCCAAACCATGGTCTTGTTGCGAACTACCTCATAGTCAGCGATCTATCCACACACTCATGAAATCTAGCTCTAATACCACTTGATAAAGGGTGCTCTCCTTAATACTATAAACACATAACAAAAGCAATGAAACAATAGAAAATGCAATAACAAAATATGGACTTCTTATTATCACTGCAAATGTAGAATTACCAAAATTCACAAGTATAATATGCTAACCCACATGGGTGCCTTCATTACAGTAATTTGCAAGACTAAGTTGTGAACTACCACATAGAATTGTCCTTGATAATGTTCAAATAAGAAAATTTATGTCACTCGAGAAGGTTCTAGACATTTAAACTTAATACCGAAGGCTGAAACACCATAACAATACATAAAGAGTCAACCAAATACATCTTTGACATTTATTTTAGGAATTTTGGGTAGCCCAACTTTGGAAGGCCATAACTCTCAAACCGTTGCTCTGATTGGCTATTATAACCACTTTTCAAAAATTTTATCTTGTAATCTAAAGGTTTAAAATGATGCAAGCACTCTTCTATTGAGTTTTTGGACCTCATTGAGGACCTATAAGGCCTTCAAAACTGAGTTCAAAGATTTTGTTCCAAAAGTTTCCACCGAAAATCCACAATAACTTCTATAATACTTAAGCTAGAGCAATGAGATTTTTATGGTAGGCTTATAATTCTACAATGAACCTTCATGTAAAAAATTGGAACATTCCAAGATTGTATGAAAAATTTACAAAAAATAGCAAGCTCCAGAAATAGTAGCCCCCTATCTAGTAGTCCTTATTAAAATAGAAAAGGCTGAAAATAAAAATATTTTTGGGTGATACAAGATTGCTCTTACACCTAGGATGTTCCTCCATCATGGCCCTATTTACTCTTTTAGAGATATGTGTTGTGGTTTTTTCTATGCCCCCTAATAAGGCACCAAGCCCTGATGGGTTCATCGCATTATTTTTTCAGAAATGTTGGGATGTCATTTGTTTTGAGTTTCTTGAGGTGCTTGAAGAATCTAGGAAAACGATTTCCATTTTGAAAAACTCTAATACCACAAATATTGCTCTCATCCCAAAGGTCAATGATCCCTATTCTTTTTTTTGATTTTTCACTAGGTTTCTTTGTGTAATATCATCTTTAAGATTATCACAAAGGCTATTTATTTGTGACTTAAGCCTGTTATTCCAAAAATTATATTGACATAACAAGGGGGTTTTGTTTCTGGTCAAGAAATAATTGAGGGAGCCATGATAGCCCATGAGACCCTTCATACCATCAAAGAACATAATATTGTGGCCTTTGTTGCCAAACTAAATATGATAAAGGCATATGATAAAGTGAAGTGGTATTTTATTCTTCTAGTCCTTCGCTAGTTGGGTTTCTCTTGTAGGTGGTGTATATTGATTAAAGCTTACATTTTGGGTGCTCATTTTTCTATTCTCATTAATAGAGCACCAATAGGTTTTTTTGCCTCTTCCCAAGGAGTTCATCAAGGTGACCCTCTTTCTCCATTCTTTTTTACCATTATGATTGAGGCCTTCAGCAGACTTATTAACTCTTTTAATCAAAATGGATTGTGGAAAGGTGTCAACATTTTGGTTACATCCTTGTCCATAACTCATTCTCTTTTCGTTGATGATATTTTACACTTTGGATCATCCATATCAAGAATCACAAAGTATGAAAAAATCCATTGATCTATATATGCAAATTTTAGGACAATGTAACAATGCAAAAAAATCTAAAGTCTATGTTTTTAATACATATTAATTGGTTACTCAAAGAATAATCCATTTTCTTGGTTTTCCCCTTAATCATTTGTCTTCTTCTTATCTTGGTGTTCCCTTTTTTATGGGATTAAACAAACTCTCTTGTTGGAAATTTGTGGTTGATCGTATCAAAAGTAGAATTGGTGCTTGGAAAGTTTGTTGGTTATCACTCTTGGCTAGAATTTTTCTTATCAAAACTATTCTCTTTTCCATTCCTAATTATTATTTCTCTATTTTACAAGCCCCAAAGGTATCATCTCTCAAATTGAAACTTTAATCTGTACCTTTCTTTGGTCAAAAAATATAAATGGATAGAAGAAAATACCTCTAATTTATATTCATGTAATGTCAACCTCTTTGAAAATAGGAGGTGTCGGACTTCCCAATATTACTAATAGGAATAGGGCTTTTGGTGCTAAGCTATTTTGGCAACTGTATGAGAAATCCTCTGCCAAATGGTGTCACCTTTTACAAAAGAAATATTTAGATAACTTGGAACCTTCTAGGGTTTTTATAGTCCTGGACCTACCAAAGGGCTATGTCATTTTGGATTTCGTGATGGCTTCTCAAGTGGTTATTACTTCATTCATATCTTGGGAAGTGAACAATGGGTATAGTGTCAATTTTTGGTTTGATTCATGGAATGGGTTCCCTACCCCTTGCCACTATTGATTCCTTAAAGGATTTCTCAAACATAGTGATTCAAGCTTGGGGGAGATCTTTTTCTAATTATGTCTCATCTATTCATAGATTTATAGGGATAGTCATTTGGAAAGACCCATCAATTATTCCTATATCCCACAATCAAGTTGCTTCTTTCAAACAAGTATTAGATGAAAGGAATTTTTTTATGTCTAATCAACAAGATTGCCTCTCCTGTGTTCTGTCTAAAGATGGTAAATACTATATTAAACAAGGATACTTAGATCTCCAACACAGCCAATTTAATTAGATCACATATCATGTATTTTTTTGGGACTATTCAGTTCTTCCAAAAGCAGGATGCTTTACATGGCTTGCATTAAAGAGTTGAATTTTAACTAGTGATCGACTTCATAGATTAAACATTTCTAACCTCTTTCATTGTATGATTTGTCTACCAACTATGGAAACAATAGATCACCTCTTCTTAAATTACCCTTTTTTCCAAGATTGTTGGCATTTTGTTCTTAATAAGATTAATTTTCATATGCTATTACCTAACTCTTTGTGGGATTTATTCTAGGCATGGCCAATCCTACATTTTGAATCAATGTTTTCATGGCTTTGGAAGAGCATCCCTACATCTGTAGTATGGGAAATTTGGTTTGAGAGAAACAAGAGAATTTTTAGAAAGACATCATCTCCAATTCCTCAATTTTTGGAAGGATTAGAGAGATTAATTGTTGAGATTGTTAATGCTACAGTACGTAAATATAAAGGTAAACATATTTTCTCTCCTCGAGATGGCTATATTTTTCTTTAGTGGAAGGGTTTACCTTTTCCTCCTCTTCCTACTTCATTGAGTCCATCCAAGGTTCCTCTTATTCGAGCACAAACCAAGTGGATTCCTCTAAGTGAGGGTTATTACAAACTTAATTTTTATGGAGTCTCTAGGGGAAATCCAAGTAACTCTAGCTATGGCATAGTCATTAGAGACTTTAAAGGTCATGTGATTGTAGAAAAATTATCTCCTCTCCCTCTGAGTACTAATAACAAAGTTGACGCCTTGGCCTTGCCTTTTGGTTTGGAACTTGCAAAATCACTTTCTATATCAAAGTTACATCTTGAAGGCGTTTCAACCATTATTGTTAGTGCATGCATTAAACATCATGTATATAATTGGTTCATATAGTATATATTGCATCAAGTATGGTCTCTTCTTGATTCAATCTTTGAATGTTACATCATGCATACTTGTAGAGAAGGCAATCTATTAGTTGATTGTTTGGCTAATTTGGGTACATATGGAGTTTATATTAACTCTTTTCTTTCCCCACTTAATCCTCTTGATTTCCCCAACTTGGTTAATATTATGACAAAAGATTATATTTAGAATCATGTTGAGCCCTTCTCAAATATTATTTGATAGTAAATCATGGCTTCTCTGCGATTTCACATGTTTTACTTTTATGGATTTCACTTGTTCTTTTGAGATGTTGTATGTAGTTTGGGGTCCTGGATTGCACTTGCATTGGATGGATTTTTCTAATATCATGGTCTCAATTGGAGTTTTGGATGAAGATCAATAATGGAAACTTTTATGAGAGTTTTTGGCTAGGCTCTTGGTGTTGTCTCTGACACCAAACAATGAGTTGTAATCATATGAGTTTTGGACTCTTTGTAATCACAATGTTCTAGATTTGGGATCCAAAATGACAAGATTCATTGGTGTTGATACATATTCTCTTTAGATGCATTCTTTCTTCTTATGCATCATTTTTGTATCAGGCAATGACCTGAGTTTTTATTTTCTGGTTCTTTTCTCCAAGAGCCATTTTTGAACAATTCTTTTATTATTAATATAAATATAAATTTTTACCAAAAAAAATAAAACACACCATTATGCATTTCATGATTTTCGATGAACCAAACTTTGGTAAATAAATCAAAATATTGACAATATAGTTTATACTTTTGGAAAAAGTGAAAAGAAAAATTGAGTGCACAAAAATAAGATAAAATGACATAATCAACATAGAAGAAAAAAGACCAAGTATTCCACAAATATGCAACATAGATGATGCACTTAGAATGTAAGTATTATTACACATCAATGCATTTAAATAAAATACAGGAGACTTTATTTTTGACTTATTACAATTTCTTCTAGACAATTATTACACATCTAATCAACTACGTCATGACACAAACAACTACTTTTTGAATTGTCTTTCACAAAGTAATGCAAATGCAATTACCTCATTTAACTATGAGCACAACCCACATACATTACATGAAATGCATGGAATTGACAATGTCAACACATATTTTTGAAGAGAAAATCAACTTTCTAAAAAAATAACAATGACAAAGTTGGGCTATGGGGATACATATTTTACCTTAGGATGTTATCCTAATGGCTAGGCACAGAATTAACTGTGTGGTTAAGCATAGTAGGAAAATTGGATACCTTCACTTTAACAATGCATCAAATAGAAGAATGTACTCTATCTTGCTTCACGATACAAATTCTCTTCATGGAAATTTTAGGACACTTTTATCATGTCCAACAAGTCAAGCAAGGGGAACCACAAAACAAACACTCCATAAATTGAATAAATCAATTAAAATTTGGAATGAGCACATGCCAAGCTCATCTACCCAAAATGCAAGAATAGAAAACCATGAGAGGAAATCATTGTGAAAGATAAAGAAACAAATATGCAACAAAAAAATTGCGATGTCCACACATGCCAAAAATAAAGACACCAATTGAGTTGTTAGAGAAACAAGTTGTGTATGCACGCTAAAATGGTCACCTAGACTATGGGCCCCCATTATTCAATTTATCAAATTTCCTGAATCAACGATTTGCAATATTTTATTAAATCAATTCAAATCAATTTCTTTGACCAAATTGTAATTAATTCAATTATTTCAATATTTCCTAAGGTTCGATCATCTTATTCTAAATCTTATTAAATTAAAAGAAAATCTCTCTTTTAATTAAATAAATAAATCCCCACTTAAATATCTCTTTGTGATGAAAAAGGAAATCAAATAATTTTTTTTTTCCTCTACACTTCAATGCACATATCTCTAAGTGGGATTCCTCTTTTTCCTCTTTCCACTTTCTTCTCAAACACTCCACTTTTCTCATTGGTGGAATTTTGTCTCACATGGATCAAATTATATTATCCCATATTGGTTGTGAGAAGCCTCCCACCTCCACATTTTCCTTTATAAGGAGCCCTCTCCTTCTCATTTTGATATAGAGAGATATAGAGAAAATAGTTCATTGCTATAGTATTGATATGCTACAGGTTTAGAGAGTGATTTTGGAGAAGGAATATGAGTCTTAGGGTTTGGAAATTGGAGCTTCATTGCAACTTCTCTCTTCTTGTCTTATTTTCTATTGCATCCATGGCTTCCATCATCAAGTTTCATCCTTGCATTTTCATATTATCTTAGAGTCATATTTGTTTTCTTGGATAAATATTGCATTGTTATTTCCTTTCATAGATTAGATTTCTATTCTTGCATTACTTTGCATTGTTGTCATTTAGATTAGCTTACATTTTCATTTGCATGCATATTTTGATCTTTGAATCTCTTGTTTTATGGTGTACTTGCATGGGGACAAACTAGGTCAAACTGAGGGTCTCCATTACAAACTCTTGCACTCTATGAATAGAGAGCTATGAGCCTCCATTTGAGGCTTCATTCTTGAGCAATCTTCGATATAATGACTCATAGAATTTTATCACACAAGTTGAATATACACCTAAGTATACATGTTCAATTTGTGAGACATTGCATTTCAAGAAAGACATCACAAAATTCAAGGAAAGAGAAATCGAAACATATCTAAATATAATAATGAAAAAATTAATCACATCAAATACCTATATATTTTCCAAATGTAATTCATTATTAAAATAATGTAAACTGCTTAAATATGCAAACAAGTCATTGTGATATGTGTCAATGTTATCTCCATTAGAAGAAAGACTAGTGTCACTAAGAATTACATTTGCAAAAAACATGGAATTTGGGGTATAAAAACCTCAAATAGGCTTAACTGACTCCATTTTAAATGTTCTAGTTGATATGGACATCATGCAAACTTTACTATCATGGTCCATTAATCAAACATCGATAACTGTGGTAGCTCTGAAAAGATGACTAGAATATAAAAATGCATACCAAATAGGTATGGTACATAAAAATATCATTATGAATTATTTGAATAAATTCTATATATATATATATATATATATATATATATATATATATGTATATATACATATATATGTATATATATATATATATGTATGTATGTATATATATATGTATGTATATATATATATATATATATATGTATGTATATATATATATATGTATGTGTGTGTATATATATATATGTATGTATATATATATATATATGTATGTATATGTATATATATATATATATATATATATATGTATATATATGTATATATATGTATATATATGTATATATATGTATATATATATACATATATATATATATACATTTATATATATACATATATATATACAAAATAGAAAATTTTCAAGTAAAAGAAAACTAGAAAAAAATTCTCAAATCAAATAACAACGATCGAGAAGTTAAAGAATGTAGCACAAGCGAATTTGGTATCTATTGAGTTGTCATTTTGCATTGTGTTCATGTACGATTTTTGACCTCACCAAGGATTGAGCGAGGAAGGTTGGTATGGTGACCTTTGCCTTGATAGGTCTAGTTGTGCCCTATAGGGGTATGGCTTGAGGAATTGGATCCATCTGAAATGGATTATGGATCTATTCCTTTGTTAATTCAACAACATGCCTTGCTTGATGAGTTATGTCATCATTCTCCTCCTACCCTATCTCAGCATTCATAATTGGTCGGTCATAGATTTTATCTCTGTTGTACAAAGGATCCATAACTTCTAGGGCATCCTTTTCCATGGCCTTGAGAGGAATCTTCATTTTTAGCACATTTTTTGCTAAGTAAAGATTCATCCTACAATAGTCCCTTATACGAACATCATAGTCATCTATAGTGTTCATCCAATGATCCTCTAATTCTTCCTCATGAACAAAATCTCTCCCTTCCAAATGTTGAACCATCTCAATGTTGTTGAAGAAAGGGTGAAGGGAGTTGTATTCTTCTAAGGGATATTGATCCCATTTAGAGTTGAAGGTGGCAATATTATGTTTTTTCTTCACCTCAAATGCACCAATTGTAATAGGCTAGACCCATGTCTTCTTATATTTTTTTCTCACTCTATCATATGCAAAAGCTAGTTGGTGGGCTATCTCTAAGAGTATCAACCTATTTAATGGGTATCTTGGGAGTTTCTTTGGACACAATAGGGTTCTAGCTACCTGAAGATATGTGAAAGTCTTGAATTGAATGTAGTAGGCATCGATCTTTATGATTCTAGTTGTTGCCTCTATTGACATTCTCTTTGCATAATATCCTTCAATAAACTTGATGATTGCAAAGATAAACCTATCATTCACCACTCTATATTCCACACTTTGTAGTGGGAGGTTCTTCTTTACCAATTGTCGATATACCACATAGGGCCAAGAATTTCCATCATGTATGCTTCCCTTTCTGTAAGGGCCTGGGTAATATATGGTTCTTGTCGCAAATAAGTACACCATATATGATGTCATATAGTGATGCAAGAACAGCTGAGGTCTTTTCTATTTACCCTGGTAGTCTGATATAGGGGCATCCTTAACTCCCTAACTTTCCTACTCTTTTCAGTTAGTGGTTGTTGAATGCCAATAAAAGTCACTCTATTCAGTATCGATCGAGTGATCTTTCCTATGCTGACTTGGTCGGTTTTGTCTATTGGTTGAGTGGAAGACTTGACTGATTTCAAGTATCAACCGAGTCAAATTATTCTAGTGCTCATTGAGTTTATGTATTTGTGGAGTTGCTAGTTCTAACTGAGTTGTTATTGGGGTCGAGTTCCTTTGTCAATCAAGTTATGGTTTTGACTGAGTTCTATGTTAATCGAGTTTCCATGATGACCGAGTACTTTCATGTCCTGAGAAGTCTGGTGATCCTTCTGATGTCCGGTCGTATCTTGGTCTTTCTTTGATCGAGTCGTTTGTGTTTGGTTTTTTTTGGAGCTGACCTTTACATTTAATTATGTGATACATATTTAATATTCGTTGAGAGCCAACTTGTGGCTTGGTTATGAATTTAATGTAAGGGTTTATTTAGTTGGTAATTTGTAACACATTGACTTGTGGTTGTGCAAGTATTTAAAGGGGTCTTAGGTAGAGTCTTAGGCATTATTAGAGGATATAGCTTAGGATATTATTTGATCATGGATTCATGAAGAAATAATTCAGTGAGGAGTGTTGAAGTTGATGAAAGATCAACCCCATAGCTCCCAAGAATCACTTACATGCAAACACCTATCACAGAAAAAGAAATAAAAAGTTATGGAGGCAGGAATTGCCAAATTCATAGATGAGACATTCTTGATGACCAAAAAAGAAGATTGCTATAATCAACGATGAATGAATAAATTACAAAGAGATCAACCCTTATAAAAGGAAATCAAAACCCTAATAGGGTAAAACCTAGGTTGTGTGATAATAATTAATAAAATAATTAATTATTATATGTCTAAAGTTTAGCTTAAGTAAACTATATATAATAAGTGACTGAATAATTAAATCAAAATGATTTAATTAATAAGGAAATATCTTATTATTTTAATGTCTTAGCATGGAGTTGCTTGGAGTTAGAAGTCTACATTTGAGTTTGGAGATTTATTCTTCTTTGAAGATGTATTCCTCTTTGTAATGGTTGTAACTCAGAAGGTCGTACAACTAGGCATGTTGGATGTAAACTTCTTGATTCGAATATATGAAATATTGTCTCTCTGGATCTAAATCTCATTCCTCTTGTTCTTTTCCACTATGTGTTTGTTTGTTGGGATCCAGATTACCTTTGATGGGGTTATATGTGGATTTTTCTTTCATCATATACAAGTACGGGTTAGCTTTGATGGCTACTAATTTCTCATCCAATTTGTCAGTTAGGATGGTTTCCCAATCAATTGGCATCTTTGACGTTTTGATGGTCTCAATGAAATGAACCATCCAAGCCTAAAGGTGACCTACTGCTGGGAGATCCATGACTTTGTTGAAGAGAACAATTGCATCTTCAATATCATCCTTCATGTATCCCCATGTACATGATTCAATGTTTACTAAACTATTTTTTTCTTTAAAGCTTAAACAATATCAAATAACAATTTGGAAGGAATATACACATACACGTCAAGTACGCATAAGCAACTACCAAGAAAGTTTTTCGTTCCTCAAGGGTTCCTTCACATTGAGTCATGTTAAGAAGTTTATATTAATTAGTTTAGGTCTCAAGTACAATGCCACAAACACAAGGAAATAACAGATACATCATCTCATAAACAAAATCATAAATACATCTAATGAATAACATCCACTGCACATGTTATAAGGTATGCAAGAATAGATACAAGTACATCCAAACACAAGATATATGTTAACATATATATGCCAACCAAATAGAAGTCTCCAAGATATGAATAAGAATGATAAATAATACAATTGCACCAACAATCATACAATAGCTGCAAATCAGAGGGGGACTCAAATGGTAAGAAGACACTACATCATGACTGCCCCACCGTATAGGAGAGATAATGTATGATCCACACATAGATAATCAAGTCATAAAATAATCCTAGCAAATGAATCTTGATAGCCAAATCTACCTCAAGGGTACACAAACTATTAAAAAATCAAGTCACTCATTCAAAATGAACATCACATACCAATTCAACATCCATATACCAAATACAATATAGTATAAAATCAAGACAAAGTCAATGAAATATATTTTTCTTAAGTCAAAAGCCACATATCTAAGAACAATAATCAACAGATAACAATTTTCATCAATAAAAGTAAATCTCCAAGAATAAGTACGCCACAAATAAATAGTTGACACTCATCAACAAAAGTCAATTGTCAACAATAAATGACATCCAATCAATGAGTACACCACCAATAAATACACCATCAAGTACACCACTAGAGGCAAATATAAATAAAATCATGGAGATGCAGGATACATACTAGGAGTGTCATCACATGGTCAAACTACTTGAGTTACCCTAGACTGGTCTCTCATTAGACCCCTGAACCCTCAAGCATTGAATTACCCTAGACTGGTATCATGAAGGAGATGCAGGCTACATACTAGGGAGTGTCATCACATGGTCAAACTATTTGAGTTACCATGTACTGATCTCTCATTAGAATTTGGACCCTCAAGCATTGAGTTACTCTAGACTAGCCACTCTGGACCCCAAACCCTCAACATGACACGTGTAAACCTAGAATACCCTCTCATAAAGACAAGACAAACTAGTCATACCTCTCACTAAGTATCATCTCATTTCCATCCTTAGCCTATACAAGCACTTAGGGAATGGACGAGACAAAATCTCTAACTTATTTTTTAATGTTTTCTAAATATTTTAATTACTATGTTATCACTTATTACACAACTTACAATGAGTTACCCTAGCAGCCACTTTGAGCCCCGACCCCCATTGCAATCCACTCTCATAAACATGCACCTAGACTTCCTTCTCAAAATGCACAAACCACAATTGTGTCACATACCACAAAAGTAATACTAATCAAATTTGGTTCCTTAACAGACAACCCAAAAATAACATTGGTTCTCAAAACCCAAACCTCATAAATGCTCAATAGCATAAAGCTCATAAAACATAAATCTCAATTCAAATCATAAAGTGCATCATGATATCAAGTCAAATAATCATATAAGAAATCTTAAAAATACCTCTAATGCACATCCTAACTTGGCCAACTAAACAACCAACAAAAAAAATTATCATGAAAATAAACATCACAAGACTATAAATAGAATATAGAAAAATACATAGTTTCCAACCATATGATTTAATTTCATTATTTTCTCTTGTTTAATTTGGGTCATAAGAATGTGTTTAGAAATAAAGTAAGAATATACATGTTAATATAAATTGTTATGCTAATATACTTATTTAAATCAATAAGTATTTAATTGTCAAATCTCTTTGTGCATATAAAATATCATGCAACATTATCATGTTATTAATTTAAATAATCTTAAATCATAAATGATTTAATTAATAGCATAAATGTATATTATTATATTTAAATATTAATATCATTTTCATTTTCTAAAATATTAATATGACTTTTTTTAAGTCTATTATTAATATCTACTTTTCCTTTACTTCATAATGCAACTAGAGATAACTCAAACTTGAAATTATAATTTTAATCAAGTTATTTATAGTTTCTCTCATAATATTTAAATATTCATAACTAAATGATTATATAGTGAACTCCACTATAACTCCTCTTAAAATATAACTAAATCACAATTATATATTTATTAATTTATATCTCCACTTGCATTAATAAATATATAATTATTTATACACGGATCAAAGATGCCTTGCACTATACCTCAAAGATACTATGCAACTTCGCGACCACACCTTATAGCTCTTATTTCACATAAAATGACCCCAGTTCAGCTTATCAATGTTTTTTTCTCTCCCTTGTCTCCTAAGTGGAGGACAAAGCAGCCTCCTAGTGCCACCATCAATAGCCACTTTAGATCTATGAGACCTCATAGTTGTTATGCTCATTAGCGTCAGCAACACCCTCCCAACTCTTCTCAATAGCGGTTTAGGGCACCTTCTTGCCCTAGTTCGTAGCCTTCGGTGCTTGGCTTCTTTTTACTGAGGAAGGACCCTTAGTCCTTGCCTCATCTCAGCTCCTTGCTTCTTCTTGTATCTCTTTTTTCTTCTTCTTTTCTTTCTTTCCTTGGCACCGTTTGGTGCTCTTGTTGTTGGCAGTCTTGTCTCTTGTATGGTTTTCAGTCCCATGGACCCTTGTGGTCTCTTGCTAAACATTAATAAATTTATCTTATCGTATCTTATATCTCACTAAGAGTTTTAAAAGTAATTGATATTAAAAACTCACTTATAAGAAAATAAATAGTATTTATTTATTTATTTTTCAAAATAAACAAATTTAAAATATTTAAATTATTATAATAAAAAATTTTAAAAATTGAAATTAATAAGTAATAATTATTATTATTATTATTAAATAAATAAATCTGAAAATTAAATTTTATTTGAAAATATACATCCAATCAGTATTTCGCATTCATTTGATCTCTCAAATCATGTAACCATAATATACTTAATTTTCTATCTTTAGTATATTTGTTTTCACATGCATGTATATGTTTAGTTACCACATGTTTTCCTCTCAATTAATCCTTTGCTTTTCTAATAAATTTTGCAACCAAATTATTTTAGATATAAGAAAAGTATTTATCTTTATTTAAAAAATTCATGATAATCACATGGTTCTAATGAAAAATTTAAAGTTGAAACCTTAGTTATTCAATTTGTGTTTTTCTTCCAATTTTCTATAATTGAATTTTCCTTATATTGGAAAGGGTTTTAAAAGAATATAGTCATAATAATTTTCTAAATTTTTCTACAATTTTTCTCAGTCAACTTTGATTGATTAATAAGTTTTACTTTTTCAAAATCTACAACATAATTATTTATCCAAAAATTAATACAATAAATTAATAAGCATTATGCAAGCACCTAGGAAGACACAAAGTAGACAGATCTTTCAATAAAATTCTATAATAGGTTTTCAAACCCTACGTCAAAGCTATAGCTAAAATATGAGACAATCTCTAAATAGATGCAAATCCAAACCCTTTGAAACTTTCAACAATTCTTTCGATTCAATTCTGAATTTTGTTCCTTAAAACCTATATATTTCTCAAATGAACTACTCACCCTCTAATAAAGAGTCATAACCCTAACCAAGTTTCTGTTCTTCAATATTTCAAAAGCCACTAACTTTTTTTAATATTTTAATTGTTAAATCCTTTCATGCACACTTAAAGAACTTTTTACTTAAAATATTATTTTCTTTTCTTTTCCTCCACTTTATTAATCAGTGCAAGCACTATTTAAAGCATAGTTTATTATTTAAATTAATAATAATTAAATTTTATTATTCACATACAACTCTAATTTAATTATTATTAATTAAGTATTTATAATAAAATAATATTAAATCTTTAATATTTTAATTATCTTTTAATGCAACTTCTTAAATCAAACTTTTAAATTAAATCTTTTAAATTGAAGCATATATTTAATTAATTTCTAATTAATTAAATATCATCATATTTTAATTTCTCTTTAACTAATTTTTCAAATTAGACTTCCAAATTAAGTCTTTTAAATTAAAGCACATATTTAATTAATTAAATATTATCATATTTTAATATTGTATTTTTAATCAAATAATATTTAATAATTCTAAATGTTATATGATTAACCCACATTTTATACTTGAATAATTTACCAAATAAATCACATAGTCAAATTCACATAAAAGTAACATTGCTAAAATTGACCAAAACTCAAAATTAAACAACACAGGCAAAGATAAACTCATGGGTTTAAAAAGGGTGGAAAGTCAAATGCATGTCCTCATTTGGAGAAGTAATTAAGCTATGGCCAGGATTGGACTTGAACATTATCTCTCCATTCTTACCATTGAGTTATTGTGATAGGGCATGCTCGTATTGGCAATTCAAGGAAGTCGATGCCCAGTACCTACAAATCTATATTAAAATGGGCATGTATATCTAAGCTAAACAAACAATGGCAAGGAGTGGTAAATCATATCAGATCTGGAAAATGAATTAATTAGATCCGAAATTCACCATACCCGAACTGCAAATCGAAGCCTCTAGATTTTGATTTGCAAAAGAATTTTGCCTCATGATCAAATTTCACCCAATATAGAAAAATTTATAGTCGATCTTCACTAAATTGACACTCCAGATGCAATGGTGAGGTTAGATCTAGCTCTAGACGCTCCCAATTTTTGTGAATCCTCCAGAATTGTGTCGAGGTGTTGAAGCATGAATGATCTCGAATGGCTATGTGTAGAGATTCTCCCTCAGCTCTGATACCATGTTAGAATTTGGCTTAGGCCATAATTCACCCAAGAACTAAAGAACTCAACACAAGCACACAGTAGACCAAAATAGAGTGAGTATGATCAGAATGACAATATTCATTCAATATGCTAGCTTGAGAGTAAACTAGGAGTGCATGTATATAAAGGCCTCAGGAGAGCTTCTAGAATGCATAGAAGTCAACAGCATGATAAGTCATACAACCAAGAACATGTCCACCAGATATGGGTTATCTTCCATTAAGCATGAAATTAAGTGTGATGATGTGAGGATAAGCCTGCAATGGTGTAGCACGCAAATCAGTGGTGTAGACAACATGTGCTAAATGAGGAGTGCGGATAACTATGTTGTCACCATGACAACTTAGTGAATGTTGCAAACTCCTGTGTTGTTGACACCATGTGCATAATTAGAGTTGCATAACTCAATGAGAGTCACAAACTCTTAAGTGTCTCACCTAAATAAATAATTAAATAATGCAAAATAATTAAATAATGCATTAAGCTAAGTAAACTTAAGTAAGTGTAATGAGTAAATAATTATTTAAACCAACAAAAACATATTTTTAAGACACGCCATATGACATTGTCATAAAAGTAATTTCATTAACTAACTAGAGCAATTAAAGCATCATAATTGCAAGTATGAAATAGTTACAACCTGACATTATCAATTACTCAACATATCCAAGTCTTTCATTTCAAATATCAATTAAGAGCTAACACATGTATAGAAGAGTCATATAGAACTTTAACAATTAAGTCTACAATAATAGCAAAGGAGGGGTATTACACTATTGGCCAATCTAGATTCATAGTTATAATGTTTTTAGTCAAGCCCACTTTTAGTACTACAATGCATTGGTTTGTCAAAAATTTCAATACATAAAGTATAAGCTTAATAAATAGAATAGAATGTCCTCTGTTAGTACCTTATTGGCAAAAAGGGATGCTCAATCTCAAATTTATTCGATCACCCACAAAATTGAGCATCAAAATTTATTAGAGCTTTTGAGACAAAGAGGAGTTTGTTGCAATGAAAGAGTTGGAGGAATGGAAAATTTATAAAAATATCTATTGGAAGAAAAAGTGGGTTGATTGGTGTTGGAATTAACAAGTGAGAAGACTTACTTCTGAGACAGGGGTGAATTAGAAGTAACTAACTTTAACCTTTTAAAATGTTTAACTGAGATCATTCACATACATCTACCATATCCAATTAACATAAAAGTAAAGACATGCATGACAGTAGATAACACAAGATTTTGGTCACCCAAAAACCTTCCAAAATGAGAAAGTAAAACTGGGGTGGGGTGACGCCCACAAATTATCACTGCAATAATATGTAATTGTTTAAGGTTACAAAGTTTGACCACTTCCAATGGTCTACCCTGTGAAAGGCCTACCCTGTTAAAAGTTACATGTCTAAAGGATTTACAAGCACTCACCTAGAATGTTACCTTGTTAAAGGATTTACAATCCTATTAAGGATCTACACTATGGCTGCTAAACCAATATAGCTGCTAAGCCAACCTATCATCATAGGATTTTCATTCTTACAATACAATGGTTAGAAAGTACAGTAGAATGTCTTGACCTAATGACTTACAATTGCCAATTGTTGATTCTAGATCCTTGTTCTACTCAGTCTAGTTTGATCCTTCCTTGATTCAATATGTCTCT
Organism: Cupressus sempervirens; assembly: GCA_028749045.1. Classification (NCBI taxonomy): domain Eukaryota; kingdom Viridiplantae; phylum Streptophyta; class Pinopsida; order Cupressales; family Cupressaceae; genus Cupressus; species Cupressus sempervirens. The sequence continues at coordinate 443,282,372 of CM053787.1, read as the reverse complement.
TCTTGAAGTGTTGATGCTTTGTTCTAAACAACTAAATTTTGCAATGCTGCTCTTCCTTCTAAGTCCTTATACCTCTCTAAACTTCACTAACATTCTCCCATATAGCTCTCACACGTACACACATGCGCACGCACACACAAATTATGGAGTATTTTCCTCCTTATAAAGGCTTCGAAGACTTAGGGTTAGGTATGAATCTATGATCAATATTCATCCTTCTTTTCTTGCTCAATTCTTTCACTTTTCCTATTGGTTGCATGCCTTCTCTATTTTTCTTATTGGTTGTATGTTGATTACATAGGGAATGTAAAAGATTCGATTTTATCTTTAAGATCCTTCGAGATTCATCCTGAGTCGGCTCCAAAAATGGTTTACATCTGAGTTTGTGAAGGCACAAACTCATATGTTGATTCTATGTTACTCGACACTTACTGATTGCTGAAGCTCGACACATATAGGAATTATGTCTCACTTGGCTCCTATAGTAACTCTATTTCGCTTGGAATTTGTACTTTTCTTAGCACTTATAGTGACTTGGCACTTGAATTATACTCGGCATCATCTTAGAAACTGGTTAGGTGTGTTGACACTCAATTGTCAAAACCAATCTGAGACCAACAATCTCCCCCTTTGACATGAGTGGCAAAAACACTTAACTAAACATTATGAATCTAGTCCCTATGAGTATAATACACATTTTGTTTAGCATATGTAAAAAACTTCAAAACTTTTTCAAAATTTTGTAGAAAACTATATACCTTAAAAACTTGTAACTCCCCTTGAGCTAATGTGTCATTTTTGTATCCAAACTTCCTTATGTTAGATTTGTCTCATGTTGATGTTTCTAATACTCTTTGCTTTGTCTACTCTGTCTCTGCTCTGTTTGTACTCCCCCTTTGTTTTTGCTCCCCCTTTCATACATCTCCTTGCAGTTTTTGTATCATTTTGGCTTTATTTCCTTATCTTTCCTCAAAACTCAAAATTTTATTGTCTCCATCTCAAAAATGTATTTCTCCCTCATTCTTATTATCTCCTATCTTTATTATATCTCCCCCTTTATCTACATAATATATTATCTCCCGCTTTTTTGGCACTCATGTCAAAGGGTCCTAAGAATGAATGGAATATTTAGCCAAAAATGTTTTATTTACCTCCACTATTATATTTAGAGAAGCATCCCAATTATCTAAGGCAATTTCCAATGCTTTGAGTTGGATGGATGTCTCTGTTGCAAGATGTACTAGGCCTTCTTAGGTAGAAAGACTTGGATCTTTCTTCAAAACATTCTTTGCATAGGCCACTGCTTTATGTAGTACTTCCAAGTGTGGGGTAATGGCAAACTGTATCTATATTAATTTAGCCTTAGTATTAGCCTCTTCTGATATTAATACAACTAACTATCTTTGAGTGTGAAGCATTGTGCCAAAATGCTTCTCACTTTGAGTTGGATCCTTGGGTAGTTGTGTGCTAGATATTTTAAGGTTCCTCTTTAAGCTCAATATTCTCTAGCTAGTCTCTTGTGTGAAATATGAGGAATCACAAAACTTGGAGTACAATGAGAATATGTTCTCAAGTATTGTTTTAACCTTCTCAACCTTCTTGGCCAGTTCAACTTGTGATAGTGCTATTTCACTAAATATCTTCTCATTGACCTTCATTTGAAACTTCTTCTCAAACCATTCCAATAATTTAACATTGGTATCAAGGTTTTCATTTTGTACCCGGTCCACTATGTTGGATAGTTGCTTCATGAAGGGCTTTGTTTTATTAGGTACTAGCAAGCTGAATGCATCAAGAAAGATGTGTTTGATTTCAATCAATGCTTGCCTCTATCTATACTCATTTCTGAGTATCTCTTCCTTCTTCTTCCTCTCTGGTGCCTCTTGCACTTCATTTATCTGTGCCAAGTTCATTGTCTTGTAGTCCTAACTTGGTATGACTATTTCTTCATCAAGTGCAGGGTGTCCATAGTGAAGTACACTTGCTACCTTAGTAGAGCTCAAACCTAGTGCTGAAATTTGTAGTGGTACTACATCAGTGCTCGGTTGCTTGGTAGGAGTCCCTGTAGTAGGCAAATTAACTAATGTTTGGATTACTTCTTGCTCTCTTTCCTTGGAGGTTTTCTCCTCTTCCTTGTCTTCTTTACTTCTACCTTGATCAATTACAGTGATTTGAGGAGGTGTACCTTGGCTTTGTGCTGTAGGATCCTTCTGTCCTATCTGCTCCTTAGCTTGCTCCTCAGTAGTTACTATGACTATAGTGTCAACCTTAGCAAATGTGTCTTGTGCTACTCACTCTTGTGATTGATCACTCGTAGTTGTAGGAGGTTGTGAAGGTGGTTCTTGTGTGTTCACTTTTTCCTTTGTTATTTCAGCTATAGCTTTTTGTAACTCTTCTACACTCACCAAAACTAGATTTGTGCACAACTGTGATTGCAAAGTTGTTTGTTGAAGGATCTTTTTGAGATTTTCTGTAGTCAATGGATTGGTGTTCTGGCCTAAGGTGTCAGGAACATCCTTTACAATTAAGGTTTCTACAGATGTAGGTGCTGCATGTCGAGGACTTGGTGGTGGAAATTGTGTATCTTGGACACTTTGTTCTTGTTGCTGCTCCTTAGTTGTTGCCATGTCACCTTTCTAGATCTCCTTCTCCCCTGTTGCCTCTTCCTTCTCTTTCTCTCCTTCTTCCTTTTCATTTTCCTCTTCCACATCATCATTTCTTCCCTCAAAGGGATCTTCTTGATCTTCTTTAACAGTAGTTATCTCATAAATCAATTTCCACATTTTTGTGGATTTCTTTACAACATCCTCAATTTTGTTTTACAAAATGTTGAAGACTATGTATTTGGGTGCAAATTTTCACCCATGTTTCTTGTTCGCCTTGCTAATTTGACCTTTTGTAAGGTCATACATCACTAATTTTCTCCCATGTTTCTTGTTCGCCAGAATGGAACCCTTACTATCCCTGATGTTGGTGTATTTATTCTCTCCCTGTTGTCAGTGACTGTTCAGTTTTGGTAACTGATTCTTGAAATAACTTTTCCCATACTTTGGAATTATCTTCCTCCTTTTCAGATTCCAAGATATGCCTTTTATCACCTATTGGGTTTATATAATTTAATTAAAAACACACCCCTTATTCCCAGGTAGAGGTCTTCTTTTATCCTCTTTACAAAAATATAACAAGCATTACTTATGATATATAAACATAAACCTCCCTCCAAGTAGGATGACAAGTGGCTTGATTTTACTGCTTGGGTGAATAACTTTATAAATACATTGAATTTTCTTGAATTAAACCTCGCATCCACTAAAAATAAGCTCGGTTTTTTAATGACTTTTCACCTGCTGAAACTACTTGTGGAATTTGTGAAATATCAAAGCATCCAAAACTGTTTTCTTACATCACTGTCACAAATTTGTAAATGTGCACACCTCTATTGGCATCTTTCTTTGCATCATTTCCTGATATCATGATAGTCATATCTTATAAGGATAGCATTTGATATCTTAAACATACTTGCGGGAATTCTGTAATCATTTCACTTGGTGAAGATTGTAGTTGGCATTATTTATCAAACAATGTTTATGAATCTTCATATCCCTAAGTGTTCGAATAGGATCTTAATTTAGGCAGTGATTCATTGGGTCACATGAAGGCTTTAGTATAGACTTTGAGATGACTCAATGAGAGTTTGGGCTTCATTTTTTATACATAATCGATAGAAATTATTGATTATTATCTTTTGTGCACCAAATCTTATGCCTAAAAAGCCGATCACTTTGATATGTTTTTGAAGGCTTGTCTTGAACCTTCACCGTAGCCTGAATTATCTCCTTGCAGCCTTCTTGAAAACCTGTGGCTTTTGTTCTTATACCCATGCAGTGTGGATGCTTCACATTCATGGTTTTGATGGCTACTTTAATGATTGGAGTGTTTAACCAACAATATGTATAACCCACGTAGTTGTCAATGGTTCTTTAACATTTAACACATGGCTTTATTACCAAGACTACGGCTTATATCTTTGGTACGTAATCAGTTGAAATCATTATCACAGGTTTTCATGCTTCGGGTTGGCCCTGTTTTACTTTGTGTATATCATATTGAAGCCTAAAATGCTTCACACCCTCCGGCTTTCATTTCTTGTCTAAGAAGGTGTAATCAATGTCACTTGCTGCTATGCACCATTGCGAAGGCCATATATTCCTTTCTAGCTTTCGCAGTGCATTGATGAATGCCAGTGGAGTCTCCATCTATAATTCTACCTACTAACTTGTATACTTGAAGCTTGATTCTTGTCCCTTTACTATGAGTCATCTCCATTGACTTCTATTCAACTGAAAATGAAATTGCGAAAGCTTTGTTTGGATGCATATTTACATTGAAAATCTTATCTCCCGACTTTAACATAATGCACTGCCTCTTGTTGAGGTGATCTTGGTGTTGTACTTGCACTTTAAATTCCATCTTGAACTTTGATCTTAGAATTGCAGGTATCTTGCTAGCACTTGAACCTTGTAGCTCCTTGGTGTCTTTCTTCTCATTTTTTAATCAAATGCCTCCATGTTTACAACCTGAAAATGATATCAACAAACCCCCGAACTGAAATCTATTGTGAACTTATTTAGCCTCTTGTGAAGTTATCTGACCCTTGATTAAATGGTCCTTATACCTCTGCACTGGATCATCGATCTTGATGACATTGAATTTGAATCGTATCTCTGAATCTTGAATCATGGATTGGGGTTGGGCTTCGAACTTTTTTGAATTGACAAATTTTCATTTTGAACCCAAAATCTGAACCTCACTTATATTGAACCATTGAACCACTTTGAACTACTTCAAACTTTAGTTCGATGTGGTTCAAAAACTCTGAACTTGAAGTTTTAAAACTGTGACCATATCGGGCACTAATAGGGGCTCTAACTAAGGGACTGATTTTGATACAAAATCAAAGAACTCCAGCAATCTATGGGAGAAGAACAATGCCTTAACATTGGGAAAATAGAGTTGGCAAGAGAAGAAGAAGATCGAGAGCCACTTGCAGAGAGGGTGGAGGGGAGCAGGGAAACACCAACAAACCAAAACTCCAACAAACAACACCTAAACTACCAGCAAGCCTAAAGCTCCTGCATTATTCAAGCTACACTACACACAACAAAAACTTATTTACAAAATATATACAAAGGTAGGAAGAGAACCTACCACGAGAATTGGAAGAAAGAAAAGGAATCATGTGAAACCATTTACCAGCTGGGAGAAGTAACATCCTTTCCGGAGCAGCTAGTCATGTCTCATTTGAGCAGCTCTAAACTAGTACCTATACACAAATTCTTCAATGCTAAATTGCAAGCTAAATGCACATATCAAGATGTTGACCAACCATTCCTTCCCAAACAGCCACAACTCATCATAGCATTCTTTTTCATCCAAGGATTGATCTTCAACATACAACAGGCCAGATTTCATTCTGAACTCATGCATATGGTTATTAATATCACGATCAACTTGCAGGCAAAGGAACGCCTCATCCATCATAGAATTAATTCCCAAGTATATGTTCTCTTCAGCTTTTTCAAGAATCAGACTGTCATCAGGCATGTAATGCATAATATTTTTTATCTTTCCCAAAGTGCCATCATAGTTTCCAGCACTACTTCCACAATCCAAATCAGAAAAACCATGCGCAGAGGAATGAAAAGAAAATTTATCAATGACTGCTTCATTCTCAATCTGATTTGAATCAATACCTGAGTGGTCATCAAAGGGATAATCCGGTTGGAGTGATGATAGAAATCTACCTATAATTTCCTCTTCTTCATTGGAAAAAGTGCCTTTTGGCATTTTGGATCCTTCCATGTGCTGATTACAGATTTTTAAACACAAGAGATCATCTTTATCTTCCAAAAAAGTACAAGATTCAATCTCAGACTGCATGTTATTCTAAACCTTCTTACAAGGGAAACTCTCCAAAGAAAGATCACTTTCATCAATTTCATTAACAATGAAAGATTGATATTCTAGCAGCATGTTGTTGTCAAATTTTTTACACACAGGAACTTTTGAAATGAGATGACTATCATCACTTTCAAATCTGAAACTTTCAAAACATGGAGAAACGAAAGATTCAAGAGTACCTTTATTCATGTTTCCCTGAGTATCAGCATGATTAGCGAGCATGGAAGGATTGTGAGGATTGAAGTAAGATGGTGTTACCAAGGAATCTTCTTCTTTCACTGTCACCTTTTTTTTATCTTTGTTATCACTACTGCCATGTTTTTTACTTTCAGCTTGAATGTCTTTATCTACCCATTTCTGGTTGTCTTCAGGATGAACTATGGTTGTAGCTTCCTCACTTTTTTGAGATATGTCTATACTGCTAGAATTTACTAGACAACCTTCTCCTTATGCTTTCTTGTTATATAGAAGATCATAGGGTACAAAGAGAGGGTTGTCTTTAATTTTAACATTTTCAGTATATTTAGAAGGTAAGTATAATGCATTCACATTGCCCCAAACAATCTCACCATCAGCATCCTGGGATTGATTCCTTACTGCTATCATATCTTCCATATTTTTGTTATGGCACATAAGAGGGAAATCAGATTTATTACTCTCTTCTTGGGTATCAAAAGATGAGATGTCCTCATGGTATGGCAAGGATTTTGCACAAATCTCTATATTCATAGGAACAGACTAAAAAGAGACATCTTCCTCTTTTTGAATGTATTTAAAATTTTCTCCAAAGGAAAATGAAGATGGGTAATCCAAAATATTTACCTCCTTTTCAAAATTTACTAGAGATGGTGTGGAGATAGGAATCATATGCGGCTGAAAGGTGTCTAGATATTCATCATTTTCTTGACTTTCAGCTGCTTCTTCTTTTTCACATGCATCTCTTTCTTCTTCTAGATCTTGCACTTGAGGTTTCTTCTAGATGATAATTGCACCATAAAAAGACTTTAACCAGCTCACTTGTTTTGCAAGTTCTTTAGTAACCTCTCTGATAGGATCATTTTGGAATGGTGGGATGAAGATAAAGATATATGATGTATCTTCTTCTTTGCTTGAACCCAATCCTTTAAAATTTCTTGATATGTAAGGAAGACTTTCTGGCATTCTTCCTCAATAGAGCTGCCAACCTCCATCCTCGGGGAGGTACCTTCAATTTTTTGAGAAAAGAAAACATTGAGACTATGATTCTTTCCCAAGCAGAGTCGTCAAAAATCTGTTAGTGAACAAATTGTCCTTTGAAGAAATACATGCAAATATGACCCTAAATGCCCAAGTGAAAGAACAAACTAACACGAACAGTTGGAGAGGTTATCATGGGGTTGATAACCTTCCTCTAATTTTTTATCGGGTACAGCTCCCCATAAAAGATGTTTAATGAATTAAATGTGGGTGTTTTTACCAGAAAGCACGAAAGGATATCAAACATCTACTTGTAAATACAGCATAGATGCAGAAATCTAAACTACAGCATGAAAAGGAACTAAAGAACAACAGATGATGCAAAGTTCATTTGCTGGACACTGCTTGGCATAATAGAATAAAAATATATCTTCCATTCTCTTGAGAGAAATAAAAATCAGAGCCTTTAAAGATGTTTGAATTGATAATGTAACAAGAAAACAATGGTATTGAAATGTAATTCAGAGAAAACTGAGGATGACGCAAAGTTCATGATCAGTGGAAGGAAAATACACCATTATCAAAGTTTGATATAATTAACCTTCAGTCTCCCTTCCCTGACTGTAAAAGATCATGAAATATCTTCTACACATTACAACCAAAACACTATTTCAAGAAAGACAGAAACCCCTTTCACAATATTACATCAACTATCAAAATCTTATTTCTATCTCAGGCACACAATTCTGAAAAAGAAAAGAAGGAAAAAGCCCATGCTCTACCTCTCACAGCCTCTCAAGAAAAATAGAATAGTTTTGCAAGATCTCCTCCCTGCCTGAAGCTAAAAGTCTGCAGTCTGGAAGAAGCTAGAATGGAACCCTTACTGTCCCTGATGTTGGTGTATTTATTCTCTCCCTGTTGTTAGTGACTATTCAGTTTTGGTAACTGATTCTTGAAATAACTCTTCCCATACTTTGGAATTATCTTCCTCCTTTTTGGATTCCAGGATATGCCTTTTATCACCTATTGGGTTTATATGATTTAATTAAAAACACACCCCTTATTCAAGGGCAGAGGTCTTCTTTTATCCTCTTTACAAAAATATCACAAGCGTTACTTATGATATATAAACATAAACCTCCCTCCAAGTAGGATGACAAGTGGCTTGATTTTACTACTTGAGTGAATAACTTTATAAATACATTGAATTTTCTTGCATGAAACCTGGCATCCACTAAAAATAAGCTCAATTTTTTAATGACTTTTCACCTACTGAAACTACTTACGGAATTTGTGAAATATCAAAGCATCCAAAACTGTTTTCTTACATCACTGCTACAAATTTGTGAATGCGCACACCTCTATTGACATCTTTCTTTGCATCATCTCTTGATACCATGATAGTCATATCTTATAAGGATAGCGTTTGATATCTTAAACGTACTTGTAGGCATTCTGTAATCATTTCACTTAGTGAAGATTGTAGTTGGCATTATTTATCAAACAATGTTTACGAATCTTCATATCCCTAAGTGTCCGAATAGGATCTTAATTTGGGTGTTGATTCATTGGGTCACACAAAGGCTTTAGTATAGACTTTGAGATGACTCAATGAGAGTTTGGGCTTCATTTTTTATACATAATCGATAGAAATTATTGATTATTATCTTTTGTGCACCAAATCTTATGCCTGAAAAGCCGATCACTTTGATATGTCTTTGAAGGCTTGTCTTGAACCTTCACTGCAACCTAAATTATCTCCTCGCAGCCTTCTTGAAAACTCGTGGCTTTTGTTCTTATACCCATGCAGTGTGGATGCTTCACATTCATGGTTTTGATGGCTACTTTAATGATTGGAGTGTTTAACCAACAATACATATAACCCACGTAATTGTCAATGGTTCTTTAACATTTAACACATGGCTTTATTACCAAGATTGCGGCTTATATCTTTGGTACGTAATCAGTTGAAATCATTATCACGGATTTTCATGCTTTGAGTTAGCCCTATTTTACTTTGTGTATATTATATTGAAGAATAAAATGCTTTGCACCCTTTGGCTTTCATTTCTTGTCTAAGAAGGTGTAATCAATGTCAATTGTTGCTATGCACCATTTCAAAGGCCAGATATGCCTTTCTAGCTTTCGCAGTGCATTGATGAATGCTAGTGGAGTCTCTGTCTATAATTCTACCTACTAACTCATATACTTGAAGCCCGATTCATGTCCCTTTATAGTGACTCATTTCCACTAACTTCTATTCAACTAAAAAATGAAAGCATGAAAGCTTTGTTTGGATGCATATTTACATTGAAAATCTTATCTCCCGACTTTAACATAATGCCCTGCCTCTTGTTGAGGTGATCTTGGTGTTGTACTTGCACTTTAAATTCCATCTTGAACTTTGATCTTAGAATTGCAGGTATCTTGCTAGCACTTGAACCTTGTAGCTCCTTGGTGTCTTTGATCTTCTCCTTTTTTAATCAAATGCCTCCACATTTACAACCTGACAATGATATCAACAAACCCCTGAACTGAAATCTATTGTGAACTTATGTAGCCTCTTGTGAAGTTATCTGACCCTAGATTAAATGGTCTTTGTACCTCTGCACTAGATCATCGATCTTGATGACGTTGAATCTAAATTGTATCTCTGAATCTTGAATCATGGACTGGGGCTGGGCTTTGAACTTTTTTGAATTGATGAATCTGTATTTTAAACCCAAATTCTGAACCTCGCTTATATTGAACCATCGAACCACTTTGAACTACTTCAAACTTCAGTTTGAAGTGGTTCAAAAACTCTGATCTTGAAGTTTTAAAACTGTGACCATATCAGGCACTAACAAAGTCAAATCTGCATTATCCCTAATGTTATCATAGACATTTTCAAGATTAGATTTGGTGGTGTGACTCACCACTCTAAATTGCTCATTGTCAGATTCTGTCCTTTCTTCATCTGACTCTAGGGGTTCAACATATTTTCTTCTTTCCTTTTCTACTGGCCCTCCTTGCTCTATGTCTTTTTGCTTCTCTTGTTCCTTTGTCACTTTTTTTGTTGCCCTTGTGTCTGCCCTTGTGGTAGGTTTGGCTGGGTTTGGCTTTTTTGTTGTTTTCTTCTTGCCTTTGGGTTGTGTAGCAAGTTGTTTTTGTGCCTTCCTCTTCTTGGGCTCTGGCTTTGGTGCTTTTTGCTCAGCACCTTCTTCTTCTTCTATGTCCTCACCCATGCCTTGGGTTAATGTAGGTGGTTTTTTTCCTTATTCATCTTCATCATTATCTACTTATTCATCTTCTTCTTGCTCTTCCTTAGCTGCCCCTTCTCCAAATTTAGCTTTTAGCTTTTTCACCAATTTGTCCTTCTTTCTCAATGTGGAGGTTTTTAACTCCATGTCCACCTTTGATCTTACTATATCATAAGTCCCAAAATGTGGTGTAGTTTTGTCTACTTCTTCTACTAATAATGCAATTATGGTTGCAGATGCCTTATCTATGTTAATTTCATAGCCAAGAGGTCTTAACCATCTAACCCTTGGTGTGGCTGTCTGAATATAAGTATAATCAATATCTACAAGAAAACATACATCATTTACATGTTTCTCTACTAATGAAATAGGTATCCTCAATTTTTTTTCATGGACTTCTTGAAATCCTCAAAATAAGTTGTCATAAGAATTTCAAAATTAGCTCCCATTTGTTCAATATATTCATTTACTTGAGCTACTATAGACCTATTTTCTTTCTAGACAACCTTACCAAAGGATGGAAATTCATTTTGTACATAGAAAAATATGCAAATCAAAATTGTACCAAATTTGCACTGTGCTCCATTAGTTCTTCTTATTGCTCCTAAGTCCTCATTAATTTGTTGCAATTGCAATTCTGCAAGAAGTATGATCTTTCTTAACTAATTTGTAACCAACAATGCAAGGTAAATTGTTAAGTATGCTAGATTGATAAAACTTGTGAGAAATAACCCTAACAACAAAGTCAAGAAGAGGATCCTGGATGGTATCTATAGTCATTCCTCTCTCGTTCCATTTAGCTCATGTATTTTTCTCAATTGTTTCCTTGGAATCACTTCTAAGGGTCTTTGGCCGATCTAGGGTTGGATACCATGTCACTCTATGTACAATCTTCTTTGTTATTTTCACTAGACCATCTTCTAGCCATAAACTTCCATCATGAATCCTACTCAACACTATCCTAGTCCATTCAGTTTTAAAGATAGTGGAAAATTCTAGGGCACGAATCAAACCCTTTCTTTCAACAATTTGATACTCTTCCTTTAGTACTCTATTTTCACACAACTTTTCATAGGCTTCCCTCATTTCTATGTCTCCTATTGCTCCAATTTTGCAGTTGTAACGTCTCTTAACATCCTGGACCATAACAACCTTAGGAGGAATAACAGATAGGGCTCTGGCTATGTCATTTTTGTATGCCACTTCAGGGATTGGCCAGAAATTAGGTTGTTTAACTTTGTTTGACACAAGTTGGACCTCAAATGGCTCTTTCTCCTATGGTTTCCTAGAACTAGAGGTCATTTCTTCTATCTAGGGCTTTAATCATGAAGAAATTTAAAACTGCGTAGCTTGGCACTAGTGTAAATACCTTGAATTCGATGAAATTGTGCTAAATCACTCTTGAAATTTGTTCAAATGTTGGATTCTCTACTTTAAAGTTGTTATGCACTCTTCTTCATGTTTTCTCTTTGTTCGTGATAAAGAAAAATGGTTCAAAATGTGATCATATACCCTTACTTCACAACATTTAATGCTTAGTGCATTTACAACTGTCCACTTGGCTTCTTAAGCATTTTTCCATTACTCAGCTTCCATTCATTTTTAAACACTCATCATCCACTAAAGTTTTCTTTACTTAGCTTCCACTACCAACTCGGTCACAACTAATAATTCGGCTTCTACTGATTTTCCAATCAACTCAGCATGTACTAGAATTTTACTTGGCATTGGAAGGCAACTTTTCCTACTCAGCAACACTGGTGAAAACTTTGAAGTTTTAACTTTGCATCTCTATTCATGTTGATTTTGAGTACTTGTTTTCTTAGGAACTGATGTATGATAAAGCTTTGTATATCAGTTCCACACACCTTCTTTTGCTTATTTGGATGAAGAGTGACCACTTGACCTTTTAGGTGAAGTGATCCCTTCATTGGATGTGCTACTTCCATCTTTCTTCTTCCATGTCTTGTTCATTTCTCCTCTGATATGTTCAACATCTACCTTCTCTTTTCCTTTATTGATCTCTCAGTTGGGTGCCTTTGAACTTGTTGGGAAATTCCTACTGATATGACCAGTCTTTAAACAACTGAAGCATGTGGTTTGGCTGAGTCATTCATTGTAGTTTTCATTGAAATGTGTTCTTATGCAATTCTTAGGGATGTGTCCATATTCCTGACAATTATGGTAGCTATACCTAGTGTTGTAGTCCCAATTGTAGTGATGTCCATGATTGTTTTACCTTTTTGGTTGATTAGGTGACTGTTTAAGCTTTGATCTGCACTCAAAAGCTCTATGTTCATACTTCTTGCAATTGTAGCAGTGACCTTCAAATCTTGGTGTTCTAATAGTCCTAGTCCTGCAGTCATGTGCTTGATGTTCTTGCTTTTTGCACTTGTGACAATGACCCATATTCTTAGATTTGTCATGCTTATGGGCATTTTTTCTCCTGCACATATTAGAGGTATGTCCTTTTTTACCACAAAAATGACAAGTAGGTTTAGTATTCTTATCTTTGTCACTTCTTTCTTCCGCAATCTTGGATGATTCTCCTTTCCCAATGCTAGTGTATCCTAGTCCTAAAGTATCATTGTTGGCTCTTGGTGATTTTAGTAGTTATTCAAAGTATTTGATGGCCTCATTTGGTTTTTTGAAGCTCTCTGCAATTTCCTTCTCTCTTTTCAAGTCATTTTGCAGTTGTTCATTTTGCATCTTCAGTGTGGAGATCTCTATGTCCTTGATATTTAGTTCATGATGTGCATTCATCATCAAACTTAGGGTGTCTAGCTGCATGTTGGAAATTCTTGCAAGCTCAATTGAGTTTTCTTCCAATCTGTTAGCAAGGTTTCTCTTGTCTTCTTCTAGCATAACCTTATCTTCAATGGCTCTTTTCTTCTGTTCAGTCACTTCACAAAGCATCATGACTTGTGATTCTTATTCAATCTTGAAAGTTCTAATCTCTTCTGCTTGAGCTCTATTCTTCTCCATTAGATCTACTATTGTTGCATCAAATTCTTTGGAATCTCCATTTGCAAACACTTTTGAGGTGTCAATCTCCTTGTATTGTGTATCATTCTCAACTCTTCCTCTCTTTAAGGATTTTTTCAGTTCTTCTCTAACTTCTTCCAAAGTGTGTAGAGCGAGTTGTATATCAATCACCTGATTCTCTATGATCTTTCCAAACTTCCATTTTTAGATATTTTCTCCAAGCTGTAAGGCTCCTCCTTGTGAGAACTCATCTCTGATACCAATTGTTGGAATTAACAAGTGGGAAGATTTACTTCTGAGATGGGGGGTGAATCAGAAGTAACTAACTTTAACCTTTTAAAATGTTTAACTGAGATCATTCACATACATATACCATATCCAATTAACATAAAAGTAAAGACATGCATGAAAATAGATAACACAAGATTTTGGTCACCTAGAAACCCTCCAAAATGAGAAGGTAAAACTGGGGTGGCGATGACACCCACAAATTATCACTGTAGCAATATGTATCCATTTAAGGTTACAAAGTTTGACTACTTCCAATGGTTTACTCTATGAAAGGCCTACCCTGTTAAAGGCTTTACACCCTATTAAAAGTGACTTGTCTAAAGGATTTACAAACACTCACTTGGAATGTTACCTTGTTAAAGGATTTACAATCCTATTAAGGATCTACACTATGGTTGCTAAACCAATATAGCTACTAAGCCAACCTATCATCATAGGATTTTCATTCTTACAATACAATGGTTAGAAAGTATAGTAGAATTTCTTGACCTAATGACATACAATCTCCAATGGTTGATTCCAAATCCTTGTTCTACTCAGTCTGATTGGATCCTTGTTTGATATGATATGTCTCTGCTCAAAGTGTTGATTCTCTATTCTAACCAACTAAATTCTACAATGCTACTCTTCCTTCTAAGTCCTTATACCCCTTTGAACTTTGCTAACATTCTCCCATATAGCTCTCACACATACACACATGCACGTGCACACACGAATTATGGGATATTTTCCTCCTTATAAAGGCTTTGAAGACTTAGAGTTAGGTATGAATGTACGATCAATATTCATCCTTCTTTTCCCACTCAATTCTTTCACTTTTCTTATTGGTGGCATGCCTTCTCCATTTTTCTTATTGGTTGCATGTTGATTACATAGGGAATGTAAAAGATTCAATTTTATCTTTAAGATCCTTTGAGATTCATCTTGAGTCAGCTCCAAAAATGGTTTACATCTGAGTTTGTGAAGGCACAAACTCATATGTTGATTCTATATTACTTGGCACTTACTGATTGCTGATGCTCGGCACATATAGGAATTTTGTCTCGCTCGGCTCCTATAGTAACTTTGTCTTGCTTAGCATCTATACTTTGCTCGGCACTTATAGTGACTCGGCACCTGTAGTGACTCGACACTTGAATTATTCTCGGCATCATCTTAGAAATTGGTTAAGTGTGTTGACACTCAATTGTCAAAACCAATCTGAGACCAACATATTGGCTCTAGGAAGGTAATAGGAACACAAATGTTTTTCATAATATAGTAAAAGATAAAATACAAGGTAATTCTAGTGCTTCTCTCAAATTCTCAAAAGGGGTTTTTCTATCTTCCTACAAGGAAATTTCTCAAGAAGAAACTATATTTCCTATGTATTTTTTTAGGACTCTACTGAAGGAGGAAGGTTTTGTGAATAAATACATTTCTATCATATCTATCAATGAAATGAATGAAGATATTATTAGACCTATATTTTATCTAATATTGTGTAGTGCCTCTCTTATTTTCTTTTTATAAGTCATCATAATGGATGCAACCTTGTTGATCTCTCCTTAAGAAGGAATCATGATTGATCTACACCCTTGAGATTATTGGATTTATGTTACTATATTAGTTTCTTTGATTATGCCTATGGCTAATTTATGAGATTATTATGTGTTAGATGGTTCACTGAGGTTTGTGCCAATGGCTACCAGGATCAATGAGTTATCATGATGTTGTTCCATTATTACCCTAAGATGCGTGCAGAAATTGCACTATGTACTATTATCCTACTACACTGGACTAGGCTCCTATAGCAATGGTTAGTCATGTTTATGACTGTGTTTTCTTATGTGGTTTAAGTTCTTTTTCATGTTGTTTAAACAATCATTATTAAATGCTTAAATAAATAGAAATGGATTGTTCATGTTGGATTCATTGGTTATGAGCTGCAGATATTTACCTTATTATATTTTGATCCAAGAGATACTTGTTACTTGTGTTATGTTTTACATTTGAGATGACTTGAGGGTCGAATGTTATACTTTAATTTCAATATCATAGATGTTAAACTACTATGTTGTTCAGTTGATCATATTTGCATGATGATGTCATTTTGAGATTTTTGAGATGACAAAATATTTTATGATGATATTTGGTTATCTGATATTTGGACATATCTTTGATTATGTTATGTGATGGATTTAATGCTATAGTTATTTACTTCATTCTTGCTTCTTTATGCTATATGTGAACATGAGTGATGTAAATATATTATTTTAGTATAATTGAATAAATGGTTAAATTAGGTGATTTAATACATTTATTGCTTCAACTAAGTTATTATATCCAATTGCACTTGATCGTGTATTTTAGGTGTAGGATTTATATCCCCGGCAGTGGCACATGGAGTTAGTGATACAGTCATTCATATTTTACCAATGTCATCCATGTATGGTTGACGTATCTTATTTAAATGTTAAATTAAACCTTCTAGTGATTTGATAAATTCGGACTCATTCGCATTATGTGACTAGACTTATGATTGTGTCTATGCACATAGAGGTTTACATGTGTTGTGAAAGTTATTAGGAAATTATATGATTTTTTGTTTAAGGGTTTTCGAGCTTTATTTTAATTAATTTTAATTTCTGGCAACTTTTCCATAGATGAATTCCAATTACTTGGAATAGCTTGCTTTTGTTTGTGTTGATTCAAGATTTAACTAGTTTTCCTAATCATTTTCCCTAATCCATTATTCACTCAAAAAGTAAATAAGTATCCAAAAAGGAATTTAATTCCTCACTTCTCACTTTTGAATTAGAAAGTTTGAGAGTAAAACCCAAAATCCTCTTCATGAGAATTTACTGTTCTATTCGTTGTGGGATCTATGGGCGTGAGATCGTTGTGAGATTGGTCTTGTTGGATCCAGCTCGAAGAGACCTTTGGTTTCCGTGATTTTTGGCTACTTCTGCAACATTTTTATTTTATGGTTCAAATTCCCATTTTTCATTTTTGTTTGTGAGGTAGGGCTCTTCCATTTTATTTTTCTAACTTTGTTTCTACTTTTATTTTTAGTAGTCATTTGTTAGGAGGTTGAGAATTAGTGTTCCCCTCTATTTCTATATGCTAGCTTTACTCGGTTGGGCGGGTATGAGCATTTCCCTATTTTATGGGATGAGGGTTTGGGTTTTGCACCATTATGCTGGTTGTTTTTGTATACAGACTCCAAACCCAAATTTTATTGGATTTTCATGACTTTTGTGCCCTAAGACCAAATGGGTTTTAATTTCAAAGTTTTTTATTTTTGAGATTTTTCACCTCAATTTGTGTATCACCCAATTTTTTTGGAATGATGTTGGTCATGGACCTTGATCATCCGTTCGAATGCTAGTTAGATAATTGTTGCACTTTTATGTTGCATTGGGATGTGTGTCACATACGTACTCTTGACCTTATGTTCGGTTGAGTAATTTTATACCTAGTGTTATTGTTTGTTATTTTGTGGAAACTAGGATTCGTGTAGAATCCATACTCTTGGATTGAGGCCAGTTCATGATGTCTGGTCTTGTTACATTATTAGAATTCATGTAGAATCCATACTCCTGGATTGAGGTCGATTGAGTGAGTTCATGATATATGGGATGGTAGTTTGGAATGTTACGCATGGGGTATGGCTAGGGCCTTCGAGGTCTCATGATGCTATTATGGTTGGGAGGAACCGTGCATGAGTTTTAGTTGTGTGGGTGCCTTATTGTTTATGTTTTCATTCATATGATGTTTGGTTTATGAACCATGTATGTAAATTGTGATGTTGCTTTTTGCATGTTCTTTTTATGTTGTCACGGATTAGATGGATAGTTGTATTCTACTTCTTGTTGCATAATGTTTTGTATTTCATGTATTTGAGTGTCCAAGGCTCGATTATAGTGGATCAGGTACTCCTTGGTGTGGAGGTTCTAACGCTTTTATCTTTCTAATTCTTCATCGGATTATTTCTGTAATGTCCCCTTTCTAGCATTCATAGCATGATGTTGTCATTAGCCTAGTTCCCCACAGTCTCGTAGGCTAACTAGGACATTAAAGGGGCTTAGAGGCCATTTGGCCTAGACAATTTCAGTTGTAGGTCTTTCTGAGGGGTTCTGAGGCAACTTTGGGCATACTTACTATTTATAGTAAGTCATCTTGGACATGGTCGGACATTCAGTCACAGTGGTATGTCGATGGTAATTGTTTAAAATCGATAGGAAGACTTATTTATCATTGATAAGATTTGTTATGCATTGATAAAGCCATTTTATAAAGTTAAATTTAAATATTTAACTTTATTAATGCATAGACTATAGTTTGTGGGAAATATTTAAATTAAAAGAGTTCCCTTTATTTTTATAACACATTGGAGACATAAGGTACATAAAGGGAGTTATGTTTTATCCCACATTGAGAAAACGAAGGATTGAGCTCTTGTGAGAACACTATAAAAGAAATGGAAGAGCTTTCTTTTTGTATGCTTGGATGAAGATTAATGTTATGTTGCTGGATATCTGATTATCGGGCTTGGAGGACGAAATCCCTCTTTGCTAGCATTCTCTTCGCTGTTGGAAGACACAGTCAGGAGGATCAAGGGTGTTTTCACTTCAGGAAACACACTGGGTTTCATTTGGGGCATTTGCACAAAGAAATTTACAAGGGTTTGAGGTGCAGATCTGAAGTTAGTTATTGCTATAGTGCCGCATGAACAGTATTTTGCTACAGTACGGCATGAACAGTGTTGGTATCAAGTTTACTTGTTTTTCCAGCTGATTAGAAGTTTGGAGGGCTGGCCGACTACATCTGCAAAATACTACGGCAACTAATTCCAGGTTTCTTCTGTCAAATTTTGATATTTTGCATAATAATTGTTGAATACAAGTCTGAATAGTTGTTGCAGCCTTTAAGGCAGCTGTAAGTGCACATCTACATTTAAAAATCGCCCTTTATTAGCAGATTGAAAGAGTTTCCGGATTTTTCATATACTATTGAATGTGTGCCAAGTGTTTGTGAAAATGTTATGATGTGTATTATGCATTTTAATGTCACTTCATAGTTTTTTGTAAATCTACTCATTGGAAAGCAATTTATTGAGGAAATCAGCTTTATGAGTTTGCATACAAAGTGTTTGACAATATTCCTTAAGTTAAATTTCTGTAAGTCAAAGTTCAAATCAGGGGAGGATATTACAATTTCATATCAATCCTGGGCAACAATGGTTCAGCATTTGGTGATACTTGAAGACTATTGTCTACCTTAAGAAGAAAGCTTGTACGATACTAGAAAGTATCGCACCATAGTAGTGTGAGATATCGTAAAGTACTGGTGAAGTATCACATGGCAATACTAAGAATTATCACCTAGCAATACTGAGAAGTATTGCCTAGCTATACTAAAAAGTATCACCTTGGCAAAAAGTATCGCCTAGCTATATTAAAGTGTTGCCTAGTTTTCTTGCAAAAACCTACTTGGAAAAATAGCAAGTATCTCTGAACTTCTCGTTAGGGAGTCGATTGGTGTTTTGAGTACCCTTTAAGGTTGCACTCATTACTAGTTCAGTAGATGTTTCCATGGGGTTTAAAATATATCATTTAAGTATAAAGAATTATTAATTATTCCTTATACTTAAGATATATTTTAATATATGTGACAATTCATTTGAGATAGGTTTTAGACCTCTCCGAGATAGGATGTAGATTCTAGAAAATTTCAAGGCTTCAGAAATTCAGACTTAGCCAATTTTTAGGGCTTCAAGATTTTAGACCTAGCCAAATTTCAAAACTCAACATTTATCTTTCAGCATAGTGTTTAGTAGATGAGTAGTGGTAAATTTCGTTGAGATATGATTGAAAAGATCATTGTTGAGAGAGATTATTGAAAGAAGGAGATTGTTTAAGAAGACTATGTGTTTCAATCATTGTCTTGTCATTGATATCAAACCTATTATTTCTTGGTAAGACAATTACCTATAAGATTCAAGTACTATCACTTAGTTGATTGATAAAGAGGATTTAATCAGTAAGAGGTAACAATAGCACCAACAAAAAAGATTAAGTTATCATTATGTAATGAAGTACAAAGATCAGTTAAGACAGTGATAACATGATGTATTGATAATCTACTTAAGGTTACAAAGGCTAATTACACTTAGAAAGTTTAGAAGAACAAATTACACAAAAAAAATTTGTCAAGCTTGAGCGAGTGGATAGTAGGTGCCGAACAAAGTCAGTGCAGGCCAAGTAGAAAATTAGTTGGAGCTAAGTAAAAGTTCATTCTAGTATATGCCAAGCAAAATAGTTGATGCCGAGTAAAGTTTAGCTAATTTCGAGCACCAATAAACCTTAGTAGGTGTTGAGTAATTTCACAATGAATGTCAAGCAACATAGTATGTGTCGAGCATCAGAAGGTTGATAATGTCGAGCTGATGCATTATTTAAAAGATTGAACATTTGATGAATCTAAGTCAACACATTTGTTTTCTTGGATTTTGTGAACTAGGTGTAAGATAAGGTTGATCAGCTAGTGGCACAGAATTCAAGGTAAACCATTTTTAAGCAAATTCAAATGGATTCTAGGAGAATTTTTTAGAAGAGATAGAAGATATGGGATAGATACATTATATCCTACCTAATCCATCCGAACCCTAAATTGGATGATGGAAAATGAGAAAAAAATATCTTAATTTCTTACTTATAGGAATGTCTGTTCATGAAGCAAAGTTGTTATGTTCGAGAACCTAAGGGAGACAAGGAGTCAAGGGTTTTGCTTCATCAAATGACCTAAGAGAAGAGTTTTCAATGGCATGTTAAGAAAGAAGGCTTAAGGAGATGAATGCTTGAAGGGTGAACAAGCTATCAGAGCTGCAAAGTATGAAGGCCAAGTAGAATTGAGGACTGAATAGAGATCTATAATCTATAAGAGAAGTTGTAAGTTGTATTAGATCAAAGCTCTATTGTTACTCTCTAAAAAATGTATCACTCTATGGTAAATACTTTGGGTTAAGGTTGACCTAATAGTTATTTGTAAATCCATTAATCGGGTGGCATTCCAAGTGAATGGCCTAAAGTCCTCTAACAAGGATCACTTCTAACAAGGTGAATGAAATCCTTTAACCAGATCACATTTAATAGTGTGTATTGTAACTTTTAACAAGGTTGGCCTTTCATAGGGCATCACTTCAAAAGAAAGAAAAAAAGTAGCATGTTACTGGTGGTCTTTCCTAAATTGGATTTCCACATAAATCATTGTGTCAAGTGTGTTAGTGAATCTATTATGTTTCATGCTTTACCATTCTGCAAGTTGATTTGACAGTAACCTATAGGTTTTTAGTGATTGCATAATCTTATGGATGCATGCATGAGTATAAATTTTTTATGGGTTCACTAAGCTATGAAAAGTTGTATTTATACATATGGACCTTGGATATATGATTACCCCCCCCCCCCCCAAGTTATTCTAAAGTATTCCAACAATTGTATCTGAGCCATCTGTTTAACAGAACTAATTTGAAAGTACTAGAAGCACAAAGATCAAGATGTCTAAAAGAGAAGTACCCAAGCTCAATTGAGACAACTTTCTTACATGAAAAAGTTTGATGAAGCTACACCTTGGAGGACTTGGAGATCATGCACAATCTACCATTTCTATGGAACATGTTGATCCTGTCAGTGCCCCAACTACTGAAGATATGAGGAAGAAGAAAGAACACAACCAAGCAATGTTGGAGATTTCCTCTGCCTTAAGTTATGCTGAATTTGATGATATCAAAGGTCTTGACAGTGCAAAGAAAATGTGGGATGCCCTAGCTACAATATATGGAGGAGATACTAATGTTCTTAGAGCCAAAGTTGAAAGCCTTAGAGGTAAGTTTGATGAAATGATAATGGAAGAAGGTGAGTATATTGCTCAATATGTTGAAAGAATAAAACAAGTGGCGAATGCAATAAGAGGAGCAAATGAAAAATTGGATGATGAAACTATTTTAAGAAAAGTTTTGAGAACACTGCTACCTATATATGCTATTAGAGTTTTTGCAATTCAAGAACTAAGATTTATTCCAGGGAATAAGCTATAACTTGAAGGTTTGGTAGGTAGGCTCACTAATTTTGAGCTATCTAACTTTGATAATTACAAACCTAAATAGATTGAATCTACTTTCAAAGCTAAGGTGTCATTAAAGGAACCTAATGAGAAGAAGAATAAAAAGAAGAAGCATGTGTCCAATGACAATGATACAGATGAGGAGGATGTTGAACAAATTGAAGCACTACTGGCAAGAAGATTTCACAAAGGTAAATAAAAGTTCAAAGGTAAGTTACCCATAATTTGGTAAAATTGCAATGAGGTTGGTCATATTGTTGTTAGATGCCCAAAGAAGAAGAACTACAGAGGTGGTGACAAATATAAGAGTAGAAGAGATGAAGACATAAAAGATTACAAAGACAAAGACAAGAAGTTTTGCTACATTGTTGAAGAGAATGATTCTAATGAACATGATGATGAGGTGGTATATGTTGCAATGAAGGAGGAATCTGATGAAGATGATGCAACTGCACTTGTGACTTATGTGAAAAAGAATGATAGATGTATCATTGACAGCAGATGTTCACATCACATTACTGGAGATAAAAGTAAGTTCATTAACCTGAATTTTTATGATGAAAATAGTGTAAGATTTGGTGATGATGCACCATGTTTAATAAAAGGAAAAGGTTCTATCAAACTCATAGATAATATTTCATGTGACAATGCTTACTATATTCAAGGAATAAATCATAATTTGTTGAGTGTGTCACAACTGAACAATCTGGGATGTAAGGTTGAATTTGAAAATAAGATTGCTAAGATATATGACACAAATGGGAAACTGATTGGAAAAGGTGATCAAACTAGAAGCAATCTATTCTATCTTGATATAGAGAATGTTACTTGTCTTGTAAAATTTGATGATGTATGGCTATGGCACAAGAGGTTATGTCATGTTGACTTTGATAACTTAGTATCAATAATATGAAGAAAGTTAGAGGTTTGCCTAAGTTGAAGAAGCCTAATAATGTAATGTGCAAACAATGTCAGTCAGGCAAAATGACAAAGTCAATTTTTAAGAGTAAAACTTATGCCTCTAAAAGAATACTAGATATTGTTCATACTGACTTGTGTGGATCAATTGAAGTGAAACGCTGCAAGGGAGATAAGTACATAATGTTATTTGTTGATGATTATTCTAAGATGATGAAAGTTATGTTTTTGAAACATAAATCTAATGCTTTTAAATGTTCAAGTAGTACTTAGCAAGAGTTGAAAAGGAAACATGTAAAAGTCTGAAGTGTTTGAGATCTGACAGAGGAGGAGAATTCACATCAAATAAATTTGAGATGTTCTGTAATGACAAAGGAATCAAAAGAAAGACATCTACCCCTAGAATCCCTCCACAAAATGGAATAGTTGAAAGGAGGAACAGATTTATAATAGACTTTGCTAGAACACTCATGATCGAGAAGAATGTTGCTTTGAAATACTGGAGAGAAGCTATAAGTACAGCTCTCTATACCTTGAACTATGTACAAATCAAGAAAGATACTCATTCAACAGCTTTTGAACCATGGTATGGATACTCACCCACTGTAAAATAATTTAAGGTATTTGAAAATAAGTGTTACATTCTTAAAGATGTTAGAAATGGAAAGCTTGATGCAAAAAGTGAAGAAGGTATATTCCTGGGATACTCCACAAGAAGTAAAGCTTATAAGTGTTTGAATACTAACACTAACAAAATTGTGGATTGTGCAAATGTGAACTTTGATGAATATACATAAGTGTATGAAGCTGAACTTATGAAAGAACTAGAAAAATAAAAATCATTTGTATACTTTTATGAAGGAATGCCTGCTAAAGAAGATGTTGCAAATCAAGTTACAAATCAATAGTAAGTTACAGTGACTACCGAGTCACATCCTATGAATGTTGAGCTACATTTAAAAACTGAGCTACTAAATGAAGTGGATGCACATTTTGATTCTAAGGTTAGTGTACATGAGAGAGATGTTGAGATACCTAACAAAGATATACACAGTGATTTTGAAGTTAAAAGACAAAATGAAAAAACAAGAGTTAAACCAAGATTGTCTAAGTATGTCAAAAGACATCATCCTACTACTCAAATCATTGGAGATAAAGATGCTAGAACAATGACAAGAAAAAGATTTAGAAGTGAAACATGTTTGCTGAGCATGAAGGAACCCAAAATAGTAAAAGATGCACTAGAAGATGTTGACTGATACAAAGCCATGGAAGAAGAGATTGAACAAATAGAGAAGAACAAAACATGGAGTCTGGTTCCTAGACTAGAAGAAAAAAATGTGATTGACACCAAATGGGTATTCAGAAACAAGCTAGATGAAAATGGTGAAGTCACAAGGAATAAAGCAAGATTAGTTTGCAAGGGATATGCACAAGAAGAAGGAATTTATTATGGAGAGACATTTTTCCATGTTGCTAGATTGCAAGGAGTAAGAACTCTACTTGCTTATGTTGCATACAAAGGTTTTAAAGTTTATCAAATGGATGTCAAATCTACATTTCTGAATGGTATATTAGAGGAAGAAGTTTACATAGAACAACTAGATGGTTTTGTTGATGTTAACAACAAGAACATGGTATGTAGACTGCACAAAGCTCTATATGGTTTGAAACAAGCACCAAAAGCATGGTATGAGAGACTTCATAATTATCTTGTGAAGATTGGATTTGAAAGGACTGATGATAACATCAATCTATACATGAAGACAGGAAAAGGAAAAGGTATTTTTTTATCTAAAATATTTGTTGATGATGTCATATTTGGAGTTCAAGATGCTTTATGTAAGGCTTTTGCAAATCAGATGAAGCAAGAATTTCAAATTTCTATGTTTGGAGAGATCAATTCTTTTGTGGGCTTGCAAGTATATCAAATGAAATATGGTATAAACATCACTCAGTCAAAGTATGTCAAGGAAATATTTAAAACTTTTGGATTGGAGGATTCTAAACTAGTAAGTACACCTATGGTGAAAGAACATGAATTGTCAAAGAATGATGATTCTGCTGAGGTGAATCAAACAATGTATAGATCTATGATTGGCAAATTGTAATATGTAGTACATAGTAGACCTGATATTGTATTATCTGCAGGGATAGTTGCAAAATTCTTAGCTAATCCCAGGGGGAATCATTTAATGGTTGTGAAGAGAATAATGAGATATCTAAAAGGAACATAAGAGTTTGGTTTATACAACAAGAAGAATGAAAATTTTGAATTGAGAGCCTACACTATTACTGATTAGATTGGAAACATTGATTGACAGAAAGAGCACCAGAGGAGGAGCATTTTTCTTAGGAAAGAAACTAGTTACATGGACTAGCAAGAAATAAAATTGTACTTCACAATCTATTGTTGAAGCTAAATATGTTGTTATTGTTGTAAATTGCACAAACATTGTATGGATCAAACAACTACTCAAAGGAATAAAGGAAGAAATCATAGAACTGGTGATATTTTATTGTGATAATACAAGTGCTATCAATATATTAAAGAATAAAGTGATGCATACAAAGACAAAGCACATTGCAATCAAGTATCATTACTTGAGAGAGTTAGTTCAAGATAAAGAGATGAAGATGGAATATGTTAACATAAAGATGATGCACACAAAGACAAAGTACATTGCAATCAAGTATCATTACTTGAGAGAGTTAGTTCAAGATAAAGAGGTGAAGATGGAATATGTTAACACAAAGAAGCAAATTGTTGATATCTTCACAAAACCATTACCTAAGGATGCTCATGAGTATCTAAGAGGTAAATTATGAGTGATACCCCTATCAAAGGCTATCTAAATAAAAAGAGGAGTGCCTTGCATCAAACAAGTTGATATTCATATGTTACACATTGATGCAGAGGATCTTGCTTTAGGAACTACCTAAAGTAATCACAGAACTAAAACTTCAAATCAATCACAAATAAGGTGACAAAGGGAGAAACTAAAGAAATTGCAAAAGCCTATATCTGCATGTTTAAGATGACAAGTTTTTGGCATGTGTCTTTGGCATTGTTGTCAAAGAGGGAGATATTCTACTAATCAAAGAGGGAGATAGATCAAGTTAGTATAATTAATAAGAAAGAGAGAGATATCAAGAGATTAAGATTGTTGATCAGAGAGATAGAGAGCAATTCAAGAAAGAGGGAGAAATCCTAATCTACCTAGTTAGAGAGAGTTATAAGAAACAGTGAATTTTGTAACCTAATCAGAAGATGGAAGTTGTTGATAGAGGGAGAGATATCAATACAAGTTTTCCTTTTTTTATTGTCTTATTGTTTTAACCTATCCAGTTTGCTTGATTTGGTTGATCAATTTGGTTTGCCATAAATGCCAAAAAGGGAGATTGTTGAGATCTGATTGAAAACATCATTGTTGAGAGAGATTATTGAAAGAAGGAGATTGTTGAAGAAGACTATGTGTTTTAATCATTGTTTTGTCACTAATGTCAAACGTTTTATTTGTTGGTAAGACAATTGCTTATAAGATTCAAGTATTATCACTTAGTTGATTGATGAAGAGGGTTTGATCAATAAGAGGTAACAATAGCACCTAGAGAAAAGTTGAGTTATGATTATGTAATGAAGTACAAGGATCAATTAAGACAGTGATGTCATGATGTATTGATAATCTACTTAAAGTTAAAAAGGTTGGTTACACTTAGAAAGTTTAGAAGAACATGTTACACAAAGTTTGTCCACCAAGCTTGACCAAGTGTATAGTAGGTGTCGAGCAAAGTCAGTGCAAGCTGAGCAGAAAATTAATTGGAGCTGAGTAAAAGTGTATTCTAGTGTATGCCAAGCAAAACAATTGATGTCGAGCACCTGTAAACTTTAGTAGGTGTTGAGTAATTTCATAGTGGATGTCGAGCAATGCAGTATGTGTCGAGCATTAGAAAGTTGATAATGTCGAGCTGTTGCATTATTTAAAAGATCAAAGATTCGATGAATCTGAGCTAACAAGTTTATTTTCTTAGATTTTGTGAACCAGGTGGAAGATAAGGTTGATGAGCTAGTGGCATAGAATTCAAGGTAAACCATTTATAGGTGAATTCAAATGGATTCTAGGAGAAGTTTCTAGAAGAGATATGAGATATGTGGTAGATTGAAATGTCCCTTTACTGATTTTTTTATGATATTTCCAGCCTCAAATCATAACTTTAAAATCAAACAACCAATATTACAAAGATCTACCAATTCTCCAATAAAACCCAAATCGGGTATGTCCAAATTAGTGCCAAAAAACTTCACAACTTCACAAATTATTAATAAATCTGAAAATGGACATTTTTACAGAAATTTCAGCAGCATAACAGCCTACAAAATGACATTTCCAGATTTGTACAGCCCTTACACAACAGATCACAAATGTAGAGCAAAACTATGCTCAATCGGGCTCCCGAAATTAACACAAAATGCCCGAAAACACCAAAAACACTCATAAATTATCTCAGAAGTTTAATCACGACCCAATACATATATTCAGCTCTATTTTAACATCATAAAGTCTGAAATACAACAGCAAACCAAACTGATATGAAACACTCAACTGAAAACCCAAATTCAAACCAAAAACAACCCCGAAAACACCCAAATCGGCACTATTCAACACAAGGGCAAACTCTGTATGAGCATGCACATGGAATGGCTTCAAACTCCCGTCCTTAGCCTTCCTGGAAACCTGCAAACTCCCGTTCTTGGGTCTCCTTCTCCACAGGTTTGGCAGCCTCTGAAGAACAACAAGAAAATTAGCAAGAATCAAGATGTAGAATGAGCCCAAAATGCCTCCAAACCCCTTTTAAAGAGGGCATAACCCTAACTCACATCTAAGAGGGGTTAATAAAATATAATTTAATAATAATCTTTATTTATTAGTCCATTGGTTTCCAAAAATTAAATCCCTTTTTCCGAAATTTCACCTTTTTGGAACCTGCCTGCCTTAACAAAGTTTTTTTTTTTTTTAATTATTTGAATAGGGGACATGACAAGTCCTCCCCTCCCAAATATTGCTTGTCCTCAAGCAATGAAGGTTGGAATTCTCAAGAATATGTTCTCCTTCCCAAGTTGCATCCTCTAGTGGTAATCCTTTCCATTTGACCAAATGCTCTATGATGCTCCTATTTCTCAACCTTTTCTCTCTTGTATCCAAAATCTCTTCTGGTATCAAAACTAATTTTCCTTCATCATCAAGAGGTGGTAATTCTGTAGATACTATGGTTTTCTGGCCTAGAACCTTCTTTAAGCAAGATACATGAAAAATATTATGTATTTTGCTGTTTGGTGGGAGCTCCAATTCATAAGCTACCTCTCCTACCTTCTTGATGATTTTATAAGGCTCATAGAACCTTGGCTTGAGTTTCTCTGCCCCACTTCTCTTCAAGGTACTTTGCTTATATGGCTGCAACCTAACAAATACCAAATCTCCCACCTCAAAAGATCTTTCAATTCTTTTCTTGTCAGCATATATCTTTTGTTGGTTTTGTGCATGTTGTAGATTATCCTTGAGGGACCTTATTATGTCTTGGCTTTGCTTGATGAAATCACTTGATGCGGGTACTCTGCTATCGGAAAGTATTAGATCAACAAAGGAAAGGGCATCGTAACCATAAAGAGCACGAAAAGGAGGCATACCAATAGACATGTGATGAGATGTATTGTAACAATACTCCCCTAGGTGTAACCATTTCACCCAAGCATGTTGTTGATTTGAAACATAGTTCCTCAAATATCCTTCTATCCATTTATTAACTATCTCTGTTTGTCCATCTGTTTGAGGGTGATAGCTAGTACTGGGAGTGAGTTCAGTTCCTGCCAAATGAAAGAGCTCCTTCCAAAAAGAGCTGAGGAATCTACTGTCCCGGTCACTAACAATGTTTCTAGGCAAACCATGTAATCTAAAAATTCCCTTGAAGAACAATTCGGCCACTTGTGATTCCTTGAAATCAGATGTGATAGGAAAGAAATGTGCATACTTAGTTAGTCTATCTACCACCACATATATGCAATCCTTACCTTGAACCTTGGGCAACCCAGTGATGAAATCCATGGAAATACTTTCCCATTTTTGTTCAGGAATAGAAAGTGGCTGCAACAACCCTGCAGGAAAATTTTGCTCACTCTTGCTTTGTTGGCATACCATACATTCCTTAATGTGTTTAAGGACATCCTCCTTCATACCCTTC
Organism: Cupressus sempervirens; assembly: GCA_028749045.1. Taxonomy (NCBI): domain Eukaryota; kingdom Viridiplantae; phylum Streptophyta; class Pinopsida; order Cupressales; family Cupressaceae; genus Cupressus; species Cupressus sempervirens. Next base: position 443,253,456 of record CM053787.1, on the reverse strand, counting down.
CATGAAAACCGCTCTCGAATTTGCCTGTATGTCTTGAAGTATCCCTGGTGACCAACCAAAGGTGTGTCATGAAAGGCCCTCAATATCCTCTCCTTAGTTTTTGACCCTGGTACTAAGAAGATCCTGTTCTTGTAATAAATCAATTCATCAACAACCTTGTACCTGTTATCATCCACTAACTTATCCAAAATCTTGGTGGCAAATGAATCTTTAGCATACTCTAAAATTATAGAGACTTTCCAATCAGCAGAGATAGATGATAAGGAACACAAAGTGGGCTTTCTTGAGAGAGCATCAGCAACCACATTATTCTTTCCTTTCATGTATTCAATATCAAAATCATAAGCTTGCAATTTGCTTACCCATTTTTGTTGACGATCATTCAAATCCCTTTGGTTCAAGAAGAACCTGAGGCTATTATGGTCTGTCTTTACAATGAATCTCCCACATACCAAATATTGTCTAAACTTATGAAGTGCATGCATGATTGCCAACATTTCCTTATCATAGATGGAGTACCCTTTCTCTGATTGATTTAATTTTTGACTCTCAAATGCTATTGGATGTCCCCTTTGAGTTAGGACAGCCCCTATACCCTCTCCCGAAGCATCACATTCAACAACAAAAGGTAAAGAGAAATCTGGAATTGCAAGCACAGGGCATGAACTCATTACCTCCTTAAGCTTATCAAATGTTTTTTGTGCCTCTTCTGTCCAAACAAAAGCTCCTTTCTTTGTCAAATCAGTCAAGGGGGCAGCAAGCTGAGAAAATCCCTTGGCAAATCTCCTATAGTAGCTACACAACCCGAAGAAACCTCTCAACTGTGTAAGATTAGTGGGTGGAGGCCAATCCAAAATTGCCTGGATTTTTTGTTGATCAACCTGTACTCCTTTAGAGCTTATAATATGTCCCAAATATAGGATCTCTGTCAAACCAAACTCACATTTAGATAGCTTAGCATAGAAGGATTGCTGCTCCAAGATTCCCAAAACAGTGTCTATGTGCTTTAGATGCTCTTCCCATGTTTTACTGTATATCAAGATATCATCAAAAAATACCAAAACAAATTTTCGAAGATGCTGACTGAATACCTTATTCATACAAGATTGGAATGTTGCTGGTGCATTAGTGAGTCCAAATGGCATAACAAGAAATTCAAAATGCCCATAGTGACATCTGAAAGCAGTCTTTTCCACATCTTCACTCCTCATTCGGATTTGATGGTAGCCTGATCTTAAGTCAATTTTTGAGAAGTATACAGCACCATGTAACTCATCAATGAGTTCATCTATGCGTGGTATGGGATACCTATTTTTTATGGTCTTCTTGTTTAGAGCCCTATAGTCTATACACATTCTCATTGTACCATCCTTTTTCTTGACAAGTACCACAGATGATGCAAATGGACTAGAGCTAGGCCTTATGAATCCCATGTCCAGGAGTTCTTTAATAGTTTTTTCAATTTCTTCCTTATAACCTCTTGGATGGCGGTATGGGGTTGTTATAACTGGTTTGGCACCCTGTTCTAACTCTATAACATGCTCAAAACCTCTATCTGGTGGTAATCCTGGAGGCAAGTCATTGAAAACTATACTATGCTTATCAAGAATATTTTGAATTTCAAAATGGAAATTACCTTGATTCTTGGGAGAGCTTGTTGGTTGGATTATGACTCCTGCTGCCCATGTTACTTGTCCTCTTCGAAAAGTCCTCTCCATCCTCTTTGCAGAGACCGCCTTAGGTGCTCCATTTGATAACCCTCTCAATATGACTTCTTTCCCATTGGAATGAAATTTAAACTCCATAGTTTGATGGTTCATGTAATAGCCTCCGATAGAGTACAACCATTGAACACCCAATACAAGATCTGTCTCCCCAATACCAACCACATAGAAGTCATCACATAACTCATAATCTCCTAAGGTCATCTTGAGTTGTTTCACCACCCGTGTGCAAGGCATAGTGAATCCATCAGCTACAGTAACATTGAATCCCTCAAAATCTTCTGCTTTAAGCCCTCTTTTCATGACAAATCCCTCATCAATAAAATTGTGAGTTGCCCCACTATCAAGAAGAACAGTCAACCTTTTCCCTGCTAGTACCCCTCGAATTCGGAAGGGATGGTATCTTGGGACTCCTGATAATGCTGCTAAAGTGCCATCCTTGCTGATTTCTTTTACTTTCTCTTCTTCTACCTCCTCCTTAGTATCATGAAATTCCTCATGCTCATCTGAATCAGATTCTGAAGCAACTTCAATATAGTGCACTTGACCTTTCCCCAAACATCTGTGTCCTAGAACCCATGGTTCTCTACAAGTAAAACAAAGCTTTTTCCTTCGTAATTCACTCCTAGTCTCTTCATCTGCCTTCTTTTTTGCCACATTTGTCACATCTTTTGGTGGTAGTGTTGGGAAAGTCTTTTTCTGAAAATTTTCCTTATGTTGCCAAAGATTTGGGGGTTTTTGATTAGTGATTGATTTCATAGGCACGCAAGTTTCAAGTTGCAAGCTTCTTTTGATAGCTTCCTGTAAGGTTGAGGGTGAGAAAGCCTTAACCAAACCCTTAACAGAATCTTCTAAACCATCAAGAAAAAGATAAACGATCCTCTTTTCACTCATATCAGGTACCATAACAGCCACTTTTTGAAATTCTTCTACATACTCATTAACTGATTTGGTTTGCTTCAACTTTGACAATTCTTTAAAGTACTCTTCATCATCCTTGAGGTCAAATCTATCTATCACCCTTTGACTGAAATCTTCAAATGTAGTTACCTGATCGTGACCTTGAGTAATCATTCCATGATACCACCAATCATAGGCTGCATCTTCCAAGTGTAGACTTGCAAATTGAATAGCATCACTCTCTTTCATGGGGTTAAGTGTGAAGAAATTTTGTAATTTTTGTAGCCATGCTCTAGCTGAAATTTTATTTGTTCCATCAAAAGTAGGCGCTGTAAACTTGCTTATTTTATTTTTGAGCTCTCTTCCACTTGTGTCATGCTCCCTCCTATTCTCTTTCTTGGGCATCAAAGCGTTCATCATATCCACATATTCTCTAAAAGGAACTGAACTACGAAAGTCATCATCTAAGCCATTGTAAGTAGCTCTTAATGTAATCAAATTACCTGTAACCTCTTCCACTGGATCAATGGCTGGATTTGGTACTGGTGGCTCATCTGCAGGCAAGAAAATAGATTTGGTTGATTTAGATGGTGTGGATCTCCCATTTCTCGGCTCCTCTGAAGTGCTCCCTTTCTCATTAATAGATGCAATTCCTTGTAATTTTTCTGTCAATATTCGCAAAGCCTCTCTAGTTTCCGCCAAACCATCCATTGTTTGCTTCTGAGTATTTTGGATGTCTTGGAAGAATTTCTTTGCCATCTCATCTGGATCAGCCATACTTTTTTCTTCCTTGGATTTTGTACTTTTGCTTTCAACTGGGGGTTTGATCAAAATTTCTTTATTCTTTTCTCGCTGCAAATATCTTTTTTCTCTTTCACTTAGTTGCATGCAATCATAAAATATGACATGCAAGATCTGGGTAGTTATCAAAACTTGACATGCAAGATCTGGGTAGTTGTTAAAACTGACATGCAACTTCTACAAACCCTCAGGCTGGCAAGATCACGGCTCTGATACCACTGAAATGTCCCTTTACTGATTTTTTTATGATATTTTCAGCCTCAAATCAGAACTTTAAAATCAAACAACCAATATTACAAAGATCTACCAATTCTCCAATAAAACCCAAATCGGGTATGTCCAAATTAGTGCCAAAAACTTCACAACTTCACAAATTATTAATAAATCTGAAAATGGACATTTTTACAGAAATTTCAGCAGCATAACAGCCTACAAAATGACATTTCCAGATTTGTACAGCCCTTACACAACAGATCACAAATGTAGAGCAAAACTATGCTCAATCGGGCTCCCGAAATTAACACAAAATGCCCGAAAACACCAAAAACACTCATAAATTATCTCAGAAGTTTAATCACGACCCAATACATATATTCAGCTCTATTTTAACATCATAAAGTCTGAAATACAATAGCAAACCAAACTGATATGAAACACTCAACTGAAAACCCAAATTCAAACCAAAAACAACCCCGAAAACACCCAAATCGGCACTATTTAGCACAAGGGCAAACTCTGTATGAGCATGCACATGGAATGGCTTCAAACTCCCGTCCTTAGCCTTCCTGGAAACCTGCAAACTCCCATTCTTGGGTCTCCTTCTCCACAGGTTTGGCAGCCTCTGAAGAACAACAAGAAAATTAGCAAGAATCAAGATGTAGAATGAGCCCAAAATGCCTCCAAACCCCTTTTAAAGAGGGCATAACCCTAACTCACGTCCAAGAGGGGTTAATAAAATATAATTTAATAATAATCTTTATTTATTAGTCCATTGGTTTCCAAAAATTAATCCCTTTTTCCGAAATTTCACCTTTTTGGAGCCTACCTGCCTTAACAAAGTTTATTTTTTTTTAATTATTTGAATAGGGGACATGACATAGATACATTTGTTAGAGTAAAGCGTTGATTTAATTTCATTTATTAAATTTTCTTTATTCCCTTCTTAAGATTTCCCTTTATGCATCTTTTTTGCATCTTTATTTAATGATTAATTGGTAATTATTAAATAGTTTTTCCTTTTAGGTTACCCTTTTTTGGGTTTTGATCTCCTTTTATAAGGATTGATCTCTTTTGTATTTGGTTATCTTTTTCATTTCTGAAAATACATTAGCATATTTTTCAGAGCAAAACCCTTTGCCTCCTCTTGTTTTTTTCTTTTGTGACAAATTTTTGCATACAGGTACTTGAAGGCTTTGTGGATTTGTGTTGATCAAATCCTTCATGGTATCAGAGCTAGATCTGTTGTAGCTTGTTCATTATTTGGAGAAAAAAGAGAACGAGGGCTTGACAGAACAGATCTGGAGTTATTTCGAGTATTTTTTGTGAAAAGAGGGGGGTCACTAATTTTTGGAGCAGGTTGAGGCCAAACAGACGTCAGGGATGGATCCAGAAGGTGTCAAAACCCTTGCTTCCATATAAAATTTGTCTGATTTAGACAACGTTGATCCGAGAGGCAAAAAATTTTTACCTAGCAGGGACGTACGACCTTTGCTCATGTTACGAGGCAATTTTTTTATCAAAAAAAAATTTAAAAATAAAAAAATGCACAAAAAAATTGTCTTCCAACTCGTAGGCCATTTTCAAGTGTTGGCAGACCTTTTTTCGGCCCCGCTCTGACAACGGCACCAGTGCAAGCATCGGTGTTAACTTTTTTGACCACTGCTCACCTGTGGCCGCTGTGTCGCCTTGGCCTCACCTCCACTCACACTACGCTCTATCGCCGCTCCAACTTTGCTCAGGTGTTGAGCTAGCTGCACTTCGCCTCAGGACCACCAGAGCTCTACTCTGCCACCGCCAGTGGTGTTTTTTTTTTTTTTTTTTAATTTAAAAAAGAAAATTTATTGCTTTTGGGAAGCCCTATCATTTTTTTGAATTAACTCTCGCATACAGGGGTCTTTTTTAGTTTCAAAAAAATTGTCAAAAAGCTGATTCTGAGACGGAGATGATGAAAAAGGAATTTTTGGGATTTTTTTCTAGATTGATATCTGTTTTGGAGTTTGAAGTCTGTTGATGACTTCTATCTTCCGGGGAGAATAACTTCTTTTTTATAGCTCCGTTTTTCAATCCAAAAAAAGCGTCGAAAAGCTCTTTTTGAGAACTTTCTAGATTTTCAATTTTTTCACCAATATTTGATACCAGGTATTTTTTATTTGTATTTGAAGCTTTTTTTCTCTTATCTCATTTACGCAATCTATTTATAAGTTGGGGTTCGATTTATTGCATTGTGGGGGGCATTTTTATATTATATTTTGTTATTACATCGGTATATTAAAAAAAAAAAAAAAAATCCTTTCTAAAACAATGGCCGAGACCACTTCTTATCTAGAACTTCTAACCCCTCACAATTATCACACCTAGAAGACCTCAATGACTCGACTTCTCCAGTCAAAAGGGTTGTGGTCATGTTTAGATGTAGTTCAGCCTATTTTTCAGAGGTCTTTTGAGATTATGCTGCATCAAAACAAAATGGATGAGGCAATCGGATTGATTGCATTACAGGTATTAGATAGTTTACAGTTTCATCTAGACAGGTGTAATACTCCTTTGGCTATGTGGACCAAGCTTCAAGGCTTGTTTGGTACTGTGAATGAATTCAGGGCACTTTAGATAGAGACAAAGCTTACATCACTTGCACCGGATTCCTTTCCAACTATTGATGACTTCTTCATGAAGTCTACTCAACAGAGATCTTTGTTGCAGGGTTGTGTAAAGATGAAGACTGATATTAAGTGCATCTATTTGATTCTCTCAAAGCTTCGAGGGAATTTTTAGATATTTTCTTCCACATTCTATTCCACCAAAGATGCTTTGGGGAATCAATTTTTTATACCTTCTTTTGAGGTCTTTTGTGATCGCTTGACTAGAGAGTAGTCAAAACTCACACAGTTGGATACTATGACAAGTTCTAAGACAAAGGCATTGCTAGCTCAGACATCTACAAGAAAGTCGAAGCCAAAACTAAAGCATAAGATAGATTCAGCAGGCAATGAAAGTTCCTGCAAGCCTCCTCCCAAATCAGATGCTCGAAAACCCTCTCAAAAGGGTAATACTTCTAAGTCTAGTGAGTCTTCCTCCAAGACTAAGAAGTATACAGGTGAACCTTGCAATTTTTGTGGCAAGGAAGGACATCCAATTTCCAGGTGTTGGAAACATCTTGAGGCATTAGAGGAGGCCATGTAGCAGTCCATTATTGCTTCTTCGAAACCTCCACCTCCACCTACAGGGAAAGGACATGCTCTTTCTGCACGTGCATTGTCTTCTCCAGCTCCTTGGATTCTTGATTCTGGAGCTTCCCATCATATGACACTCTCACCTGATTTGGTTACCTCACTTACTCAGAGTGTTACTACACAGATTGCAGTTGGTGATTCTTCTTAGCTTTCAATGACAGGTTCAAGAACTATCTCTTTAGAGGGTGGTTCACTACAGAATGTTCTCTTGGTTCCAGCCATTTCTATGAACCTCCTGTCTATCTTTCAGATTTGTCATTGAAGCTCTGGAAAGACAATTGAGCTCTCACCACATAATGTGGTTATTCGAGACCTCCATGATCCTGATTTGGTTATTGCTATAGGGAATGTTGATCTTCAGTCTCACTTATATCAGTTTGATGGCTTTGAGAGCTTTGATTCTATAGGTGTTTCTCTCATTGCTCATGCAGAAACAGTGAGAAAACTATGGCATGAGCATTTTGGCCATGTCAACTATAGATATTTACAGCAGATAAGTACACAGGAGCTAGTGATTGCATTACCTCAGATCTCTTGTATTGACGGTGTGTGTCAAGGTTGTGCACTTGGCAAACATCACACAGATCCTTTTCCAGCAAGTCGATCCACATGTGTTAAGGCACCATTGGAGTTGATACACAATGATCTTATGTCATTTCCCATTCCATCTTTTCTAGGTGCCCGATATGTGCTCACCTTCATTAATGATTTCTCCAGACGCACATGGGTGTACTTTTTGAAGTACAAGTATGATGTCTTTGATTCATTTTGAATCTTTAAGACTCTTGTGGAGAAGCGATCTGGTCTTTCAATCAGGTGTATCGACACTGACGATGGGGGGGAATATGTGAATCAATCTTTCAAATATTTTTGCATTGAGCATGGTTTACAGCATCAATTCTCTGTTCCCTATACACCTTAGCAGAATGGGGTTGCTGAGAGAAAGAACAAAACATTACAAGAGATGGTCAATTGTATGATACAGTCTCATGCTATGAGTTCTTCATTTTGGGCTAAGGCTATCAATTGTGCCAACTATATTTAGAATCAGATGCCTCATAAGGCATTGTGACACATGGCTCCTAAGGAGGCTTAGACTCATGTCAAGCCTGATGTTTCTACTTTCCGCATTTTTGGTAGTGAGGCTTGGGCATTTATTCCATATGCTCGGTGGAAAGCCATGGAGAAGAAGAGTCAACCACTCATTTTTGTTGGCTACTATGATGATGTGAAGGCATACAAGTTGTTTGATCTTGATTCCAGTGATGTCTTGTTTCGGTGGGATGTTCAGTTTGACGAGCATTATCCTTCTATGGATCCTCCATCTTCAGCTTCTTCTTCACTACCTAGTACTTCATCTACTCCTCTACAAGATTATGCCTCCTCTAAGGAAGAACTTGAGATTGATCCCCCTTTGCCTCCTTCGCCAAATGTTTTGTGAGTACCCAAGTGGGCTTGTGACACTGTTGATGCAGCTAGACTTCTGGCAGGTGATCCTACAGATGTTCATCATACTCGTTCTTAGACTACAGGAAGTGGCCTTTTGAGTCATGTTATTTTCGATGATCCTCAAAAAAATTCATAGGCGACAAGACACTCAAAGTGGGATAGGGCTATGGATGAGGAGTATTCTTCTTTGATGAAGAATCATATATGGGATCTGTGTACTCTTCTAAAAGGAAGAAAGTTGGTTTGGTGTCGTTGGGTGTACCATACCAAATATGTTGTAGATGGTTCTATTGATAGGTACAAGGCACATCTTATTGCAAAGGGTTTCACACAGATTGAGGGTATTGATTACTCTGAGACCTTTTCCCCTATTGCCAAGATGAACAGCATTTGCCTTGTACTCTATCTAGCAGCTTCACAGGAATTGACAATTTTTCAGATGGATGTGAAGAGTGCCTTTTTTCATGGAGACCTTCATGATGATATCTATATGGAGCAGCCTCATGGTTTTGTGTAGGACTCTTCATTGGTGTGCTGGCTTTGAAGGTCTTTATATGGTCTCAAACAGGCCCTTAGGGCTTGGTATGAAAAGATGGATTCCTTCTTGCTTGCTTCCTAGTTCACATGGTGTCATTTAGATCCTACAATTTACATTCAACGTCATGGGGCTGACTTATTAATTCTTGTGCTTTATGTTGACAACCTCATCATCACAGGAAGCTCAGTCTCCATGATACAGGGTGTTCAGCAAGCATTGAGAGAGCAGTTTAAGATGACATATCTTGGACTTCTACACTACTTTTTGGGCCTACAGGTTGTTTAGTCTTCAGATGGGATAGCCATACTCCAGCAAAAGTATGCTCATGATATGCTTCAGAGATTCAGCATGCTTGATTGCAAGCTTACCCCCACACCTTTTTAGTCAGGTGTTGTTTTATCTACCACTTGCTCTACTCCTACAGTGACTTGCACTCTATACAGATAGCTTGTGGGTAGTTTGTTGTACTTGACACACACACGTCCTGATATTTCCTTTGCGGTTGGACTTGTCTCTCGATTCTCCCATGATCCTCATGAGAGTCATTGGAAAGCATCCAAACATATCTTGAGGTATAATAGAGGTACAACATGTTATGGCATTCACTACACATCAGGAGATCCTCACATTGTTGGTTTCACAGATTCAAATTGGGCTGGTGATATTGATGATCGCAAGTCTACTTCTGGTTTTGTATTTTGTCTTGGTTCTAGTCCTATCACATGGTCTTGCAAAAAACAATATGCTCCTGCATTATCATCTACTAAGGCAGAATATAGGGCAGTTGTATTGGCTAGTCAAGAGGTTTTGTGGCTTCGACAGTTGATGACAGAGTTTGGATTTCCTCCTGATAGTCTCACCTTTCTATGGTGCGACAATCAGAGTGCTATACACAATTCATGCAACCCAGTTGAGCATCAGTGGACCAAGCACATTGAGCTTCACATGCACTTCATTCGGAATCTCATTCAAGATGGTGCCTTGAGCTTGGAGTACATTCCTACTACTGAGCAGGTTGCAAACATCTTCACTAAACCTTTTGCATCCCTGCGATATCTTTAGTTGCATTCTATGCTTGGGGTGAAGGAAGTTGTCCTTGGGGGATCTCAGTAATGAGTCCTTCCTTCCTTCTTTTATTGCTATCTCTTTTTGGTGTAGAGTTTTTCCCACTGGGTTTTCTCTATTTCTTTGTTTTACAGAGATTTTATTGTGATTGGGTACCTTATCAGGCCTTGTTGTCAGGACCCAAGTTTACTTTCAGCATTGCATTGTTTGTAGTTGCATTGTTGCTCATGTTAAAGGGGGGTGTTAGAGTAAAGCGTTGATTTAATTTCATTTATTAAAATCGATTTATTCCCTTCTTAAGATTTTTCTTTATGCATCTTTTTTGCATCTCTATTTAATAATTAATTAGTAATTATTAAATAGTTTTTCCTTTTAGGTTACCCTTTTTTGGGTTTTGATCTCATTTTATAAGGATTGATCTCTTTTGTATTTGGTTATCTTTTCCATTTCTGAAAATAGATTAGCATATTTTTCATAGAAAAACCCTTTGCCTCCTCTTGTCTTTTTCTTTTGTGACAAGTTTTTGCATGCAAAAATTTGAAGGCTTTGTGGATTTGTGTTGATCAAATCCTTCAACATTGTATCCTACCTAATCTATTTGAACCCTAAATTGGACAATGGAAAATGAGTGGGAAAATATCTTAATTTCCTACTTATAGGAATATCTAGTCATGAAGCAAATTGTTATGTTTGAGAACCTAAGGGAGACAAGGAGTCAAGGTTTTGCTTCATCAAGTGACCTAAGAGAAGAGTCTGCAATGGCATGTTAAGCAAGAAGGCTTAAGGAGATGAATTCTTGAAGGGTGAACAAGCTATTAGAGATGCAAAGTATGAAAGCCAAGCAGAATTGAGGACTGAATAGAGATCTATAATCTGTAGGAGAAGTTGTAAATTACATATCAGATCAACACTCTACTATTACTATCTAACAATTATATCACTCTAGAGTAAATCCTTTGGATTAAGGTTGACATAACAGTCATTTGTAAATCCTTTAACTGGGTGGTATTTCAAGTGAATGGCCTAAAGTCCTCTAACAAGGCTCACTTCTAAAAAGGTGATTGAAATCATTTAACCGGGTCACATTTAACTGTGTGTATTGTAACGTTTAACAGGGTTGGCCTTTCACAGGGCATCACTTCAAAAAAGTGAAAAAGAGTAGCATGTTACCAGTGATTTTTCTCAAATTGGGTTTCCATGTAAATCATTGTGTCAAGTGTGTTGATGAATCTATTATGTTTCATGCTTTACATTTCTACAAGTTGATTTGATAGTAACCTACAAGTTTTTAGTGATTGCATAATCTTATGGATGCATGCATGAGTATAAATGTTTTATGGATTTACTAAATCGTGAAAAGTTTTATTTATACATGTGGACCTTGGATAATTGATTCACCCCCCTTTTAGTTATTCTAAAGTATTCCAACAATTTTGAGCCCTCGTCTTCTGCTTGACCGTTGTTGGTCTCTACTTACGAATCATGATTATGATTTGATTTGTAGATATGGACTTATATGTCTAAATATGCTAGGAGCTTTTAACTTGGGATTGAACGAGAATTACCCCATGTTATGTTCTCATGATTCATGTGGTCTTGGTTTGTGAGTTTTTGTTTTGAGCTTAGAGATCTTTACAAGTAGTTATAAGACTTTCATTGGTGTAGCTGAACATGTGAGTCTTGTCATTTTCCCTATTCTCATCACCTTGTCTTGGTGTTTCATTATTGCACTTGGTTACTTTTGTTTTTGTTAAGTAACTTATCTTAAGAAAAAAATTATTCAGTGTATGTTTTATCCCTTTGTTCCAAGGATCTCCAAGCGGGGCATTACAGATTGGCAAGGTGGTGTTTCACATCAAGAAGGGTAAAAGTTTTTGTTCAAAATGATTCCTATAGAACTATATCAAGACTTTTGGGAAATAATTGAGTTGGGTCTCTTGGAAATAGTGCACAAGTCTTATAGAAACAACAATATGCTTAGGATTGTAAATATTACATTTCTTTCTCTCATACCCAAAAAGGAAGGAGATAATTATCTTCGCTCCTTTTTTCCTAGAGCTTTGTGTTATATGATTTATTAAATTATCACAAAGATTACTATGAAAATACCAAAACCATGGGTTAATAAACTAATATATGATGAGCAAGGTGGATTTTTTGCTAAAGAAAAATCTTGAAAGAGGTCATTATAGCTTGAAGATATTCATTTTATGGAAGACTCTATAGAGAATGCCATGTTCATAATGTTGGATATGGCCAAAGTATATAATATAGTCAAATAGAGTTTCCTCCACAAAGTAGTTGTAGCCTTTGGATTTGGAATTGAGTGGATCTAGTGTTGAGTTGTGTCACTTCCTCTTCATTGGTGATTCTCATCAACAATGTGTTGGAATGTGAATTATGATGGTTTTTTGTTAATGTCAACATCCTAATTGCAACCTCCAATGTGTCAGTAGTTGTGTACTAGTGCTTATGTAGTGTATCGGTTGGTTTCATATTGGATATCTTCCTTCACTAATTAGCAGTATTGGATGATATGTGTTACTATTGGTTGAGAAAATTAATTGTTTTATGTGTTCATGCCTTGATGATGGTTTGCATCGTTCTAATGGATTGTATATTTGGATTGATACAAATTGATCATAAAGTCTTGGTTATTGAAGAAGTTTATGATCCAAAGAGATTTACCAAGGAGCAATTTTTTGGAACTTTGATAGTGTTTGAGCTAAGAAATTTTAGCAATGAAAAGAGCAAGTTTGAAACAACTTTCAAAGCAAAAGAAAAGTTGAAGAAGAACCTAATGGTGATAATGAAGAAGAGATGGAAGCTAACTTTGTTAGAAGATTGAAGAAAAATATTCACAAGTATAAATAGGATTATTATGTGAATAAAGATGGTAGTATTTCTAATGATAAGTCAGAAGGTGAAGATTGTTTATTTTATGTTGAAGAAGATGAAGAAGAGGTCAAGAAATATTAAATTGATATATCTGACATGTATGCTAAGATTAATGATATTGAAACTATTTTCTACATTTTAAGGGAAAAAATGCATGATTTATAGATAGTGGTTATTCTCATCATATGACTGGGGATAAAAGTAAATTTGTTTCACTCAACAAGTATGGTGGCAGTCATGTTAGATTTGATGATGACAATGAAGAATATGTTGGAAAGGACTATGCTATCGATGTCTATTACGTGAAGGGCTTGTATCATAATATATAGTGTTGGACATATGTGTAGAAATGGATATGATCTTATTTTCAAGAATGAAGTTTGTGAAATTAGGAAGAGATCAAGAGCATTAGTTGTGGTTGGAAAGAGAACCAGTAGAAACATGTGTCAATTGGAAGGAGCTATAGAAGGTTGCTTGATATCTCGAGTTGATGACAGTTGGCTTTGGCACTGAAAAATGTGTCACATAAATTTTGATAACTTGGTATGGATGAGTACGAGTGAAGTTGTTAGAGACTTATTGAAGCTGAGAAACCTAGACAATGTAGTCTGCAAAAGATGTCAAGAAGGGAACCAAAGGAGATAAATGTTCAAAGCTAAAGACCACCCATTTGTCGATATATTGGATCTTGTGCATACCAATATTTGTGGTCCTACAAGAAAAGGTGTAATAGATGAAAGGTACTTGTTATTCAATGATGATCTAACTATATATGCATGGCTTGCATTTCTAAGAGAAAAATCTAAAGCATTTGAGAATTTTAAGATATTCAATAGAGTTGAGAATGAATGTGGAATAAAAAATGATTGTTTAAAGATATAACACAAGTGCTAAGTTTACTTCTAATGAATTTGAAAGGTGTTGTGAAAACATAGAATAAACAAAAGACTTTTAGAGTCAAAACCCCATAACAGAATAGGTTTTTGGAAAGAATGAATGCAAATTTTAGGAGGTAGCAATGACAATAATCATAGAATAAAATCTACCAAAATTTTATTGGAGTAGACTACTTTGTACACTTCGAATAACTCTCTATGTTGAAAAAGATACTATAAGACTTCTTATAAGCTTTGACATGGAAGCACACCTGTTGTTCAATATTTCAAAATCCTTGGAAATAGGTGTTATATCCATAGAGATGGAAGCAAGTTGATAAAGTTTGACAACAAATCTAATGAAGGAATAATTCTAGGATACTCGAGTAGAAAGTGTACCATGTTTCAATAAACAAATAAATAAAGTTGTAGAATATGTGAATGTGAGAGTTGATGAAGATTTTTAGAAGAAATCAAAGAAGATTGTTAAATATGAGTCTAGTACTAATGAGAAGAAATAAAATAATGAGGAAGAAGTTGAATCAAGACTAAAACCTTCATCTACTATAAAAATCCAAAGGTATATTTAGAAGCATCATTCAAAGAAACAAATTATTGATGATATTGTATCGTCTTAAATTGGATGCACTCTAATTTGATGAAGGTTTAGCACCTATTTAATGTGAAATCATGAATCTCCTTACACTTATCCTTCCTCTCTTCCCTTACATGTCCTTTCTCCTTGGTGGAATTGGGGCAAAACCTAATAGATCCTCTTTAAATCTCTTATTTTCATGGCATTAAGCTCAAGGTGGGATCCATACTCCTAGGTCATCCCTTTCCTTTGTCTATCCACTTAGAATTTACTCTTTGCACCCCAATAGTTATATCTCAGATTTTGTACCTGATTTTGGAGATCGAAGACCTAGTTTAGGACCTTGAAGGGATCCCGAAGATTCTAGGACTTGTTTGTCAAGGGTACATGCACCCTTAACCAATTAGGAACGCATTATACCCTTGATAAGCCAATTAGGGCCACGGTGCACCCTTGATTGGGACCTATTATGGGTCTCATCTTCGGGCCCATGTTCAAATACCTTCAGGGTGTTAATTCCTAGGCATGTCAACCTGCAAGACTTGGTTTATTTTGAGCTCTATATAAGAACTTCCATTTTCTCTATTTCTCATCCATAATATCATCTCTCAAGCACTAGCACTCAAGCTCTCAAGTTCTCAATCATTCTTTAAGCATTCAAGGCATTCAAGCAATCTTTCCATTGAAGATCAAGGATTCGTGTATTCAACCTATTGAAGGAGTTTATGTTAGATCTAGCACATTCCAACATTCAAGATCTCCCTTCATACATTCAAGATACTTTGTTTCATCCTCTCAAGATATGTATTCATCTACATGCATTCCTAAGGTAGATTTCAAGCACATTCATTCATGAAGGTTTTGATATCACTTTGATTTCCTTTCTAGGGTTGTGAAGCTGAGTTAAATCCATTACATATACATACTTGATGACATTCCAAATTCAAGAGCATATTCATATACTTATCACTACTACTTGCAAGCATTCTATCTTTATTTCAATTCAAGGTTAATTTCTAAATAGGAGTTTGATTAAGAAAAAACACCCTCCCCCCCCCCCCCCAACAACAACAAACAAACAAATCTGTTATTTTGTAGGTTTTGGATCTTAGATTGGAGTACCCTTTTGGCTTTCTTCGTAGTTTCAAAATCAGAATTAGTTTTGTACACATTTCATCAAGGCCATAGTGCACCCTTGATGCTCTATTTCACCTCTAATTGCCCATGTCGCCCTTGACAAATCACTGAATGATTTTCTATGTTTTGTCTATAGTGCAGTTTTCAATCTAGGTGTTATGTATCAACCCTTTTGAAGATCATTTGACCACATGTTTTTCAGGTTCATATTTCACAAGGCATTTCATCTTCCTCTCTTTTATTTCTATATAGTTTATCATCTTGTCATGTCTTTATAACTCAGCTCTATATTGCATATCTTCTTTCTTAAACCCTCTTAAGGTAGTGAGAGGGAAATAAATCTAATTTATTCGTCCATTTTCATTAGGTTTTGCATTGATACTTCCTTTTGTATCAATCTAACCTAATCCAAGGGGTGGATCTTGGTATTCCCCTTTCTAAATGTGTTAAGGTGGTTGATTCCATTTTACCCCAAAACAGATACCAACAAAAAAATTGTTACTAAAAGCAATGCAGTGAGAAAAAAATATTTATAGTGTCTACTTTCAAATTTTGAGCCTAACCTCATGACAAAAGCTTGTAACAATTAGAGGTTGATAAAAATAAATGGAAGAAGAGCTAAATCGCATTGAGAAGAATCAAAACTAGGAGCTTGTTCCCATACTAGAAATAAAGAATGTGATTGGAGCTAAATGGGTTTTCAAGAACAAGTTTGATAAGAATCATAAAGCTGTGGGAAATAAGGTAACCTATCTGCAAAGGGTACTCTCAAATTGAAGGAGTTGACTTTGATGAGACTTCTGCACCTATTTCTTGAATGGAGGCCATTAGAATGTTCTTGGCATTTTCATCTTATAGGAAATTTTAGTTTTATCATATGAATGTCAAGTCAACATTTCTAAATGATGAACTAAATAAAGAAGAGTCTATATTGAGCAACTAGAAGGTTTTCGGCCAAAGAAAAATCTAGACGTGTTTTGCAAGTTGAAGGTAATTTATGAATTGAAATAGGCACCTAGAGCTTAGTATGGTAAGTTGGATAAATATTTGATCAATCGAGGTATTCAAAAAGGTTGGACAAACAACAATGTTTACTTCACAATAGATATCGATAGAATTATAATTGTAGTTTATGTGGATGATATTATCTTTGGTGGCAAAGATGAACAAAGAAAGAAGTTTGTTCAAGATGTGACAAAGGAGTCTAAGATTTCTATTATTGGTGATATGGATTTATTCATTGGATTGAAAGTGAGCTAGAATAGAATTTTTTTTTTATCAATCGAAGTATGTGAAGGAATTGTTGAAGAAAATTGGCTTAAAAAACTCAGTGAATAAGTGCTCTCATTGTTAAAATTCTATTAAGGATGATGGCTCACCAAAATCATATCGGAATAAGTATAGGTTGATGGTTAGAGTTTTTTGTGGTTGACTACGTTTAGACCAGAGATCATGTATGCAGTATGTTTGGTAGCCAGATTATAATAAGAATGTAAAGAATCTCATGTGAAGGAAGTGACAATGATCTTTAGATAATTGAAATGGACTAAAATTGCACTTTATAGTATCCCAAAGGATTAGATTTCACTTTGACAATATACACAAATGTTGATTGGAAAGAATCTTTAGATGATTGGAAGAGTACTAGTGGGGGAGCCTTCTTTCTTGGCTCTCAATTAGAATCCTTCATCCATAATACTTGAGTAGAACATGGTGATGTTGCAACATATTTTGACTCAACAGTTGAAAGAAATAGTGCACAATAGAAAGGGATATGCATGTTAGAAGGGTTAGGGTTTCTGTTGCACCAAAAGATCGACCTGTTAATGCCCAATACAACCAATAGTCTTATAGAACCACAGGAAGTAGTTAAGCCATGTTGTGAACCATATGAGGGATGTTGGACCACTTCCAACAATCCATCTCCCAACATCACTCATCATGGCTTACAGGATTTGAACCTATGACCAAGCTCCGATATCAATTGTTAGAAAGGTTAGGGTTGTCGTTGCACCAAAACATCAACCTATTAATGCCCAATACAACCAATAGTCTTATAGAACCATAGGAGGTAGTTAAGCCATGTCGCAAACCTTATGAGGGATGTTGGACCATTGCCAACAATTCATTAATTATTCTTTGAAGAATATAGGAATCATCTTTTCTAAATTGATTCCTATATTGTGTTAAAATACTCGTGCTATCTATATGTCAAAGAATCCAATAATGCATTCCCAAAAAAATACATTGATATCAAATATCCCTTTATTAGAGAGAAATTTGAGGTTGGAGAAGTTAAGTTGGAGCATGTATTGAAAATGGTAAAGATCACATACATATTCACAAAACCTTTGTCTTGGGATACCTTCAAGTATCAATAAAAAAAAGTTGAGCATTTTGCCCCATCTTGGTGCTCATAGTGTGCATCGATGTCTACATTCGTCTAGTAGTTTTGCAAATCTATATTTTTCTAGATTAGTGTTGGTATGCTTCCTCTCAAGAGGAGTGGAGTGTATTCAACAAGAAGAGCATCTCTTTTTTTTCCTCCTAGCCCTTTGTTATTGTTGTCCAAGAGGGATAATTTTTGGAGATTTTTTGTGATCTTCTTTCTATGCTTTGTTATTGATCATTGTTGTCATCAATGACAAAGGGGGAGATTATTAGAATGTAGGTTTGATGGTTCTCATTAATATTATCATCCTTATTTCAACCTTTAGTGTGTTGGTGGTTGTGTACCAGTAGCTTGGTGCTTATGTAGTGTATCAGTTGGTTTCATATTTGATAACTTCCTTCACCGATTAGCTCTATCGAGTAATGTATGTTATCATTGATTGAACATTTATTATTTTATGATTTCATGTACCAATGATGGTTTGCATCACTCTCGTGGATTGTATTTTTGAATTGATCCTTTGTAGTGTGTATGGTTTGATTTTGGTCCTAGTAGTTATTCTTAGTGTGTCCAATCATAATTGTTGGTACCACCCATCATTGCGGCATTTTTTTATGCTTGAGGATCATTGCATTTCTCGAGGCAGCATATCCTATCTCAAATATCTTTTAACTGACGAATTTGTGGTGTGCATCTAGTATATATAGAAGATCATTTCAAGAGGGATGTGTGTATGTTGATGAATCCAATATTGTTTTTGTGTGATCTTATTGTATATATGAGAGCTACATGTGATTGTAGTGTGGCCTTACTCAATTACTTGATTCTTGGAGGTGCAGATAGTTGTAGGTTGGAATTGTAGAGGCTTGAGAAATTTGTTATGTGGCATTTCATACTTCATCTTTCAAGTACTAGCAATGACTCTTTTTGTATTTCTGGGGTGTGGCCATATTGGGAATTAGTCTATCAATGGAACCCTTTTATTTTTTGGTCAACATTTCAGGCAATCAGCATTATTGTATAAAATGACCTTAACACATGTCATCTTCATTAGTGTTTTTCATTTCATGAGAATTAGCTTCTTTGTGATTTTTCCTAGTTTGGGTTTTCCATGTAAATCTTGGTGTTGATTGTATTGGTGTTTCTGTGCATTCATTCGTATCTTTGCATTTGTGATTTATTGTGTTTTAACTGATAGATTTTAGGTGGTGATTTTTTATTGTTAATGGATAGAACAAAAATTTTAATAAGTTTGGGAATAACTGATTCACCCCCATCTCAAGTATTTGACATTTTCAAATAAATGTACCCATTGACTTCTAGAGGATTTTGACAAGGTATCCCATTTCCTTGTATTTTTTCATGTTAATGGTAAAAGGTTTGGGAAGATTTATCAAGCCTTATGTTACGTGGGTCATGGCATTCCTCCTTGTTATCATCTTCAATTTATGGATGATACTACTTGGATGGTTGTTTCTAGAATTAATATGGTTGGCAACTTCAAATTTTCCTTGGATAATTATTTGAGAGCTTCAAGATAAAAGATTAACAAAGAAAAAATCTTTTATTTTTCATCTCTCATTCAGGTTAGGATTGTCAGGGTTTTAGGATTTCAAATTAGGTTTCTTCATGTTGTTTATCTCGAATGACTAATCGATGGTTCTCAATCATAGGAAAAGTGACACTTCTAAAGGTTGGAGCTCAAGTTGTTCCTTTTTAGATATGTTTTGTATAGATGGCCCCAGCAAGCTTTATTGAGGAATTGGATGTTCACTTTAAGGCATTCTTGTGAATATGTAATCTACTCTATATAAATGGAGTCTCGTCAAATGGGATTATTTGTGTAGGCTTGTGTGGGATGGTGGTTTAGGATTACGTCTAGCAAGCATGAATGGTCGTGTATGGTTGCTAAGCATTTTTGGAGATGGTGTGTCAATCAAGATAAAGGATGGGTTAAAATTCTTCATGCAAAGGACCTTGGAGGAATGGATGGAAAGGATGTTCCCCTATATAATTTGGTAGTCAATGGTCCATGATTTGAAATATATTTAGCAATGAGCACAATTAGTTAAGCATCTTGGGATGGATTCCCTCCTATTGATTATATTTTTTTGCATTTCCAATCTCTTTGTAATAGTTTTATCAAAGCTAGATGAAATAGATTTGAGGA
This sequence comes from Cupressus sempervirens, assembly GCA_028749045.1. Taxonomy (NCBI): domain Eukaryota; kingdom Viridiplantae; phylum Streptophyta; class Pinopsida; order Cupressales; family Cupressaceae; genus Cupressus; species Cupressus sempervirens. The sequence continues at coordinate 443,233,463 of CM053787.1, read as the reverse complement.
CTTTGAGGTTGCTTAATTTAGTAAAAGAGAAGTGGCTAGATGAAATGAACTACATGAGTGGCCTCCTCGAGGAACAACAATACATAAGGAGGTTCTTGCTAGAATTTTTACAAGAAGAAAGTGCAATTCCCTAAAAGATTGAGATATTATTGCTTGGATCCTAACTCAAAGGGAAATATTTTGTTGCTTCAAGTATATGGAGTTGGATAGGTTGACCTTTGAGAAGATGTACATTCTATGGTAGAAGCAAGTTTGGAACAAAACGTCTTGGTCTATGTATTTTTTCTTGTGGTTAGTAGTTCAAAAACAATGTCTTGTGAGAATCTTCAAAAGAGGGGTTTGCATGGACCTTTTATTTGTGTTTTGTGTGATTACAGAAAGAGAGTACCTCCCGTCTTTTCATCTAGTGTACTTTTGCTAGGGAAATTTAGCATTGCAAGTTGGAAGTGCAGAGGCATGCTTGTGTTCATGTTTCTAGAGTTGATGATAGTTCAACCCCACAACTCCCAAGAATCACCTGCATACAAACACCTATCACAGAAAGAGAAGCAAAAGCTATGGAGGCTAGAATTGTCAGATCCATAGATGAGACATTCTTGATGAGCAAAAAGAGAAATTGTTGTATTCAAAAATGAATTGGTTAATAATTACATAGAGAGATTATCCTTATAAAGGATATTGAAACCTAAAAAAGGTCTAACCTAGGTTGCATCATAATAATTAATTATTAGATACTTAAAGTTTAGCTTAAGTAGACTAGAGTTAATTACAAAATATCTAATTACCCTAATAACCCCCCTAAGATAAACTTAGGGAGTAGCTAAAGACCTAGAAACTACTACTAAAAGTAGAATTAGGTCCCAGCAACAAAGTCTGATGAGGTACCCAAAGCACAACCAAATCTCTAGAAAGAGGAGAAATAGAGAAAACCACATTGGAAAAACCCTACTCCAAAAAGAGATGGAAAACATGTTGAAAGGGACTAGTGAAGGATTGGAGAAGCCTCCAAACTAGGGAATGTCCCAGAAGATAAGAACAAAAGATGTTCCATCACTAAAGTATGTAGAAGTTGCATAGCTCTGTCAAAAGTAACTACTAATCTGAAGAACCTCCATTGAAATAGAACCTGACCAAGTAGAGAAAACTATAATCTGCACCAAATCAGGAGGCACACAAAGACAAACAACTAAACTTGAAGATATAGATGGCATAAAACACCAAAGCATGAAGAGTTGATCAATCGAACATGGAAGGTTGCAACCAAAGTAGGAACAAAAAGAAGAGTGTCTATATGGTAGATGATCCATCTCACTGAAATGCATAGATACTTGGCCACTACATCCACCTAGTACATAGGAGCAAATATTGAATACATAGCTCACTCAATTGAACCAAGGAAGCATGAGAAATAATAGAACCCCCCTAATGCAGACAAGGGTGAGGTGACAGGTAATTGGAAAAGTGTGCCAAACGAATTGCATGTCAAGGAATCACGATGAAGATGCACAAAAGAGTGCATATGTTTGTACTGAGGTGATCAATCTCAGACACGCCATGAGGCTAATGTCACAGAAGGGACACTTAGTGGACAACGGAAGATGGCAAAAAAAGGAAAAACATCAACCCCCCATGGCACTTTAATCAGAGTGGTGTATGTACAATAAGGCACAAGATATGGTGAATCCCAAGAATACAATAATATGTACGAGTGTCCTCAGATGACATTGCTCGAATCAAAAGGCAAAACAAGAAAAAACAACTGAAACGAAAATATAGATGCAATATGGCACTTTATCTCAGTGTGTTTGCAAGAGTGCATACAAATGATGTCTAAATAGACCATAAGAGACATAAGACTAATACAATAGTGTCAACATGTTTTCAATCTCCTATATTTTTCAAACTTTTAGGAATAGGGTTGATTCAATGTGATGTCAAGTCTAAGTCTAGATTGCCTATAGGACGATCTTTCTTCTCATCATTCCTTTGAGCTAACCTAATGCGAGAAATCAGAGGAGCAATGCATAAGTTCAAAGTGAGGTGATTAGGGTTTGGAGGGTTTGTTATCCATTTCCTTGATGAGAAGGTTTGGTTATTCTGCTAATTCATATTTTCTTGTTCCTAATGACGTTGAAGGCAAAGATTCATGTTGAAAAGCATTTCTTCATGAAAGCATTCCTACAAATCTCTAAGAAACCCTAATTTTGTGATCAAGTGTTCCATTAAAGACATAATGCAGGTATAATGGAGAAATCATGAGCATATACAAAGCAAATACAGTAGAGGAACATTGAAGACCGAACTTGAAGATAATGTATAGATCATGAGAATGAACTACAAGAAGATCAGTTGAATTTGCATGCAGGAGAACCAAATAAATGCAGAAATTGCAAAGAAACACGGTCAAAGGTGGTGAAGACCTGAGTTGAAATTGAATCAATGAATCAAAACACGTCTAATCATCCACATAACCAAAGTTGAAAAGTCAAATTAATAAAAGATTGCACGTCATTGGCTAGTTGACAAGTCAAATAGTTTAAAGAAAGATTGCAAGTCATGTACATTATCAGCCATCCAATCAAAGAAGATCTATGAAGGTCGTTATGTCGTTACAAGAAGATGCACATTCGTTAATTCATGTGACATAGCAACGTGAAGGCACGTGTCCGGTGGGCCATCATACTCGATGAAACATAGTCAGAGTCTAGTCATGAGGTGCCAATGAGGCAAAACAGTCCAGCGTCGGACAATAAAGTACGGCCACATGTATGCCACAAGGTATATAACTGGAAGGTGGACCCATGATGCAAAGGGAAATTAATCACCGTCAGATCAAGATGAATCTATGTTCGTTGTTATCTCGCTATGTAGAGTTGCTTGACTATTATTCATAGTGGCATAGTGATGGATCAACACGTGTCTAGTGGGTCATCGCCTTTCATAAGGTACAGTCAGAACTCAGTCGCAAACCAAAACAATTCCATGTCGGATCCTTCATGCAATAAAATGACGTCACCTATCAGCCAAGATACGCCTAGCTCGGGAAAGTGGACCATGTCGTAAAATAAAGAGACTGGCATCATTTTGTTATCACTATCAAATCAAAGATCTACAGAGCTCGTTGTGTCGCTATAGGAAGTTGCTCGATCATTATTCTATGCGACATACCGACAAGAGGGACCCACGGAAGGAAATACAACAGCGACAATAAAGGTTTAAAATGATTTAATCATGACCGTCAGATTGAGAAGATCAACGCCCAGAATTTGAAAATGTAGTGACCATTGTAATATGAAATATACGTATTTGGCGCGAAACAACAGAAGATGAAGAAAACAGTGTTATCACAGGGTTTTCTAAAGATTGCAAGAAGATGAAAAGTCATGGAGTGTTTTCAAGAATATCTCTAATTTAGAATCATCAGTAGAAGAGATAGCATGTGCTCATATCGAGATATAAATTGGATATTTGCATATTTTATTCTTTATTATATGACTGTTGCTTTGTTAGAACTTAGAAATGATAACAACTCACTATAAATGTAACCCCATTTGATAATACAAAGGTCAGCAAACTTGATGGTGAATGAGTCTGTAATTCCATTTACTTTTTGTTTACTGGTCATGTTTTGTTGCCCATTCGTAGATTAGTTTTGCATAAAGAGTTGAAGGACAATTCTATGTGAACATGTGACAATCAAGTGGATTCCATTTCATTTTGATGTCTACAGTGAAAGTGATTCCATTTACTTTCCTCATATATGATTCTACTTCCTCTCTTGTTCATTTCATATCATGTTAGATAGTTTCATTGGGAAATGAAAGATAGATGTATATGAATCTATTACTTATTGATTGGATTCCATTTCATTCAAGGCTGATAGTAAAAGCAATTCCATTTGCCCTCATGTACTTATCTCTTCATTCTTTTTTTGCATTTAGATGGTAAATCTACACTTAGAAGTAGGAGTAGATGTTAGAAGAACTTCAAGGTAGCTTGTGAAATCCATTCCATTGGGTGTTATAAGTTGCCCAAATCTATTTCTGCTTGGGGTGTTTGTAGTTATGAACATCCGTGTTTATCCTTTTTTGCTCTCAGGTCAAGAGCATACCCTATAAGTTTGTGGTGATTGATCAAGAAAGTACTATGCATACTTCCTACATTCTTTGGGCCCTATTTTATCAAAATTTTGGGCCGACATATAATTATTAATTATAACCCTAAAGTGGTTTAAATACTTGTATAAAAGGTCTTACGGTTAGGAATTGTTTCATAGTTGTGATGCAAAAATTGGTTCTTGCGGCAGTATTGAGTTGTAAGGGATTACGGATTGTAATCAGGTTATAATCACTGGATCGTAACAATAGCAGACTTATTGTTTGGTGAACGTAGCCCAAGGATTGGGTGAACCATGTTAAATCTTGGTCTCTTGTGTTTTTTATGTGGGATCTATTATTTTCTGATATTGTTTATATTTGCATGTAATTGTTATTTTTTTCCATGGTTTAATCCGAACATACCCCATATTCCAATGATCTATTAAAAACACAATTCATTGCATATATTGCATATAAGGGAGTTGTACCTTACAATTCAGAAGGCAGTGATATAACACATACACTGACCCATTTGTTGGTAACATCCTTTTGTTTCCTCACATTTTGGACATCTAGAGTCAAGGTAAAGCCAAGTTAGCAAGAGGAACAACCTATTAACCAAAAAATAGATAGTATAAGTCATTACGAATTATTTGAAGCAAGGAAGTCGATCCTTGGGCCTGAAACAACCAAGATATCCACCAGAATGCAAAAATGAAAAAGACTGAATAGAATGTGCCTAAAGCAAAATCTGAAATAATAACCAGCATCACTAGAAAGAGCTCAAAAAGACTTTTCCAACGATATAAAGAATTCCCAAATCAAAGATTAGATGCTCAAGATATGTCTCCCAGAGTGCAAAATTGTACCCCTGACTTTGACAGCAGAAAAATCCATAAAAAAACATCAAAACTAAAAACTAATTGTACCAATGTGATGGGCTCAGAACCATCTTTTCAACGCTATCTCATTTTTTAAAAATGGATTCTGTATGTCTGAGATAGGAATATTGTACTAGGTTTTATTATTTGCTAATTATGGTTAGAAAGAAACCACAAGATTTTTCAAGATAAGAAATTGTTTGTGCAACAAGTGTAGATGCAAGTTATTTGCATAGTTCAAGACATTGATGGCAAAGTATGATCTATCTGTGGATGTGGTTCCTAATTATTTGCATATTGTTCAAAACTTGAATAGATCTAGAAAGAGTATTCTAGATTTATTTAAAGAACACATGCTAAGAGTCATCATGTTAGAAAGAAGCCTCAATGGGATGGTAAGTGGTCTCCCTTGCATCTAGAAGTTCTTAGGATCAACACAAATGGATCAGCTAGAGGAAATCATGGACATGTGGGATTCAGAGGAGTTTGTAGTGAATGTAAGGAAAAAGTCATTTCCCTCTTTTTTGTATACACAAAGAAACAAACTAATAATCTTATGGAGGCCCTTGTTGTTCTCTTGGCTTTGGAAAGAGGTTGTTTCCTTGGATAAAGCAAGATCAATTGTGAGTTTGTTTCTCAACTACTAGTGAATATATCGAGTAAGCAGAAGGTGAAGGATGTGGGGTGACATTTGGCCTTGGTGGGGAGAAAAAACTTAGTTTGAGGGAATATGTTGATTTAATTTCCTTTTGCTATGTTCCTCATGAGTGGAATACAACAATTCACTATGTAGCTAAGTGGACCTTTGAATGATTGGATATGCAGGATATTTGATAGTGGGGCCAGCAACCCCTTGAGTATGCCAAACAAAATATTAGTGTTTGAGGGGATTATTAGGGAGGGAGGATAAGATGAATTAGTTGTGACATATTAAGGGTCACCCTACCATTGTTGTTTTTTGTTGATCTTTCTAGGCTTGTTTACCCTTTGCATTGTATTGTTATATATGATTCAATAAAATTTAGTATTTTCCAAATAGAAGGTTATTTAATGTGTGCTACTATAAGGATTTTAGGATTATTTTAAAGTAGATGGTTGCATGAATTTTGTAGTTGAGTATAATGCTTAAAACTTTAAGTTAAAAAATTATGGATTTAGTGGTCTTATGAATTGCATTATGAATGTTAGGTTATATATATATAGGACAAATTGGTAAAACTTGAAAAACTTGACAAATGGTAAAAAAAAGGCTAATCTAATGAAGCGTGCACTATTGAGAACATTCGGAGACTTGAGGACAATGCACAAATATGTTGAGAACCTTATGGAGGGATTAGATGTAACCTTAACAAGGTTGGCATTTTCTAAAGACGAGACAAATGTCTCTTGTCAAGTTGGTGCTTAGCATTGTGGGGTTGGTGCCTACAAATTATTGAGATTGGTATCTCCAACAGATTGGTGTCTATGAATTGAAGGGATTGTGTCTCATGTGACTTGATGGCTACACACATTGTAAGTTTTATAAAAAGCAATAAGCCTTGTACTCTTGTGTTTCGTAATTGTTACATTTTATGTGAATGATAGTATAGTTGATGTTATTGTGATTATATGTTCAAATGTAATTTATTACATCAATTCACCCTTTCTCATTTTGTCTAAGCAAGACTACATTATTATTGAATTCATGATGGAGATGGAAAGGGAAGCAGTGGAAGCTAAAGTAGGCCCAAATTGCCACAAGTGGTATGAATAGATCAACAATTTTAGTCTAAGAATACTGTAAGGAGATATTATAAGATACATATACCCAATTCTATAGAAAGTGTTTGTTAAAGTCGATCGATTTTTCATTGTTGTAACTTGTAATAGCACTTGTGGATATTTTATGTGTATGTTGAAGTTACGACATGAATGCATATATATAAGATATAAAGAGGCATGTCTCTTGAAGAAACATGTCTCTTTAATATAAAAAGTTACATTAGTTATAGTTATATTACAAGTAATATATTCTCAAATGATTATATAACAAGATTTTATATATATATATATATATATATATACACACACACTCTTAACATAAGTTAATAATTCCATATATAATAATTGTCATATATTTTTTATATATCTCATATATATATTTTATCCAACATAATTATAACATTAACACTCGCTCTTAATGAAGAAGGATATAATACAGATATTACACCATAGGCAATATTTCAAGAATAATTCAATGAGAAGATTTCTAGTATATGATATTCACCAAGTACTATGAGTAATGGCCTATCAGAACATCAACTAAATGATATTCACCAAGTACTCAATGTGGTAATGGCCTATCAGAATATCAAGGCAAGAGATTCACTAAGTAGCTAAAATATATCTATACAAACAACCTGTAGATAATCAAATTTATGACATCTAACACCTTAGTTGTTGATTTATAAGATAAAGCATTTTCATGATTTAATTCAACATTTACACAAAATGTATATCATGATACAAGTTATTGTAAGGTCGTCACCTTTCAATAACTTCTCCAAATAGAAGTGATAATCAATTGGAAGTCGTCACTTCCTCTTGATGTACATAGGGGGCAAGCTTATACATGCATGACATCAAAAGTTCACATGAAGTCACCATGGATCCTATCATGTGGTGGTTATGATATCCACCATAAAACATATCAGTGGGTAAGGTTTTAACCTCAAACTTATCTCTCATAGACAAGAATGTATTACAAAAGATTGTGCTTGAAAATTCTTCTTCATGAAGAAACACTAACCTTTTGACCTCCTTGTTAAGGTAACTAATAAAGAGTCAAAACACTCCCTCTGAGTTTGATATCAACTTTTATGACCTCTTAGTACAAGGTTCTCTCCAATGAAGTGACAAACTCCCTTTGAATTTGTTATCATCCTTCTAACCTCCTAGCAACAAGTCATGTCATGCTTCCCTAGTGCAATAAGTATCTTGATAGCATAAGGCCTTCCAGATAAGATACATGAAAGTTTGTCCCATGAATCATAGTCGTTTAACTGCTCTAGTTTCTAATCACTGGAAAATCCATCTTGACATGGTCTACTCCCTCTGGTCAATACGATAAAGATCATCAAAAGTTTAACTAAAGCATATCTTCTATCTACTCACCCTCTTTGTCCAAGGTTGTCTCTATAGAATTGTCAAATGCCCTCTTGATATAAAAGGATACTCATAATCTCAATAAACAAAGATATCTTGCTTCAAGAGCCTCATGATCATCGTTCCTCTTTGTCCAAGTATATTTTGCTTAAAGAGCTCCGTGATCATCATATAACTAATGCACCCTAGATCAAAACTTCTTTGGAACTACTATCATAAGATTGAGTCATGCACAATAATTTGGTAACATGCCTAATGTACCTATTTTTTTTTTCATGGAAGAACATCCTTGCACATCGTGATGGTGCCTCTTCTTTGATATCTCCCCTCTAAGCATAATTCAAATGGGAATGAAACACTGTTTATTATTTCCCCCGCAGTGTAAAATGCCCACTCTAATATCATCAAACAATGTTTCATCACATTAAATATGACAAGCCTCTTTTTGTTCCTCTTTTAATCTAATTGCATTCCCTTCTTTGTGCCTCAAGCGATTATTAACAAATGTCATATTTGTATTGATAAAACACTTGTGCTTACAGAATTGATAGTGCCCTTCGCTCTTTTGTGACCCGCGTGTATGTCATATTATGTACCGCATGGATTTCACATAGATCGCTTGTATTTTTATATATTCATCCATAATTCATATTTGCATAGACCTTCGATGGAATATACTGCACTCCATGTTGAGCATGTTCGTCATTTGCAAAACCGTGGAAGCACGAATTATATATTGTCCTACCATTTAGACTAGATGCAAGTTCCAAATCATATCAGCCATGGGTCCAACCTCAATTCCATAAATGCACAACCAAGTACTGATTTCTTATTAGGTAAGAAGTTAGTGATTATCGTAGAATTTGCAGATGATTATGCCTATCATCCGTTGATCAAGCTCTTTGGTCTATTCAAGAATATCTATACATTTTCATTATCATTCAAGCAAGTTGCCAGTAACATATCCTTTTCATTTATAAGGAATCTAAAAGTCGAGAATTGAAATATCCATTTCTTCATATCTCTTGCAAGTCTATGCTTGTTGCGTCATTGAATCTAATCACCAAATGTATTATGGGTTGATGAAGATTTTCTTCCTCGCTGCTTTTAGCACCTGTTCACATTTGGCTCATACGTATCTATTACCATTCCTAGTTTCAATCTTGCCCATTTCAAACACAATATGCTCTATAAATATGATATTCTCTTATCTGTGTTGTGATGAGTCTGACGTGTATATCGTTCAATCAAGTATATATGCAGATTCTCCAAAAATGATTGAATGCTTTGATAATATGTGTTTTGTGCTTATCGATGAAAGGAGGCTAGGTGTAGCAAGAAGACAATAGAACCTCAATGATATCACACAACTCTCATCTAACCATTCCATCAGTTTCGAGTATGAGAGTCCAATATTGATCTGATATGATCACAGTAGTCAAGTAATTCATTCTTTCGAAAGTGCAAAAATTCCAACAACCAACTTGGAGGCAATCTTGAGAATAAACTAGATCGTCTGAAGTGACTTCGCAATACTAGTTTGAAATGTACACAACATTTGTTATTTATTCCTTATGGACCACCAATGACTCGAGAACCTAAACAACGACTGGGACTCTCTTATTACTGTTGTCAAATTCTGTCTACCCCAAAGTCTTGCTTCTTACCCTTCGTAATCAAACTTGCATAAATTTAATGTATAAATATCATTATTAATTTCAATTGCCTTGTATTTTGGCCTCAATATGTATCATATTCTTCCTATTATTTCTTTGGACATTATCGTTCCATACTCAATCTATTATGCATGTATATCCATCCGGATTGTTGCTAGGAGTATGGTTAATCCATAGTGGATTAGGTAGCTCTGAATGTAATCTTCTATAATGAACATCCCTGTATATGCTTCTTTTGAGGATGGAACTAATCCATGATATTTAAATGTATTAGAAAAAGTATCTTGATGGTCAAGTTTTCCATCTCTATGTTGATGATCATATATTTCTTTACCAACGAAGAGTTTAAGCTAAGTCAGCTGATATCTCCATCATATCCATATGGTTATATTGATTTCACCATCTCCTCTATCACTCAACTGTCAACTCCTTCTAGCCATTTGTAATGGGTGTTGACTATATTCATTTTTGCCTACCCTCGATAGTTTTGATTTGATGTTGTGAAGCCTTTTTCGGAGCGACTCAATATCCTACTTTATATCATTCATACCTAACGATCATACCTTTTGGGACCGACATATCCCTCTTGTGATTGAGTAGCAAATGATGATCATCTCCAATCTTTGTTGCATCACACTGGATCCCAACTGCATCTGTAATGTGGTAAAATGTGGCACTTTCCCATTAATATTTGTAATTCAGCTCCACATAGGCTCATGTAGTCTTTGCTAAAACAAATGCATGCTTCCTTACCTTCTTTCAATTTACATACTTATATTTGAACCTGTGCAATAATATAATCACAGAATACTTTTGTCCCAATATGAGCTACTCAACTCCATATGCTATAATGCCTTCGATATATTGTTTCCATTCATTCATCCGCAAGATAAATATGGACTAATGAAATTTCAGAAATATGATGGAGTCTGATAATTGTATCTCCCAACTGGAGTTAGGCATTGGTTTTGAAACAAGACAATGCGTCCCTAATTGTTTTGAGTCTGATGGCAACTCCACTTAAAGACCATAGTGACTTCAATTGAAATATTTAATTTGGCAGTCCATACCTCCTCTGTCCAAATGCTATACTCTGCCAATGAGTCTCCAGATAAAATAGGACTCATGTTTTTAGCAAACTGGCCGGAAGATCAAACTGCTCCGATACCATGTTAAAGTAGATCGATTTTTCATTGTTGTAACTTATAATAGTACTTGTGGATATTTTATGTGCATTTTCAAGTAACTACATGAATGCATATATATAAGATATAAAGAGGCATGTCTATTGAAGAGACATGTATCTTTAATATATTAACTTACATTAGTTATAGTTATATTACAAGTAATATACTCTCAAATGATTATATAACAAGATTATATATATATATATATATATATATATACTCACAACATAAGTTAATAATTCCATATATAATCATTGCTAGATATTATTTATACATCTCATATATATAATTTATCTGACAGAATTAAAAAGTAATAATGTGCAGATAATTTAAAAAGTTGTGCCATGAGAAATCAAGTAACAAAAGGCAGACTCTTGTGATAGAAATTTATATTCAAGCTTCTAAAATATAGAATCAAATGATTGGAGATGGAAAAAAATTAAAGACGTGTTAAAAATGCGGTAGTTAAACTCTTACGATGGAAGTTTATATTAAAGCATCTAAATATAGAATCGAGGGAAAAAAAAAAATTAAGATGTGTTAACAATGCTACTAGTATTCTTTTTAATTCCAATAATATCTCTAGCTGATATCTGGCCGAATTGCTGTTTGATCTTGCTTCCTAAAAATTGTATAGGAACTAACACTTCTTTATTTGCTATTGTTTTGTGTCAAACTCAGTTGAAAAGAAATTGTGTTGATAATCAAGAGGAGCCTTTTGGATATATTAATTTACTCGTCGTGGACTACAACAACAGCTTCAAGTGACTAATATATAACCGAAGAATCACCAACAGGATTTACTGTTTTCCTTAGTTGCAAAATATCTAGAACAGAGGTAATTGATGGGCTAAAAAATGGGCCCCATATAAATTCACATTAAAGGTCAATTCTATAGACTTCTAATTACTGAAGCAAAATATTTCAAAATGTTAAATACCCGATGCCTTTTGTTTCAAGCTTGGATTTATTTAAACACATCAATCTTAGGAAGTTAATCTTTGTCATATTCCCTAACTTTCAGCTTTAAAAAATCGTATTTTTATTCTTCAACATTCAACTTAATTGTGGACACTTTCTCCATGAAGAGCCTTAGTGAATTCCATTAGCTATTTGCTACTTTACCCTCAGTTATCTCCTGTCAAGCATAACAAATTTTCGTATAGACACATTTGTAATTCTTCATGCTTATTTCCTTAGAAAATGAAAAGATCCTCCACTATCCAATGAAGTGCATTGTTTATATCGAGTGAAAGTCTAGGGGCAAGTTGGAGCATTCATTTCAAGTTTTAATTTGGGTGAGCATGCTCCTGTTTTATGACATCCAGCAGAACTATCAAAAATGGGTAGTAAGGCGCCACCTCCATTACTGATTTCGATTTCAATTTCAATGAGTATAGCCTGAACCATATAGAAGAGCAAAAAAAAAATAAAGCTTCGAAAGAAAGGAGAATCCTATCTCAATTATTCAATGTGTGTATGGTTGCCAAGGATTTCCATATCAAAAGAGTAAAAGATGCATGCTGTTACTATAAATCAAATAATGACTGCAAAACGTGATTTTATCATCCTATCAAAGATCAAATAATTCAGTTCGACCTTAATTAAGAAGATCGTAGTCATCTAAACGCTCATTGTATTGCAACACTTTCTTTCTGATCTTTGATGTGTCAACCCATGTAACAAAGTCTTCTATTGTCCTTGTCACCAAAAATGCTGGATCTGTAACAGTATCTGGACCAACACGGATATCTGAAGAACAGCTAAAGAAAACTTTGTAAAATTGCCATTTTATGCTAATGTAAACTTATTATGAGGCAACTTCATGACTAAACATATCTATGATCACATAATTTTTATCTTGATTTCCTCAACCAGATTTAAGATGTGACATCCTAAAGGGCATCTTCTATATCAGGAAAAAATGCTTTTAGCAAGGTAAGAGATTTTCACAACAGTGCATATTAGTCTACAGATTTTGCTGGAGAAAACTGGAGAACAATTTTTGAATCATCATGGATCATACTCCACGATCCGACATTAGCAATAAACTGTGAAGAATCAAAAAGCTAGACTCTTGAACGAAGGTCAAGATGCCAGGAAAACAGGTTGCCTTGGGAGATGCAGGGAAAGGTTGAAAAAGGAGGAGACAGTAGTGGAGAAGCCTTACACTCAGAATGAATACCCAGGGTAGGAAAGTTGAAATTGGATCAACTATCAGATTTAAAAACAATAACAATATATCAGGAAAAAAATATATAAAAATTTGATAGAAAGAAAAAGAAAAAGTACAAGCACAGATGTACAAAAAAGGAAGTGGGACAGAGAGCGAGACGGGCTGGGAATAAAGCAAAAATATATAACCGAAGTAGAAAAAAACAAGAAATTGAGATGATGCAGGAAAAAAAATGAAAGAATAGTAGAGTTGAGGCAGATCAAGAAGGAGAATTAAGGAACAACAGAAAATGCTGAATAAAATGCAGGATAATAGGATGAAACACAAAACGGAAGTGGGGAAGCAGAAGGTTGAGAAACACATATACAATGTTACTGGTTGTTGATACTACATATTATACATTACAAAGGTACAACGACTTTGTATTTTGCAATGCTAATGGTAATTGGTAACATATATTATACATTACAAATGCACATATAGATAAGAGTTAGATAGGAGGAAGGATACGGCCTTGTTCAATGAATGTCACAGCTTCCTTGAGGCTTTCGCAAAAATGTAACCTTACAAGAACGGTAGCCAGTCGACGCCTGAAAAAAAAATCCCATTCAAAAAATTTCACCTTGAAGCTTGCTCGTATGCTCTATAAAGCAAGATAATTTTGTCCAGCAAACTCAACGTTTTACAGTTATATTACCAACACCCTATAAAGGAACTAGTTTTACCAATTATACCTGCAGAAGGAAGAAACTGACAACTTCTCACACAAAGCCAAGCTCTTCTTTGTTGGAATCACTCCAATGTTATATCTGAAGAATTAATACAAATATTCCGACATCAAAACTGCAAGCGTAAATTCCTCAAAAACCTAAGAAACCAATAGGCCCTTGATGTTAAAAAACATGGCCTTGTAAAGGATAACTTCCATAACTGTTCCATTTCCTATATTTAAACATTTAATCATTTAAAAAGCACAAAAAGCAGTATCCGTATTCTTAGCTGTGTTTTTCTGGGTAGATGCAAAAATTGTAACACAATCTACCCAGAAAACACAGCTAAGAATTCTAATGGATTGTGGAAAACTACTATCTACAAGTATCCGTATTGTTAATCAAAGAGGAAGTATTAGACCATGATACTTGCTGCATTCAGCAACAGGATTAATTTTTCAAGGGTTTAAGAGATTCTAAACTATTCAAAAGGGACATCTGTGATAATAAACTGATTCAGCATTTTCAATAAGAGACTGTATTCCAGATATTGAAGTTTTCATATTGTGATGTAGACGAGGGTTTAGAGATAGGTTAGCATTAAGGAAAAAGAAACTGTCCTTAAATCACCAAAAATAGGTCAATAGGACTAAACAAGTACATTCTATCACAATATAGAAGTGCTAGGTTAGAGAAGACCCTACATCATAAACTGGTATATCCAAGCATAGTTTGCAAACTCTCCAAGTACTCTCAGAGTTTCCGAGTACTCTCAAGTTCAACTCTATCACAATATAGAAGTGCTAGGTTAGAGAAGACCCTACATCATAAACTGGTATATCCAAGCATAGTTTGCAAACTCTCCAAGTACTCTCAGAGTTTCCGAGTACTCTCAAGTTCAACTCTCATGTATTTATAGATGTAAAAAAATGTAGGTAAAAATGTTGATACAGGGAAAACATTGGATTAAATGCATTTTTCACATCATTTTAGTGCTATAAAACTACACATTTTCTCTATTGAAATGTCAATTACTAATTTAATACATTTTGTAATTGTATTCTACAAAAACATATATGTTTATTTAAGAGATTTTAAATTTTAGTACTTTCTGAGTTGCCGAGATTTCGCCGAGTTTTTGTTGAGTATATGCCAAGTTTTTTCCGAGTTGAAAATTTTGGGCTTGCCAAGTACTCTCCGAGTCCAAGTCTGCAAACTATGTATCCAAGGCTACTAATACATAGATCCAATATATATTTATGAAGAACTCGCTTACTCATGTTAAATGTTCAGCATTCGCATTGAATGGTTGTGATTCTATTATTGTTATCAACGCTTGAGTATGGATTGCTCCATTTAACACACAAGGATCACTCTTGATAGTCTAATATTAGCCATGCATTGAGTAATAACAAATTCCAGGTGATGATAAAATATTAAAATGTTAAATAAATACCCTAGGTTAGATGCATTACATATGGTGTCAGGCATGTGGATGCATGAACAATAGCCAGAAAAAGATGGTCTGATTACAATGGGCCCTTTCTTGCTCACAACAATTTCTTCATTTAAATTAATGTAGCATGATACATATTAAGAAACAGAACCCCATATATAAAATATGAACAAATCAAGTAAGAGTTTAAAATGAGTCCTCACAGTTTTTCTAGAAGGCGATCAGTCATCTCAATTCGAAAAGGGTCTTTGGGATCGATTTGCTTCAATATCTGTACAAGCTTGGTAGCCATTCCACACAGTCTATTGTATCTGAAACGGCAAAAAGAAAAGCTCTTTATCAAAGTAAATAGCAAACTTGTACAAGAATTTATTTTAGTCTAAATATCATCTACTCCCTAAATCAGCATGAATAATAATCGCTTTGAAAAACACAAAACATTCAAAAATTGCAAATAGCTCTCTGTGCATGAACCAAGTACTGAATTAAGTCTCTGTGCATGAACTAAGTCCTGAATTAAGTTAGGAATATGATGTATAGCTTTTTTCTCTATTGATATTTTCAGAATCATATGCAGTGAATCACAAATAAGCATGAAGATAAACCACAATATATTTCAATGATAAATCACTTTTCTCTATGTAAGACTCTAAAAGTAACCAATTAATTATTAGAAAAAGAGATATGAAACATTTGAAGATCCTGCAGTAAATGGTTTTGGCTGTATAAATCAACATATAGTGCTCCATTTTTAAAAACATTAGCATTTTGTAGAATACCATATTATATTTGCACAAACGGGTTAAACCCTTCTTTCTGCACTTGATGCCGCTTAATTCACCAGATGGTCCAAATAACATGACAATTCTTGGATTCTACAAATCATGATTTGATACAAGATATCAACTACCTCATTCATATAAAAAAAGAAAAGACAATACTAATGGAGATAACTCAAAATAAAAGGTTGATATAATTTCGACTCTGAAATGTCTCACATAAACTTCAGGATATGCATTGAACCATATCCTGCAAATTGGAAATTCTGAAGCACATAATCCTGAAAGCGTATCTGCACTATAGCCTTAGTCCGGTCTATAATACATACATTTAAATATTGTTGTACTCCTACCAAGATGACCCATTTCATGATCATTATTCACACCAGATCACACTTTCAATCTTTTTGAGTGTCGTTTGCCATTTTTGTTCCCACTTACATTTGGAGCTAAGTTATATGAATCCCATTATTTGCATCAAAATTCAAGTACAAACTGGAAAGAGTAAAATTGGGAAGAAACAACCTAATGAACTTTGGTTTGGTCATACACCTACAGTAAAATAGTAAATACTTTAGAATGATCCTAGAGGTGGTCAAGGCATATTTCTTGGTTATTCTACTAAGAGTATGGCTTACAGATGTTATAACTTAAGGCTAGAAAAATTGTTAAAAGTATAAATGTAAGAATTGATGAAAAATTCAGGTGTAAGAAAGAAATTTTGAGTATGATTCAAATGAGGATACTAATCAGGCGAGCACAAGTCAGAGACCAGTACAAAATCATAATGCAGAACAAGAACTATTCTTTGAGATTGACAATGGAATTCGTGATCAGATTGAAGAACCTAGAGAAGAACAGAGAATACCAAGGTATGTTAAATTAAATCATCATAACGAAGAGATTATTGGGAAAGCAGTAGTGGAGTAATGACAAAAGGTTGAACAAGAACTGAGATATGTTTGATTTCACAATTTGAACCTGAAAATACTGATGAAGCATGGAAAGTTGTATCATGGATTAATGCTATGAAGGAAGAATTGGAGAAGATTGAGAAGAAGAACACATAGGAATCGGTTCCTAGGCTTAAAGACAAGAATGTTGTAGGAACTATGTGGGTATTCAAAAACAAGATGAATGAGCAAGGAGAAGTGCTAAGAAACAAAGCAAAACTGGTGTGTAAAGGCTATTCACAACAAAGGAGATTGATTTTGAAGAAATCTTTGCTCCTATGGCAAGATTATAAGCAGATAAACTATTTTTAGCATATGCAGCTAACAAGAAATTCAAAGCACATCAAATGGAAGTTAAATCAGCTTTTTTGAAAGGAGAATTGGAGGAAGAAGTATACATTGAGTAGCCAGAAAGATTTCCATTGATCGAGCAACAAAACATGGTATGTAAGCTTAAGAAAGCCCTTTATGGATTGAAGCAAGCTCCAAGAGCTTGGTATGCGAGGTTAGATTAAACACTTATTACATTTGGTATTCAAGAAAGGAAGTGCAAACAATAATTTGTATCTCAAAATTAATTCAGATAGATTGTTGATCATTGAAGTTTTTGTGAAATGACATTATTTTTGGAGGAAATGATGAGGTAAGTAACAAATTTTATGATGAAATGGAAGGAGAATTTGAAATGTCTATGATAGGACAGATGAAATACTTTCTTGGCAAATAACACAGACTGAAGATGGTATCTTTATATCTCAAACTAAGTATCTTAAACTTAAAAGAACTATTAGTGAAATTTACATATAAAATTGCAAATCAGTTGGAACACCTATGGTTACAGATTGTAAATTGACTGCTACTGATGACTCTCCTAGCACTATCCAGACAAGGTACAGATCTATGATTGGTGGTATACAATACTTAACTCATACTCGACCTAACATAGCTAGTGCAGATGGTATTGTGGCAAGATATCAAGTAGAACCTAACGAATCACACTTGGCAGCAGTAAAAAGAATTTTCAGATATTTGAAGGGAACTTAGGAATTTGTTTATGGCATGATAGATCAAATGTCTTCACATTATTTGCTTATATTGATTGGGCAGGAAATGTTGTTGATGACAGGAAAAGTACTAGTTGAGGTGCATTTTTTCTTGGAGGAAGATTGGTCTCATGGTTAAGTAAGAAACAAGATTGCATATCACAATCTATTACAGAAGAAAAATATGTAGCAGCAGCAAATAATTCTAATTAGTTGATGTGGATGAAATAGACATTGAAGGATATTGGTATAACCTTCCTTGAACCTATCATCATGCATTGTGATAATACAAGTACAATTAACATGTCAAAAAATCCAACATTACAATAAAAAATGATTCTATAAAAAACCTTTCTTTTGGAAAGGTATACGTACAAGAGGTTTGAAGACTGTATGTTGAGGATATTCATAAAATTGTATCCTAATGATCACTTTTGGATTAATGGTTTTTCACCATATGTTGTCATCAATGTCAAAGGGGGAAAAAGTTGGGAATAGTAGATATTGTTGGCACCAGGGAGTGTTGCAGAGATGTATTGATGACAGGTTTTGTCATTGATGTCAACATGTGTTCTTTGGTTTATGACAAACTCAGATTTTGTATATCGCAGGCTACTTATCAGTTCAGCATAGAGAGTGGTCGACAAATTTGGGCATGTGAGCTTATATTTGTGTAGAAGAATGAGTGTAGACAACACATCTATGTTCACTGTACTTTATGCAATGTTCTGGATTAGTTACAGATTGGTTTGTGAAGATTAGTAAGAGACCAATGCGCAGGAAATCATAAGAGTCAGTTACAGTATGTTTTCTATATCTTCATGGTGGGTGGGAATTAAATGTTGGCGAGCATGCAGAATGATAGAAGACTTGTTCGTGCGAAAATGTTAAGATTTGTGAGTCATTTGACTTAGTTTGGAAAAGTCATTGATGTGTAACATGCGATGCATTTTACTACCAGAGTTTGCTATATCTTCATGGAGGGTGGGAATTAATATTGGCGAGCATGCAGAATGATAGAAGACTTGTTTGTGAGAAAATGTTCAGATTTGTGATTCATTTGGCTTACTCTGGAAGAGTCATTGATGTGTAACATGCGATGCATTTTACTACCAGTCGACTAAGTGATTGTAGCGTGTGAAATATCATTGGCAAATGGTATATTCTTATTGTATTGTGTAGAAAACTATGTAATATTAGTACAATGCTTATGAAGGCATATATGCCTCATGGTCCTATGTAATTAACTGTACATTGGGAAAGCACTAATAGGTCGACCTAATAAATTATTTGTAATGGGTATGAAGGAAAGTTATTTTCCTTGTTTGGACTGTATGAACTATATGGAATGATAAATATAGATACAAGCCTTAATGCTGGATTTTCAGAGCAGAGCAGCGAAATTGTTTGGATCCTTGTGAAGAGGTATGAGTGGAATCTATCATTCCTAGTGGACTTCAAAGGAACTGTTTAGGCAAGTAAGTTGTAATTTAGTCAGTTAAAGCTTATTGGATATGTTATCCTAAAAAATCTATCTTTCAATTTTGTCAGAGCATTTGTAGGTCTACTTGTTCTCATCAACCTATAACCTTCTAACAAGGATTCAAGGTCTCTTAACATGGATTTGTCCTTTAACAAGGATTGTTGTACTAAATGAATTGTACATGGTCACATCCTTTCACAAAGAACCTATATATTAATACATTATCTTGTGGGTGCCATCCCCACCGGAGTTTTCCCTCTAATCAAGGGTTTCCCTATTCAACAAAATCATTGTGTTATGGTGAATGGTTTCTTATTGTTGTGCTCTATTGTTTTAATTGTTGGTGCTCACAACTTATTCAACCCCCCCCCCCCCCCCCCGCCCCCCCCACCCCCAAACCAATTCTAGTTTGTGGACTTTACATTCTTAATAATTGGTATCAGAACATTGACAGATAGATATTTTGGTGTAGCGGCAACCCTAGTTAGCAACAAGTGATATAAGAGCTTGGTCACAAGTTTGACTCCTTGCAGCCAACAAAGGGTTATGCTGAGAGGGGGATTGTTGGCAGTGGGCCAGCATCCCTCACTAGATTCACAACATGGTTTAAGAACCTCATGTGTCTTCTACACACAGGAACAGTCCAATTTCCTTCAAAGTAATTTTAAGTTCTATGAATCTCTTTATTGACATCAAAATTCAAGTACAAATTGGAAACAAGAAAATTTGGAAGGTTGAAGCCTAAAAATCAAAATGATACAATATGCTAGAGAGGAGAATCATACAAAGTACTAGAAAACACAGCCATATCCCTAGTATCAAGTATTCAACTCTCTGCAATTTCAGATAAAAATTTAAAAAATCACTAAATTATCGATACCCTCCTCCTGACCCATTGGGTTTCAGTCCAATTTGTACCTGGTCCACATTCATAACCAGTCTGCTTTGGCTTTTGGACATTCCATGAATACCAGTATCTTCCTAAATGATGGTGAAACAAATCTCAAAACAGTGAAAGGTGTCATGAAATTCCACTTGCTCCCACATTTCTCCTAACCTCTATTCTTCAATTTCTTATGGTTGAATTTATTGTTTTTCCTTGCTATGATATTTACATCAATATAATAATAATATTTGCATTTCATAATATATTTTAGGCCATGCTTAACCTTTTCCACATTCTAAGGAACGTTAACATGTCACCCATCATTGCTCACTGTCTAATATTTCTATAGTATTTTTATTAATATTTTCTATATTTCATATATAAAATTTATAAATTATACATTTTATATTAATATTTTATGTATTTCATACTACATATATAAATATACATGCATATGTTAGAATCTGAAATGATGAATAATCCAGAAAAAACGGTGTAGATTGCGAATGTAAATGATACAAGATCAAAATAACAACAGTCTCCATGAGATAACTGCAAAATGTTAAAAGAAGAAAAAATAGCATAGAAGAATGAAAGAGCAAAACCTGCAGAATGTAATTGCAATGTAATAGAACAAGATACTCATATGAGAGTAATAGGTGAGTATATAAAGCACTTACCACCCAAGAGACTAAAAAACACAGCCAATGTGGGATGAAGTGAAAAAGTCTACATGTGAAGAGAGCTATAATGGAGCTAGCTAATAAAGAGCTAGATAACTCAAGAAACCAATTCACACTAACACCCCCCTTAGCTAATAAAGACCTGGATAACTAAAAACCCATTCACACTAAAGATGGGTCCTAATAACTAGACCTAGTCACTCTAGTTGTCACAAAAGATGACTGTAGGCTTCCAAAAAGTTATGTCAGTTTTAGTGTGAATATTTAGAAGCCATATAATCTTGAGCAGCAACAATAATTGCTCCTTGATACTCAGCCTCCATAGATTAAAGAGCCATTGTAGATTATTTCTTGTATGACCAACAAACAAGATTGCAACCAAGAGAGAAGCAATCTCCAAAAGTAGACTTCTGCTCTTGAGAATTACCTACCCAATCCAACTTTGTGTCACCCACCAAGTCAAAATCCATGCCCGGTGGATGGTGAATCCCAGAGTTGTGAGTACCCAAAATGTAGTGAAGAATCCTCCTAATTGCTTTCCAGTGTTTTTTCTGAGGCTCTTGCATGAATCGAGAAACCATGCCTATAGCATATGGAATGTCATGTCTTGTGTGTGTCAACTATATGAGATAACCAAAAAGTTGTGGATACTAATTTCCATCCACCGAAGTTGAAGAACACTTAGCCTCAAGTTTGACCTCAAATAAAAAAGGAGTCAATGCAAGCTTTTAGTTAGCCATGCAAAATTTAACGAGCATATCAAGACCATAGTTAGGTTGTGCAACAAATATCCCTAAAGAAGACTCAGTGATCTCAAACACCAAGAACCAGTGCAGAAGGTCCCGTAGATTAAAGAGCCATTGTAGATTATTACTTGCTCAACCAACAAACTAGATTGGAACCAAGAGAGAAGCAATAATCGAAAGTAGACTTTTGCTCTTGAGAATTACCTACCCAATCTAAATTTGTGTCTCCCACAAAGTCAAAATCCATGCCCGGTGGATGATGAATCCCATAGTTCTAGGTACCCAAAATGTAATTAAGAATCCTCCTAATTGCTTTCCAGTGCTTTTTTCTGAGGCTCGTGTGAATCAAGAAACCATGCTTATAGCATATGGAATGCCATGTCTTGTGTGTGTCAACTATACGAGATTACCAAATAGTTGTGGATACTAATTTCCATCCACCGAAGTTGAAGAAGCCAATGAAGCTTTTAATTAGCCATGCAAAATTTAAAGAGTATATCAAGAGCATACTTTGGTTGTGCAACAAATATCTCGAAAGAAGACTCAATGATCTTAACCCCCAAGAATCAGGGCAGAAGGTCCAAGTCTGGCATAAAAAACCAAACATAAAGGGCAGTTTTAATTGCGTGAATGGTGGGATGACTAATTCTCTATGATCAACAAGTCATCAACATAGAAAACAAAAAAAGTGAGAGTATCATCCTACTACCCATAGGAGACTTATAAATACAGCAAACAACATCGATGAGCTGCACCAATAGCAAGGACAAGTCGAAATTTATTTTGACAACTAATGCAAAAGTCTCAAAGTAGTCAATCCTAGGAACTTGGGAGAAACATTTGACAACCAAGCAAGCCTTATTTTTATCAATCAGCCCATCTGAAAAAAAATTTATCTGTTAGATCCACTTACATCGAAGAAAGACAACCCATCTGAAGCAAGAGGATTTAAATCCTAAAAAGAACAATTGTCATGATGAAATGGCTCCTAAGTGACAATCGATGGAGAAGTGCTTGAAGAAGCGCTAGCAGGACCCCCCTCAAAAGGAACACTCATCTCAATCATCAACTCATGAGTGGTAGGATTCAAAGGCCTATTACCTTTGACATCATCTAGGTATCCAATAAATATGTGAGGTTTTCTTTGTGGATCCATGGCCTTGTTGGCAATATGTCAACATCTCTCGCGGGGTTCAAAACATGGCTTAACTGCCTCTTGTGGTTGTATAAGATTATTGGTTGTATAAGTCAATCTTTTGGTGCAACACAACCTTGACCAATCTAATAAGTGGTTTCAGAGCTTGGTCATAGGTCTGAATCACGCACGTCGCAACGAGACACAATGGGTAGGGGATTGTTAGTAGTGTGCCAATGTACCTTGCAGGATTCGCAACATGGCTTAACCTCCTCTCATGGTTGTATAAGACTATTGATTGTATCATGCATTGACAGGGCGATCTATTGGTGCAAGGGCAATCCTGACTATTCTATCAGGCCTTGTGTTTCAAAATGGGAATGTAAGCCCATGCATGAGAACCAAATACTCGAAAGTGCTTTGTTAAGGGTTTCCAACCAATCCAACCTTCAAAGAGAGCAACTCACTTCACATCTTTGAGAGGAACTCATATCTGAATATAACACGGCATAGTTTATGGCTTTTGTCAATCATGGTGGTGCAAAAGATTTGGAGTGTATCCTACAATTGTTAATTTCTTTCAAGGACCGATACTTTCGTTCTACAACTCCATTCTACTGAGGTTTGTAGGGAATTGTATGCTATAAGTTAACACCCTTTGAAATACAAAATTGCTCAAACTTTTTCTTGACATATTCCCCCCACCCGTTGTCTGTAAGTTGAACTTCAAAGATTTCACATATTCTTTCTCTACAAATGCTTTGAAGTTCAAGAATAAATCAAAGACTTCAAAATTTTGTTTGAGAAAATATATAAAAATGTATTTGGAAAAATCATCAACAAAAGGTCAAAACAAATCAGACTCTACTAAAAAATGGACATGGGTTCAATAGCAACAAATCACTATGTACCAACTCCAAAATGTGAAGCTCTCCAAACTTTGCTTTTGTCAAATTTCTCTTCTAGATGCTTGCCAAGAATGCATCCCTAACAAACACCATTAGAAAAGCGAACCGGAGGCAATCATATAACCATGTTATATTGACTGGGTTGTTGCACCTAGTAATACTTTAAGTGACCAAGCAATTGATGTCACAAGGTACCCATTTCATTAGAATGAGAAAAATGCAATAGGAGGATCAAGAAATGAGAAAACAAATAGATCTACTCTCCCAACTATGATTCTAAAATCATTGTGCAACTCACAAATTACAATTGAATCAAGAGAGACCTCAACCTGCTTGCCTAAAATTATGTCTAAGTGATCTGATATACTGATAGGAGACACACAAAGGACAACATGAAAAGTTCCATCCCCCACATCAATAGACCCTCTCCCACACATCTCAATAGGAGTGCCATCACCCATCAAAATAGAAGGAATAGAACATAGATCCAAGATTGCAGGTTCATTCTTTGATGAAGTCATGTGGTGAAAGACACTTTTATCAAGAACCCAAGTGGGATGGTGGAGAAGCAAACACTACAAATGCCTTTCCTTTCTTTTTCCCCTTGTTGTTTTCTTTAGACTTGTTAGACCCCTCATTTGAACTCTCTTTTACTGATTCAAAGACATTGACATTAGTCTTTTGAAGAATGTTTGTCAAATGATCAAATTCATTTCTTCAAACATTTATGCTGGATCATGATTGGGTTTTTCACAATAGGCTCATTTGACCTTATATTTCTTTTTGACCTTATATTTCTTAGGCTTGGCACTATTAGAAGATTGGGTCTCATTAGTTCCTATTGGGGTAGCTTGTTCTTATCCTTCTTATTACCAGATTTGCACATTAGAGCCCCAAATCAGATCCAAGTCCATACTAAGTCCAAATTCGTGAACCGTTACGTACTGGACTCATGCAGGGTCTCTAGATTTGATCCTATGGATTTGTCTAGATTCACGGTCCATGATTCTAGACAAATCAATAGGATCAAATCCGGACCCTATTGTTGATCTTTGGTAGCTTCAGTTGGATAAACTATGAGAGTAAAGAGCAGAAATCTCTCTCTCTCTCTCTCTCTCTCTCTCTCTCTCTCTCTCTCTCTCTCTCTCTATATATATATATATATATGAGATATTATATAATTAAATAATAATTTGTTATTATATTTAATTAGATAATAATGGATAGACATGTCTCTTCCTTAATATAAATAAGAGTGATATCGCTGCCATTGGAAAACATATACCAAAAATGCAATGCAACTACATTTGCAGCAATCCAAAGATCTAACATGGTGTCGAAGCCAACTACAAATGTAGAAGATAACATAATTATCATGGCACATATCATAGAAATACATTTGCACTTCGAAGACTAAAGGGTATATATCGCAAAGGATACTACATATTATAGAGGTTATTATACATACTGCAGAGTGCATACCGAACACACTTGCCCACAGGAAGATCGATCAAGGTTGATCGACATCATTGAACATATACACAGACTATAAAGCAAAACAAACAAACAAAAAGGTGGAACTTTATTGCCTCAACCCATTAGTGCATTTAACAGAAGACATGAAGAAAGGTGGCATGTGATCAAACAAGGTACTGGATCGACTTTAAAGGAACTCTGCAAAAATACCAAGACACTTGTACATTTTAATGGGTTCATTTGATAACAGCCGGCACTTAACAATTCCATTCAATGTTAAAACGTTGGGAGATATATATGGTGGAGCTACACAATTCAAACCAGGGAGAAAATCATATAACAAGAACAAAGCCAAGAACTTTCGAAGTGAGAATTTGCATGACATAAACTAGCAATCGCATTTAAAGTAGCACGATTGAGAAAATGGAAGATGGGACATTGCTAGCAAACACAAATTGTCCTTGGCAATAGTTAACCATGACGGCCAGTGTAAGAGCAGGAAACCTTATGTTGTGTGCCCATACGAAGGTAGTGAGGGGAGACCTAAGATCAACGATGGGGCCCACCAGCTTATACCACATAAAAGAGAAATGAGAGGAGTTTGTGAAGATATATTTATAAAAGGAAAGGAATATACCTGACATGGTACTTGATCCAATGACGTGGCATTCCATATCACCATGGTGATAGAGTTGGAGAGAGTTATGTTTCGGACTTTGGCGATCACCAATTCTTGAGTACTATCAATATGGGTGTGAAGTTATACTTTGCAGCTCCACCATAACATAGGCCACCACGTATTAAGTGATATTAACATAGCAACAACCAAACAGTACGGAGGTAGTTAGTGAAGCCGTGACACGGACAAGGATTGAGCAACAGTATTAAGGGGATAGGGAGAAGCATGGCCCCACACTTTAGGTAAGAGTTATGATATATTACAACTAATGATATTTGTAATCATTTAACTATATTTGAATAGAATTAAATCATCATGAGTGTATACGATCAAATTACTAATGTTCTTATGATTAAAATATAATAATATTATTATTGAGAATAATAATTAATATTATAAGAGCTATTTGCCTTGATATTTTCCTCTATTTGCCTTGATATTGCAAGAAAGGAAGATCAATTTCAGACTCAAAGGGAGTTTCAGCAATTCTTTAAAGGCAACTTTGAATGAGGAGCTCAGA
The DNA here is from genome assembly GCA_028749045.1 of Cupressus sempervirens. Taxonomy (NCBI): domain Eukaryota; kingdom Viridiplantae; phylum Streptophyta; class Pinopsida; order Cupressales; family Cupressaceae; genus Cupressus; species Cupressus sempervirens. Next base: position 443,206,845 of record CM053787.1, on the reverse strand, counting down.
TGATTTATATTCAGAGGGAGTTTGAAAGTCCATGTGTGTGACTATGTTTTAAATGGGTCTACCCCTATGTATATCATGAGGTAGTGACAACTTCCAAATGATTATCACTTCTATTTGCAGAAGTTATTGAAAGGTGACGATCTTACAATAGCTTAATTTTTTATTATGATGGATATTTTACAATGTCTATGCAGATCATGATAGATTATACTTTGCACGGTGGATGTTCATATGGTAAGTATTATGAGAATGTGTGTGCACATATGCTATGAACATTTTGAGAACATGGTGAATGTTATGCAAATTGATGTTTAGGAGGCCATTACACAAAGTACTTGGTGAATATCAAATGAGTTAACATTCACGAGGCCATCACTCACAGTACTTGGTGAATATCTTGCAACTCAACATTCAGGAGGCCATTGCTCAAAGAGTACATGGTAAATGTCAAATGAGTTGACATTCAAGAGGCCATTACTCCCAATATCTTTATATCATATTGAGGTAATATATGGTCATGCGTTTATCCTCCCTAGCTACGAGGGAGTGTTGTTTGGTAGCTTCAATTGGATAAACAATGAGACTAAAGTCCATATGTGTGTGTGTGTGTGTGTGTGTGTGTGTGTGTGTGAGATGTTATATAATTAAATAATCATTTGCTATTATATTAATTAGATAATACTAGATAGACATGTCTCATAATGAGACATGTCTCTCCATGTCTCTTCCTTAATATAAATAAGAGCAATATTGCTGCCATTGGAAAACATATACCAGAAAGGAAATGCAACTAAATTTGCAGCAATCCAAAGATCCAACACCTATAGGAATCCATGTAGACCCGAGAGAATCTGGTGCAAATCCCAAGGACCCGCATCCCCACCTATACATACACACGAATCCCCATATATATATACACACACACACTCATGAATCCTTATGAATCATAATGGAAAAAAATAATGAATCCACGAATCAAATTCTGAAACCCAAATCCGACCTAGAACTCGAATTGGCAACTAGGTTTATCCTTATTGTTACTATTTTGACTGTTATGTTCTTTTGTGCCTCGATTGGTAACTAGGGCATGTGACTTCTAGATTTTACAATGTCAATCTGGATTAGCTTATGTTGCTCCCATGGGAGAGAAATAGCAAAATCATCCAAGGATGGCATGGGAAATTGAGACCTAAGTGCAACCTTAATAGCATTGAAGGTAGAAACAAATATTGAATATTCAAAACTTACTTATAGAGAATACCAAAAATCAGTTGTCAATCTTTCTTAACAATTCCACGTTGCTTTAATTATATGCTTACTCATTTCAATTTTGTGAAGAAATCCTATATTGTGTAAAAATTGCCTAGATTAAGATTTATGAGTTCATTTTCCAACATGTGACACCTCACTATATCTTGAATTCCAAACACACTCTCTTTGTCCAATTTTTGTAAGGAGTATTCAAAAAGTCAATATGAAAGAGTAGTCCAAGAGAAACAGACAAACACAATGTTACAAATGCTTCATCATATATGCTAAACCACTTGAGCTTTTCTACATCTTCAGTAGGTTCAGTTTTTATCCTATGCAAATCATATTTTCTTAAGTATATTGTCATCCCTGACTTCCACTCAAAATAGTTGTAAGGAGTTGGAATAGTTGTGGTTCGACCCATTAATAGAAATGTAAAAGAGCTGAAAGAAAGAAAACACAAGAACACTGCCAATGCACTCTCACGATTTTCACTAGTATCAGAAATCCCCTCCCCCAACCCCCCAAACATTACAATGTCAATACTTTATAGCATAGGACAATTACAAAGTCTTTCCCAGTGTTAAAGCGCACAAAAGCAACACAATATCTAGAAAAAATAGCTATGTAGCTCTACTCAGCACCAATTTCAACATGCAACATTTGAAAAGAATTATGAGAAAACTGATAAAGGTCTACATTAATCGAAAGCACTCATCTTTATCTTCCCAACAATATCTTGTTGACTGAAATCCAATATCTTTCTCTGACCAAAATCTAGCTGCTCTGAAAAAATTTCTACAGTTTTTCAACTATTTTCTTCAGACATTGTGGTGTTTTTTCATATGATGAATTAATTACATGATATTTGCTCCTATAACAAAGATAAGCATCGTACATCTAATTCTAGCACTGGGAGCACAATTTAGTTGGACCATAGATGGACTAATCGCCAAAAGCAAAAACACACCAAGGCTTGAAAAAAGAAATCAGGAAAAACTCAGCCTGTTCTTGGCAATAAACACAAGACTCAAAAAATTGCTTGAATTTAATTACAAATGCTTTTTTCTTTTGCAAAATTCAATGAGAAGATATATCTAATGAGTCAATAAATGAGTACACAAAAGAAACAGGCTAAGTGTAGATATATTTAAATGCAAAGTGGGTACAAAATTGCATTCTCATGAAGAATGTTGATGGTTGGAAGCAAAATAGTAATTAGTTTTTGTACAACTAAAAGTAGATACATCATTACAATTACATTTTCCTCTTCCCAGCTCTAGTAAAAACTAAGGCAGAGGTAGAAATAGAGGGTCTAGGCCTAGAAGTTTGCATTAGGCATGATTGTGCCTCCTGGCCCAATGTCTTACTCAGTCGTGGCTCATCCTTCATCCTGGATTCAGCTCTACCTCTAGCTTTTCTTGGCTTTGGTAATGACCCCGAATCCGACTCATCATCCTCAATATAATCTAGTGTAAAAATGAATCCACCCCATCCTCCTCCACTGTTTATCTCTCCAAATCATTGATGTCATCCTCTGTAAATAATGGAGGTTGCTCTCGTGATGTCCAAACACAATAAGGATCTATATCATCCACTTCAATTGGACCAGCTACTACTTCTTGTGCCTTCCTTATTGCGCAAAGACAAGATCATTGAGGTGTTGCTCTTCTTCATGCAGATGGCTCACACATGCTCCAATTGTGCTCACAATCAGATAAACTACAAGGCTGACATAAGATTCTAAGGGCATATTTTTTGAGATTTAGGGTATTTCCACCCCAACTTTGCTACCAGTCTTCTAAAAAATTAAATATTGAAATGTTAGAAAGCAAAGATAAAACAAAAATCATATTTTATCCATTTATCAATTACTTTAGACCCCAAAATCCTAATGGCAAATGTTGTACCAAGGTTTTGAGAAGTTCTTCCTCTAAATGCATGTAGTGAGGCCTTCCCAACCTATCCATTAAGCTCTGAGAAAGAATCCCCAGACATCAAATGAGGATTGAGAAAGAAACTTACTACATGAATGGGTTGGTGGAGCTGATTGTTTCGCCTCCTATTAATAATTTCCTAGATCAGATCAAATTTGAGCCTATCGCCCTCGTAGTAATTTTTTATGACACCATGGCATGCCATGGCCCTATCCATAGCCTCATAAAATACCCCATTGGAGTTTGATCCTCATCTACCAAGCACAAAACTCTAACCTAGGGCTCATACACCTACAATTGAAAAATACAAATCACAAAAAGATAAGTAATGAGGTTACAAATTAATAATGAGAGACTTGAATCAAGAATAATTAAGATTTCAAGTTTTGAAGTTACCTTCACAATCTCTACAACCTTTTGTGCAAAATGGTTGTCAAAGACTATGCATGCAACACCCTCTCTGCAAGCATTTGTTTCAAAGAGGACGATGCACCAAAAATGCTTTGCAACATCAAGGAAATCGTTGCAAACCTTGTGACACCGGATCTCACCAAATCTCTCCCTTTGTTCTCTCTCATTAAATGTAGAACCTAAAAGTGATTGGAATATTTTTTATGATCCTCCTTGCAACATTTTTTTATGTGTTTTTATAATCTTTTTCCTTAAAAAAAATTTGATGTGTTTTCATAATTTTTACCCTTAAAAAAAATTGATGGGTTCTCATGTTTTTCCCCTTAAAAATTATGGTTGGGTTTTTAAGTCTTTCCTAAAAAATCACCTCATGGGTTTATAATTTTTTCCTCAAAAATAATTTGGTGGGTTTATAAATTTTTCTTCAAAGATTCTCTAGTGGGTTTATAATTTTTTCTTGAAAAATTATCTATTGGGTTTATAATCTTTTCCTCGAAAATTACTTGTTAGGTTTATAATTTTTTCCTCAAAAATTATCTGGTGGGTTTATAATTCTTTCCTTGTAAATTATATTTTCGGTTATACCATTTTTCTTCAAAAATGAAGGTTTGTATTCTTTGATCTGTGTCTTGAAGTCTATGGTTTGGTTTTGATCGATTTTTCACCTCCAAAATTGTGTCTAATTTTTCTCCTAAATAAATCAAGGTTTTTTGCAGTTTGTTTTGGGGCATCATGCTCATCTACAAAGTTTTGAGGGTTTGTCGATTTTTTCTCAAAATTGTGCTAAATGTTCTCAATGTTTGTCTTTGTCTCCAAGGAACGCAGCTCTATTATCCAACATTAGGTTGAATGCTCTGTGATGATTTCCAATCAGGTGTTTTGTTGATTCTAGGAGGGTTAGTGGCAAACTCATCTCAGTGGCAAAGTTAGTGTTAGGCTCTTCTCTTTTTGCAAAGCTTTTTCAAGAAGGGAGCACCCTTCTCTATTCTTTAATTGACAGACTTTGGCTTCTTGGTCATTTACATTTTGCAGACCTAGGGAGGGTCACAACAACAACAAAATGTTTTTAAGAATTTGTGACCAAAAGACAACAATTAGACAATGACAATTTAGGTAGGGTATTAGAATATAATGTTTCTTTGATGGTCATCTTAGGTAGTCTCTAGTTTATTAGGTAGTTTCTATTTTTCATCTTTAGTTCACAATTGTTTCTTTTAGAAACATCACCTTTGTAAATCTATATAAGGAGCTTTCATCTCCTTTGTTTAATACAACTACAACAATATGGTATCAAAGCTTCTTCTTTTTTTAAACTAATTTCATTAATTAAATTTCCTAAGTTAATTTCCGAAATTGGCTTTGAAAATCTTTAATTTCTTCATGATATTTTTAGACTCATAAGATTTTTGAAATCTTTTGCTTGCAATTATTCGAAAATTTGTTCGCAAGAATTGCTTGGTGATTTTTTTGAAGGGATTTTGTACAACCATCATGGTTTGATTTTCTTGGGCGTCCCAACTCATTTTTGGCACCATCTAGGGTTTCAAAAACAACCATCTTTCTCTTATCTACGGCCAGATCTTTTCCACCATTTTTTTACAATGAACTCTACAATTTTCTTTCGTTTTTGAGATCTTTTCCGTGCCACTTTGAAAAACTCACTGTAGGTGCTTGGTGGGATTTTTGAGATCTAAACTGGCTAATCATCATAATTTTTTGGGTACCTTGTTTTTTGTGCCTCAAACTTTGTGTCATTGGAAAATTATTTTGATTTCATATTCCATCGGGATTTTTTTTTATCTCTTTTAAATCTTCCCCTGGTTTTCTAATTCAGCTGGAAAAATTTCTTGAAATTTGTATCGATGATACTTCATTATTTTTCTTGAGTTTGTACCTACAATTTGCCTTTGTTTTCTGCATTGGGATTTGTATTTCAAATTTTGTGCTATCGCCTCTTCTTTGATTTTCATTTTCCATGCATTGGGAAATGTGCAAGATGGCATCATTGACCAACTTAATGTTGGAAGGTAATCAAAGATTCAACGGATAAAATTATCCGGCTAAGCCTTTTGAGGATTCCCTTGCAATTTTTTGTTTTAAGGTTAGATTGACCATTAAGGAAGGGTATCAAAGTTAAATCTCTCTATTTGTTTCTCTCTTTCCTAAATTTATTTATATTTCTAATGATCACTCTTCTTCTATGTTTCCATATTCTCTCTCTGTTCTAATATGGAAACTCCCTCTCTCACTCTTCTATGTTTCCATATTCTCTTTGTTCAAATAAGAGAACTTTCTCGTTCTCTCTTCACAATGTTTCTATTTCTCTCTCTTTGTTCATTATAGAAACATTTTTGCGTATATGTATACTTGTATATATGCATCATCTGTGATCTTTGTTTAATAACACATTCATTATTTTACCAATAGGAGTTTCCTGGATTGCCAGTTTTTTAATGTGGGGAACTGAGTTGGTTTATTCAGTACGCTCTCTACTTCTACAAATTTGATTTTATGATTGAATAGCCTATGATGAAGGCCAAGTTTTCTATGCCTCAATAGGGCTTGTGCTATATAATTCAATAGAGGCATTGTTGGTTTATTTGGGAAAATTGTAGGAATGAACTCAGATTCTTTCATTTCTTACGCCTACTTTGAACATTTCGAAAGTGACAAAGACAAGTTTGCTTCTTGCAGGAATGAAATATTTGGCAGAAACAAAGAACAAGCGATAGCCTTTTAACGATGCTAAAGCCACAAAGGCAAGCTTTTGCTGATGACTTATTAAGTTATTTTTGCTTACTAGCTTTTTACAAATTTCCACAACAAAGGTGATCACACACTGATCATTGCTCCAAAAAATTTGCAGAAATGCCATGCAAAGCTCCTATCGGCTAACCATTACGTGCAAAAGAGCATGTGACTCTTAGTGGTATTCTTGATTCTTAAGGTGTAGCAATAGCAATGAATCTGATATCATTAGCGTCCTTCCCCTCTAAGCATCTAAAGGCATCCTTAGTAACTTTAAGAGTTGATTCTTAGACATTTCTTTATGAATAACTCCCTTCTTTTCAATAAACTTTTCACCCTTACAAGTTACAACATGAAGGCTAGGGACCATTTATGTATTTTTGTCATGCAAATATGACAAGAATACCCCTTAAAAGGCCCATAATGCTTAACAATGTGAAGCATACATGGTCAACAACATGGATGACAGTCATGGGTGTTTGTAGCCTCTCCAATTCCCAAGCAACACTTCTCCTCCTCCTCCACCATGGTTGCTCCCTGTAACTACCAGTTGCTGCTCCTACACCACCAAAGGAGGGTCTATCCCATACAACACCACAGAAAAGAAACCTTAAACTTCCTAAACGTAAAACAAGGGTCAAGCAAGGAAACTCAACATGATAGTGAAATATATTTCCCTTTTTCGTTTCTTTTCTAGTGCCCAGAATTTTGACCAATTCGAGCTTTTTGACTTAGCAGCAACCTAGAGACATCTTCCCAAACTAAAAAGAAACTTTTCCTAAAAACATTCCCAAGAAATTGTTTGGACCAAATAGACTACAAAAAAGGACTACAGGTACTTGCCATATGTTTGTGCATTTTTCCCTTCTTGTGTTTTGTTTGCCCTTACTTTTAGTATTTGTAAAAACATTTAGTGTAACCTGAATTGAATTTCGCAAGAGTCATATGGACGCCAATAAGCATAAGGGGAATGTTACAATTGTGCATATTATAGCCTCCGTCACAAGGTTCGAGTTTGATAAGTCAGGGATTTATGCATCTATGTGACTGGAATGAACAGTTTACCTATTTAAATAAAAAAATTAAGAAATATCAGAGCACTATTTTAAACATGCATGCTCAAGTCTAGTTACTATTTCCAAGTCTGAGAAGAAGATCATAAATACAATAAGAAAGAAACCTGTGTAAATCCAGCCAATCGATTAGTCCCAAGAGGATAAAGATCAGCAACCCTAAGCGCCTTGCGGACATGTCCAAGAAAGGCTTAAGGGCTTCTATCTATAAAACCTTGAGGGAACCCGTTGAGTTTGGTGTCTAAGAAACCTATTGCATTTCAGCATTCTTATAAACGGGAATAATAACCATGAAACCTATTGCATTTCAGCATTCTTATAAACGGGAATAATAACCATGATAGCATGGTCTTCTCAATTTACAAAGATAGCTTATTACTAATTTACCTACAGTCGTTATCTTTATGGTATAAATTAAGTTTATTCAAATACAGTAAACATAGATTCATTTATGCCTAATTAGATGGACTTACTTGGGGACATTACACAATGTGGCAGAGAAACAGGCAGCATATGAAGCTGTTGTATTGGAAGAAGAAGCTGGGAGTGAAAAGGATCAACCTGGAAGGTAGCCATTGGTGATAGTAAATCCCTCAAGCAAGGTAAGGCTTTAACAAGGACCATTAATAAATTCATCCATGCTAATTATACATTAGAAATGTCCTTAGAAGATTTCAATATATCTCATATCTATGGATACAGTAACAATGCAAATTTGAGTTGGGATCAATTTGATGATTTGGCATGGGAGGAAACTAGCTGCGGTATGCCACCTACGTGATCGCTCATGATTTCCTTGTATCGAAGAAGGCAGATGTGACAATTTGCTTAGGGGACACTTATTGTGGGACTCATATTCCAAAAGTTCTCTCTTCCAATGGCATTGTTTCCTCATAGTTTCTGGCGTTGGTGTGGTAAAAGTAGGGTATAGGTGCATAGTGGAGGCAAATTTTGTAGTAGACAGAAATATAGCAGTTTGCCTTTTCAGGAGAAATCTCAGAGAAAAGATTGAAGGTCATTTTCAATAATCATGAGCCCAAAATCTTGCAGATTCTGGATTTCATCTTGAGTGATGAATTTTTTAAGTCAGAGCATAGGCATTGAATCAATTCCCATATCATGGATGTCTTTAGTGGAATTTGGGAAAAAGGCTGAGGTGAAAATATGGGTGAATGCATTGAAGAAGAATGGGTAGTTGGCTTGGAAGTTACTGGACGCTGTAGTGCCAGGAAAAAGAATTAAAGATGAAAATAGTTTCTGGTGTACTGTCAAAACTAGGGATGATGAAACTAGGGATGATGGGCTTAAGCCTTTCGTCATATGGAGTAACAAAGGGTCTCCAGATGATTGAAGATCGGAGGTGGAGTAGACTGTAAAAACCTGCTGGGATATTAGCAGGAGTGAGAAGCACTGGCACATGCAGAAAGGGAGGCCAAAAAGAGGATGGGGTCTTCGACTCCAACCTTTGAGCCAAGTGATCTCTAGGTAAATAGCCCTGTGCATGCAAAGGTGGAGGATGGCAAAAGAAAGGTGCCATATGTAATGGGCACCTACCGATTATAACTTCGTGAAACACTTTGCAAGCAAGCTCTAATACCACTATAATGGGCACCCTGGAAATGCCCAAGAGCTGAACCAACTGCTGAAATAGATTTTAATGTCTTTGCGTAGATTTAAAACCACATAACATGAACAAGAAGGAATTTATGCAAACTGAAGATTGTACTACCACTGCTGAAATAATATTAGTTCTCAAACTAATAAATCAATTACATAGCAATGAATTTCAAAGGCCAAATCCCAAGGAAATGAAGTCTAGAATGTCACAAGAGAGGATAGACGTCCTCTAATGCCAAGAACAAATCTATAACTCACACCTCCAAGCTCTTATCAAATGCAATTCACAATAATCCGATGCTAAACAATGAAGGCCCCACCTCTATTTATACTTTTCCTTCACCCTTCTAGAAGGAAATAAAATATTAATTAATTGCATTTACTAGAAGCTTCCCCCTTCCAATAATTAATGCACTCTCTAGAACTCCTCCCTTAGAATACAATAATTAATTGTGCTTCTAGAAAATTAAATTACTAGAGGCTTCCCCCTTTCCAATAATTAATGCACTATCTAGAAGCTTCCCTTTGCAATACAATAATTAATTGAATTAATTAAATATAAAATCCTCTTTTAATTTTAATTTATTTAATGACTTTATAAGAAATGAATAATCAATTTCTTATTTCTCCACTTAGCCTTTGGAGAACGTCAAGGCTGAGAACTCCACTAAGTTGCTAGAAAGATGGGGGCGTTACTGTCCACCCTCCTTGAAATTGCTTGACCTCAAGCAATCCAACAACACAATGAACTCCAATCTCCATCTGGATCCCAAACGAAGTAGTATGTGACATCCCTGTGGACATTAAACCAACTGCAAACCAGCATCATCAGAACCAACCACATGTCCTGCAGCCTAGCACCCAAAACTTGTGTTGATGATGTAGAAGTCAGAATGTCACCAGAAGGCAACTCCGTAGAAGACCTATGAAAACTCTTCTTCCCTGTATCCACCCACATAATAGATATTGGACTGCAATCTAGATCATCACCAACATGCATTGAAAAACATGTAGCTATAGGCGAACCATATGCACTCATGCCAACTGTATCAACAATAGGTGTAGCCACATCAAAATATATGGACACAGGAACAAAACTAACTGTCGTAGCAAAAAACTGAACCAAATCTGTAGTTGATGAAAACTCATAATCATCAACATGTGCACCATTATTAGAACACACATCAACAACTACATGCATACTGCTAAACTCCTCGTTGGATGGTTCAACTGACACAGAAGTGGCTACTGATATGACAATATCCTCTCATTCTCCTAATCCCACTATTGCTGCATTGCCATTCCCTGACAAAGCCTCATATGTGGACTCCCGACTCTCCACACATGACTCAACACCAGATTGTGAATCAATAATACTAGAGCGTAAACCCACATCTACTGACTCCGCTGAAACACTCACATCACCAACATCATAGTTGGGTGGCTCTATATGTGCCTCGGTCCCATTATTATTGCCCCTATTGTTGTCGTTTCCTCCATTGTTATTGTTTCCATTGTTGGCATCATTTGGATTGATATTGATGCCCATCTGTCTAGCCATAAGCTGCAACATCATATCCATTCACCTATTATGCTCCTGTTGCATACGCTGCCCCTCCTCTAATGTACCCAATAACCGTCTAAGCATTTTGTCAAACACTTTTCTCTCTATCCGGCTGTCCCAAATTCCCTATAAGACCTCCACAGGATGGCAGGACTTATAGCTCTGATACCACTAGAATAGGCTCCGATACCACTATAATGGGCACCTACCGATAATAACTTCGTGAAACACTTTGCAAGCAAGCTCTAATACCACTGTAATGGGCACCCTAGAAATGCCCAAGAATTGAACCAACTACTGAAATAGATTTTAATGTCTTTGCATAGATTTAAAACCACATAACATGAACAAGAAGGAATTTATGCAAATTGAAGATTGTACCACTGTTGAAATAATATTAGTTCTCAAACTAATAAAATCAATTACATAGCAATGAATTCCAAAGGCCAAATCCCAAGGAAATGATGTCTAGAATGTCACAAGAGAGGATGGACGTCCTCTAATGCCAAGAAGAAATCTATAACTCACACCTCCAAGCTCTTATCAAATGCAATTCACAATAATCCGATGCTAAACAATGAAGTTCCCACCTCTATTTATACTTTTCCTTCACCCTTCTATAAGGAAATAAAATATTAATTAATTGCATTTACTAGAAGCTTCCCCCTTCCAATAATTAATGCACTCTCTAGAAACTCCTCCCTTGCAATACAATAATTAATTGTGCTTCTAGAAAATTAAATCACTAGAGGCTTCCCCCTTTCCAATAATTAATGCACTATCTAGAAGCTTCTCCTTGCAATACAATAATTAATTTAATTAATTAAATATAAAGTCACCTTTTAATTTTAATTTATTTAATGACTTTATAAGAAAAAATTTAATCAATTTCTTATTTCTCCACTTAGCCTTTGGAGAACGTAAAGGCTAAGAACTCCACTAAGTTGCTAGAAAGATGGGGACATTACACCATATTCACTGGGCTGAATGCCCATTTTGAAAAGTTCTTGTTAAATTTATTCACTAGGCTGGATGCCTATTTTATAAAGTTCTCATTAAACTTTTGTGTTAATATGTAGGAAAAGATGGATTTCAGCCAGTTGCATGGTGTTTCTGTAAATCAATGTATGTAAAAAAAGGCCGATAATAGCCAATTTTAATAAGGCAGGGGTTGGAAAGACGGTTTTCTGGTTTGATTCTGTATAGAGCTGCCATTTTTTCCAGGGCTGTATGGGATATAAGGGAAGGGTGGATACTGCATGGTCTTGGTGTGTAGATGATAAAAGTCCAATTTAAGTATGTTCTACGGTGAGAAAGTGGCCTGCAGGCTGACATACACAGTAAATATAAATATGTTATTACAAGTTATATAAGCACTAATAAAATATTAACATATAATATTTTCACTGAGTGAAAAGAAATAGTAAGATCATTTTTATTGAATCTAAAATATGCAACTATATCTGTACAAGCAGACTAGACCGCAAACCAGGAAACCAATGTGCCGAGGCCTTATACTACTACCTACCTGGCACCACGATAGTGATACCAACGTAATTTGAAGACTCTGTGAGTACTTTGCAAGACTCACCAAACTCCCAAGACTTTGAGTCCTGCTCCAAGACTCCCCAGTTTTAGGCTTGGACTCTCAAGTCCTAAGTTTGAACTCTTCAAACACCCGAACATAACATAGTGACTGAATTCTCAAATTTTGAGATTGGCCGAGCCAAGTCTAGCCAAGTCTTGGAGAGTACATGGCCGAGTCCTACTCCTAGACTCCCAAGTCTTAGACTCAGACTCTCGAATCCTAAGCTCAAACTCTTCTGCTGCCTGAGAATAACAGACACAGTGACTGAAATTTCAACTCATGAGAGTTTTTGGGTCATATGATATGAGCAAGTTTCAATTCTGATTAATTGATAGTCAAAATAGACTTTTATGTTCTCTAAATGCATTAAATAAGAAAATTGTGTGATAATATGATTTTCTTTTTCCCAAGTCTATGCCAATTTTTTCACAAGTGCCAAGTTAAAGTCAAAATTTTGGGCTGCAGAGCCGATTCTGAATCCAAGGTTTTGAACCAAGTATACCAGTAGCATGCAACTTTAGGAGTAATTATTGAACCAAAAAAAGAGCATGTTGCTGGAAAAATCATGAACTCCTTGAATACAATAGAATCTATATTTGGCAAGTCTTTGCATCACAGCCATACAAGAGATTAAAGCTTTTACCAGCAAGAGTTATAAGACACATTGTGAATGGAGCAAACTGCTACCTGATGAATCTTTCAGAATCCAATTCATTTTTGAAAAAATGCAAACGATATGATAGATATCAATTTCCCCTTTACCTACGCATTTTACTATTACAACAGATTATTTTTCTATAATAGCATACAATGTTTCCATGAAACCTGTTAGGGAAATAGCATCCATTCCTCCGACCACAAAAGATTGTACGTCCAAATGACACGAAAGACGAATTTACCATGTTGCTGAAGAACTTCAAAAAACATAAGCATTCCCAAGACTCGAAAATGAAAATGAAGGCAAAGTCCTCATTGCAAAAGATGGTGCTAACCCAGCAGTCATGTCGCAAGGTAACGGAATTATTACCCTAACACAGATTTAATAAGGACATTCAGTGTGACCCAAGATTACAATCTTAAGAATGTAAATGAAATGACCAGTTACACGAAATCCAATTACTCGATATCACATTAGATAGCCCATAACCTGGCCCGTGATATTGCATGAGAAAGCAAGATTTTATAAGGTTTTTTTATCGAGACAAGACTGTAACATACTTCTTGTAATCATCTCGTCCTGTGACATGGTAGCGGCGCATGACACTAGCCTCTCTTTGCCCTCCTTCTCTCTTCCATTCCAGAAAATTCACCTTCTTCAGAAGCTTCTTCTCATGAAATTTAAGCTTCCTCATGGCGTCCGCGTTCAAGTTTCAAATCCCTGGATACATGTCCTAGTTATAGCTTCAATGAAAAACCGAAAGATTGAAACAGAGGAGAAAAAAAAGACTCGAACCAACTTGCGCCTAACCTTTTCTGTCTCTCTGTGCTCTCTTCCTTGTTTGTCCTTGTTTGCGCTGCCGTGTTGTTATCAGAGAATCATTTCGGCACTGCAAATTGCACCGACATCATTTTTCTTATGTTTTAGGGTCTGCTGGTTGTTAGCGACTGACCTGTTGGGTGATATTAATGGATTTTCAATAGTAACACTATGTCCTGCTTACTCGGCTTAAATTTAAGCATTAGAGTGTTCCTATGAAGAATTAAGATTGTGGAAAAAGGATAATATTGAAACTTTTTTTATTTTTATGGAGCAGCTACTATTTAGAGAATGACAATAAGCTATGAAGAAAAAGGGGCAGCGTCTATGCAGCTGACTAAATTTATCGATTATTTTATTTTTCATAATTTAATAATTAATTTTAATATGATTATACAATTGTTTCTGATTTTTTATTTAATAAAAATATATATAATAAACACCATTCGGTCGGCTAGTTAGCCATTGGCAGAAAAAGGGGAGCTTAAAATAAACATGGATGCTTATTGAAAAAGCTTCATTTGTCATGATAAATTTACTTCCCTCCATTTTTTGTTTCTAAATTTTATTTTTACTTTTTTAAACACTAAATTTTTTATCCAATTTTTATTTTTTAAAAATTAATATTAAAATGATTATCAGCAATATTAGCGACTGCATGGGACCATAAACTACCCAAAATATTTCTAAAAATACTAAGCAATGGCTACTAGCCAAATTAAGCCTAGCAGTTGCATGAGGCCTTGCTCTAAGGGACACCAGAATCTTACTACCTAATCCTTTAAGGCTCATTTGGTTGCAGGCATAGGAATGGAGAATAGGGATGCAATAAGGGTCCGTTTGGTTGTTGGATAGGAATAGAAAATTTGGAATACGTTTTCTATTTTCCATTTGGTTCGTCAATTGGAATAGGGAATAGGAATACGTATTCCCATTTTGCCTCTAAAAAGAACTTATACCCATTCCAAAAAATAGTTGATATTGGAATAACCATTCATATTCCCAATATTGCATTTCTATTCTCCATTCCTATGCGTGCAAGCAAATGGGCCCTAATGTTAATAGGAATGACTGTTCCAATAACAACTTTTTTTATTTTTTATTTTTTTGGAATGGGTATAAGCTCATTTTGAGGTAAAATAGGAATATGAATTCCTATTCCCTATTCCATTTGACGGACCAAATGGAGAATAGAAAACATATTCCAAAATTTATATTCCTATTCTAGCAACCAAACGGACTTAGCATAATAATTTTTAACATTTTTGTGTTTATAATGATTGATCTATAAATTTTTAACAAAATTGTGTATATATAACAAGATGACTAAGATGCATCATGTTTGTGCTCCTAATGTAATTGATTGTTTCTTTTGTTATAGCATATGCAATGGTCTATTGTGATATCTAAGTAATGTCTAATTATAATAACATAATAAACACTTATGTTGAAATGTTTTAATCAGATGCATCTTTATGTGTATTGAAATACAATTAAATTTGACATACACAATTCAATATCTAAATCTAATAAGTCTGCATTAGTTTTCAATAAATAATAATAGCATAATGTACACATCTAGCATTTTGTCAAATGCTATGACATGCTAATGTTACATAAGTACATAGTCATATGACAATTATGTATATTGAAATATAATTACATTTGACATATGCAAACCAGTATCTAAATCTAATATGTTTGTAGTAGTTATCATGAATAATAGTAGCACCTATGCACACCTAGCAGTTTGTCAAAAGATATGATTAGAAAATATGCTTGTGTTATATAAGTAGTTATTCTACTAATTGAGGTTGCAAAGATCCATAGTTTTTTATGCTCCTCTTGCAACTTGCATATTTTATACTTGATTAGTTTTCATTTAGCATTAATGGTATTTGTTCACAACTAAAAGAACCATAAACATTTAAGCAATTATCTAGAGCTATACAAAAATCAACATATACCTTCTTGCTTGATTCTATGGTTATTGTAATATTGCCATTAGGATTTTAACTGTGTGATTTTGAGTCAAATTCATTGACCCATGTTTCATGAGTACTGATTCAACATGAATCCACCTCTCATGAGAATAAATGGAACACTTAGCACTCATTGGATCTAGGTGATGCTCACATGGGTGAAGCATCAGGACTTCTCGGGAGGTCACCCCTATGAGCATCACCTAGATCCAATGAGTGCTAAGTGTTCCATTTATTCTCATGAGAGATGGATTCATGTTGAATCACTACTCATGAAAGATGGGTCAATGAGTTTGACTCAAACTCACATATTTAAAATCTTGATAACAATATCACAATTTGACTTCTTGTGGAAATTATCTCCTACTTATCAATTTATGGTTATTGCTAATTCAGAATGATAGTGACAACAACATTGTTTGGTTTTATTGTAAAGCACTTCAACATAGTCCTCATATGTAATATTATATGGATCAGGCAATAGTACCTGAATCATTGGTGTATTAAGTGAACAATGTATGGTTTGTTTGTTGTTAGCTACTAGTACGGTTCTTGACGTGGTGCAAGGCAAGAGAATCGCCAAAGGAGATGTCCTAGCTCCCAGTAAATAATCACACAGTGGAATATAATAATAACATAAAGATTTAGATCCACAACAATGCCATTCTCATAATAGAATCATAATATTTTTATTTAGCATGCCCTGTTGTAAGGCCTTTTGAGTTATGACCAAATACATCAACAATTACAATAATTGTTCTGCAAGACCTCACAATATCCAACCACTAGCTAGTCCAGATCCACAATATGGTAGAGAACTCCAAGAAGAATCTAAACTTGGGCTCGCAAGGCACCAAGCAACCTTCTTGTTTCCCAAGCTCACACTTAACTACTAGCTCTGCTCAAACTTCGCTCCTCTCAATTACTCCATCTTCTCTATGCCAAATTATGACCCCTCTAGACTCCACAAGACCCTATGCTTATATTAAACTAAGCCACAAGTTGGCCTAGCATAATAGACTTAAAACAAACACTCATGTTGAATACACATGCAAGCCACAAGTTGGCTTGGCTAGAAACATTATAAACAAGAAATAATTAAATACTTAAGACAGGCCCCAAGTTTATAATGCATAACTAACTCAAAAGACCACATTAAGATATGTGCATTTAGACATAGGTCTACGTCCCATCCAACAATCCAAATCTAAGAGCGTATGCCAACTCCCTCAAATCGAAGCTCTCATAAACAATCTCCAAAGTTTATTAGTAAATTAGGAACACATGACTATCAATCACCAAAATGGCTCTAACTCCAAGATGAAAACTCCATTTATTATGCACACTTAGGATAAAGGTTGCCCAATATGCCTCGAACACATCTCCAATCGTGTAAACCATAACTCCACAAATTTGAGCTCTAATCCCCTGCATATAGGATTGCATGCTTCTCTAGGATGCTCCTACATCATACACCCCATGTGAAAAGAAAGATGTTCTCAATAGCTAGAAGAACATCTTTCAAGGTTCAACACATAAACCTTGAATTGGTTCTTCACATACATGTCCTCTACCATATCAACTTTTACACTCTTGCCTTTGTTCCATTTCTGCAAATCTTTTCCTCCAACACTCATCTTCACAACTATCTTCGATCAATGTACTTTGCAACTCAACTCAACAACAAAAACTCAGGTTCCTCCTACCAAGTTATGCATTATGCAAAGGAATTGGGGAATGCTTCATGTCACCCTTCTCAACAATAAACATACTCTTGACACAATCATGCACAACCTTGCAATCATACTACCAAGTAATATGTGACAAGAACTCATGTCCACAATATCACATAACACTTGATCAACATACTACCCAACTGAAAATTAACAAGACATTGCTCCCTTACTTCCAAAGCATGCTCATCTTGTAACCAACTGATCTTATAAGGACAAGGATGTCTCATTCTCTTCAAACCAAGTTTCTGAACCACCTCCTCAACAACTAGGTTATGAGTACTACCACCATCAACAATTACATTCCAACATTTACCTCTAGACTTACAATGAGTCTTGACCAAATTCCTCCTTTGACAATGTTACAACATCTTCTTTCCAAGAAACACTCTTTGAATCAACAAACTATCCCCATCCACCTTAGGATCATTCATTGAATGGTCAACCTCATTCACCACAATGGTTCTTCTATCACTAGCCTTTTGTGAATATTCAAATTATTTGTGTCCTTCACCACATCTTGTAACAAGTACCCTTAAATGCACCTTTGTTTGTTCTCTTCCTCTATTCAACAAGTTTTCGTTCATCTTCAGTAATTTGTTTATTCTTCTTAGAATGTTCCTTCTTCTCTTTCCCTCAAGAATTACCTTGATGTCTTCTCTTCTACCCTTAGAGCATACTGATAAGCATCCTCAACTGAAGCAATATTCAACATACCAATATCATCATGAATATTAAATCCTAGGCTATTTATATATCTTATCACCTTTTCCTTAGATAACTCTCTATGTCCAGACTGAATAATCAACTTATAGAAGTCCTTAGTATAATCCTTCACAATCATATGCTTATGTTTCAGATTTTACAATCATTTAAACAATTCAAGTTCATAATCAATAGGAATGAACTTAGCCTTCAATTTTGTCACCATTAATCTCCACCTAGTGATCTTCATTTGACCTTCCTCTTCTCTATCTCTCTATAAGTATGTCCACCATAAAGCAACATGTCCTTTCAACTTAGTCTGTGCCAACTTCACTCTGAGCAAATCTCCAATATCCTTTAACTAAAAGTAGTATTCTAATTAACCAATCCAATCAATCAGGTCTTCAAGATGCAAAGTACCTGAGAAATTAGAAACATCCATCTTATGCTTTAACTTAAACTGAGATCAAGATCTTTCCAATTGAACAACCCTATCTTCCATAGGTCTCTCCATTCAAATAGGTATGTCTTCACCACTAGATCCAACAAATTCTAACTATTCATAAGCTTCCTCATAACCATCTTTAGTACCCACATTTCTTGGTACACCAATGATAGCTCTCATGATCTTAATCTTCATCAACTCCATTTTGGATCTAAAATCTACTTTAACCTTCTTTGAAATCCTAGTCTCCACAATATCATAAATATCATCAATCGTCCTAAGGTTCAATCTTCTCAAAGGTATCTTCCAAGATCTTCACAAACCCAAAGCAACAAATCCACAAGATTAACTAGATCTAACCTTCACTCAGGTACCACTTGATGTAGTGCAAGGTAGGAGAATCCCCAAAGGATATGTCCTAGCCCCCAACAAATAATCACATGGTGGAATAAAATAATAACACATAGATTTAGATCCACAACAATGCCAATTCTCATAATAGAATCATAAGATTTTCATTCAACATGCCTAGTTGTAAGGCCTTCTAGGTTACAACCAAATACATGAACAATTACAATAATAGTTCTACAATACCTCACGTGATCCAACCACTAGCTAGTCAAGATCCACAATCTAGTAGATAACTTCAAGAAGAATCTCAACTTGATCTTGTAAGCCACCAAGCAACCTTCTTGTTTCCCAAGCTCACACTTAGCTACTAGCTCTACTCAAAATTTTCTCTTCTCAGCTACTTCATCTTTTCCATGTTGAATAATGACCCCTCTAAACTCCACAAGACCCTCTACTTATACTAAACCAAACCACAAGTTAGCCTAGCATAATAAATATTAAATAAATACTCATATTAAATACACCCTCAAGCCACAAGTCAGCTTGACTACAAACTTTAAATACAAGAAATAATTAAATACTTAAGATATGCCCCAAGTTTACAATACATTACCAACTCAAGGACCACATAAGAATACACTCATTTAGACATAGGTCCATGTGCCACCGAACGGTCCAAGTCCAAGAGTGTACACGCCAACTCCCTCAAATCAAAGCTCATAGAAATAATCTCCAAAGTCTACCAGTAAATTAGGAACACATGACCAATAGTCACCAAAATGACTCTAACTCTAAGACAATAACTCCAATCATCATGCACACTTAGGACAAGGTTTCCCAATATTCCTTGAACACATCCCCAACTGTGTGAACCATAACTCCACAAATCTGAGCTTAAGCCCTTGTATACAAGATTGTGAACTTTCCTAGGGTGCTCTTGCATTAGTTCTCAATTATGAGGATTCAACATAAGCAAATTCTTCTTCACATCTAGCACAATGCATTTTTTCTCTCAAGTGTGCCATAAGTGTAAAACTTGTAGTTTCATTTTGGATAGAATTCATGGAAGGGATTGGACAATGCATTTGTTCCCTTTAGAGTTCCCTTAACCTGCAATATTTTTCAAGATGCTATTTTGTTGTCAATGTGTGTTTGATGTCTATTTAAAATTTTAGAGTTAATGTCTTGTATTTCATTATTTTCCCTATGTAAGCAAGGATTAGGCCTTTTGGCTCTTTTGGATTGTTATTAATATCAATTGTTGTAGTTGTTTATAAGATTTTCATAAATGATCTTTGCAGTAAGCAGTTTGCTTTTCTCAGCTCCTCCTATTAAGAAAAGGTGCAATGGTGCTCTTGGATTTCTTTTTTTCTCCAACACAACATATTTTACAATCACTTATTGGTCTTTGTTTAACATTGTTCTCATCTCATAATACTCTATATTATCAGTATTGTGAGGGTGTTTTAAAATTTCAAATACATTTTGAGTAGTTATTTTCTTCTTGTTTATCATGATTGTTTCAATTGTATTTGATTGCAAGTTATAATGAGCTTTTGGGTGCTCACCATTTTGCATAGAGTGTTGATTCTCTATTTCATTTATTTTGGTTTCAAGTTTGTTGATAGCATCATCTAGACTTCCCCACAAATGATTGACACTGTAATTATATTTGTTATGGTGCATTTTAATTATTATTTCATGATGTAAATAAGCATCATTCCATATTTTGAAATCATTGAGGAGCATTTTTTCACTCAATGTGAATAGGTAGTAGAGGAAAAATTATACTCTAGATTGATTCTCTAACTCTATATGTTTGTAGAAGTTTATGAAGCATATAACACCAAACTTCTACGGATGTAATACTTACCATCTTTTCTATGTTCATAGGCGAATCGTGCAAGAAAAATACGAAAAATTATGCTTGGTCTTGTAGATAGTAATCTATTAACGCCTTCATAATTACTTTTTTGATTCATCTACTTCCTTTTCCAATAGTTTTTTTGGTTTCAAAACAAAGGTCCTATCATCTTAGCTACTCTTGTATCAATGAATACACACTTCCTTGAGCTTCAATTTAATGAAATTGATAGAGAAATATGAGTATCTTATTGTGAGGATATTTGTTGTTGGTTGAAAAGTGAATTGCCAAGTTTAGTTATCATTTTTATTGCATCAATTATATTTGTTTTATAGTCTTTATGAATTATTATGAATACAAATGTCATTGACCTATCCACTTTTGTCATGTGTGAGCTACAATACATTGTTTTAGTGTATGCATTTAAAGCAAATTGTGCATCTATGTTTGCTTTCCATATTTCCAATATTGTTATACCAAAATTATTGTTCCAAATATTGCAAGGTTTCCTTCACAAAAATCGTGTAGGTCTAGTGATTATGTATATAATTGCATTGGTGTATTCATTTTCAATAACGTGCATTTCTTCTAGGAACATTTCAAATAAGAATGCATTGTCATATTTATTTTCCTATAAAGTCAAAAGCATATTTTTTGCTATGACAATTGTATTGTCATCATTGTCTTTAGGAGGCTTGAGAATTTTTTTTTTCAATGGTGGAAATGAAAAGTTTGCTGAATTTTTTTCTTTCTTAATTTTCTACATTGTTTTGTGTGGTGATGTCTATTTACCATAGCTAATTCTAGTAGTAATTGTTATATTTTGTGGGTAATATACTTGTGTACAAATTGTTTGATGCTTGTTTTTCTTCCACTTCCATATACTAGTGCATCTTTTATCCATAAGAAGATGTGGTCATGTCCATTTCCATGATTTTGAAATTAAATAATGGAAAAGTGGTTTGAAATATCTCCTAAGAATAAATTATTTGTTAGAGGCAATTTATTTACTACATTAATTCCATGCGTATAATAATATGCACATGTTACCAGATCTTTTTGTATCAAATACATTTTTTATTTGTATTTCTAGTGTTGAATTATTGATCAATTGTAGTTTTTTTATAGGATTCATGTAACTATTGAAGTGTTATTGTTAGAAATTCACAATAGTGTTATGGGCTTGTAAATGTAACAGAGAAAGTAGGTGGCCCAAGTTGTCATATCATTACAGAGATATTTTTTAATAGATGCAGTAAGTTGGAGATATTCTTATCCTCTTGAAGTTGACATAGCCAATGTCAAATTTGAGTAGTGTCTCTAGGTCAATTTGTGCTTAACATCCTTTACAAGCAACTTTATGCCTTTTAGCTGACCTTTGTGCAACCTCACCCAAATCATAGAAATGGCTTGTTCTATGATTATTTTGATAATCTTGAAAAATAGATTCATGGTGTAGTAAGCAAATTTTCTATTTAAATGTAATAAGTCTCATTTTAAAATTCTTTGATACAAAAACTTGTTTGTAATGTCTATCTCTCAGGGGTTACCAAAGAATAACATCGAAAAATTTATTTCTCCAACATACTTGTCTTTGATTACCCCTAAAGGAGTCTTGCCTTGTGCTGGTGCAATTTGAAGTATAATGTTCTCGATTTTGTGTATACATTTAGATTTAATGAAACCATGTATCAATTTATTTCATGAAATTCCATTCTCTATATCATCATAGGTGCATTTGTGGTTTCACAATGCACACCCCATTTCTAGTAGAAATGGGGAACCCCCTAGTTAATTTTTTCTCTACTAGGCTCCTAGTCCAAAGTCCTGGTGAGTTTGGACCCTATCCTAGATTTGGGTCAAACCCCAGTCTCAAACTGGGAAGATTTGGGTAATCGAGAAGATCAAAAAATCATGTTTTGGGCCCTAATGTGTTGTTAGTGTGCACTTGCACATGTGCGCTCATTGTGCAAGTGTGCACTGCAACCCACACTGGGGATGTGCACATGCACACCTACTCATGTGTGCACCCTCCAAGGGTGCACAACTTTATAGGTGCACACCTACGAGAGTGCACACTAGGAGCTTGGGGCCACTACTACATTTGACATCATTTTTCTACCAAAATTTTTGACCATCAACTAAAAAAGTTTAGTTTGGTCGGAATGTAGAAGGCAAAAATTTGTTTTTTTAAAAAACTAAGCCCCGTGTTGGTCGAAATGGGGGGCTTAGATGTAAAAAATAAAAATATTTCATGTTTGTTGTTTTTCGCGCGCATGGGATGTTTTGTTGTTTATTGTTTTTCGCGTGCATGGGATGTTTTGGTAGAGTTGGATACTTGATGCGCCATCACCAGACCAAAAAATGGATGCCCTAGTTCAGCCCTAGCTTGCTCACGGTTGGAGTTGGAAACTCGATATTTTGAAAAGGAGGTGATCGGTCTTTTGGAAGTTTAGATTTGGAAACAGCAAGGCCAAATGCATAAGGTAGAGTTTCAATTATTTTCTCTTTAGATTCGTTGCCTTTACATCTGCCAAAAGTGATTTCTTATTCTTTCATCTCTTCATTATCATTTGTTCCATGATTGTATTCAATGCAATTGTATAACTTGTACATGGCTACTTCTTTTCAATCCAAGGAATCATTACATCCAATTCTCTTCCATCGGTTTGACGGTCATTTTTTCCTTGTTCTTTCTTTGATGGGCATTTTTTTCCCTTGTTCTTTCTTATCTTTTGAACTTGGTAGCAAGTGCAAGGGACCCATTCTTCACTTTTCTCGTATGGTATTGCTTGGCCGGTGATGCCCTCTCCTCAACAAATTCTATGATATTTCATGCTTGAGAATATGCCTCCCTCCGAACAATCCTTAATGGACTTTGCATGACTTGGAACAACATTCTCTTCTATGCTAGTTTCCCAATGTCAAAAGTTAAAATTAATCTCTTTTATATATCAGGTTTGGACTTCATTCCTAGAAGCATCAATTCTAATTTTTGGCAGTTTTGTAGAACATCTTTTGTGGACATAATTTACTCCTTACCTACATTGCAAACAACAAAGAAGGAAACATCTATTTTGTTGGTTTTGCTATCTTAAAACTATTTAAATCCTTTTAAAGCCTTGATATCAGATCTGTACATTTCTTGATCACATGGCTACATACATCATCATGAAATATAGAAAAATAAAAAAAAATTATTTTTTGATAATAATTATAGACTACATAAAGCCATATTTTGGGCATAAAAAGGGCATTGGCATTTGACACAAATTAAGCCTTCTTAGCTTGCCATGCCATTTGCAAAACCTTCAACAAGTTATGTGCCCTATGAACCATTGATCATAAATCTGCTTAGTTCCTTCATTAACAACTAGGTGGTATTTTTCGTCATGTCAAATTATGTGATGTTTAATTAGTACCGATCTTGAAACAATTGCAAGAGTAGTGGTTTACAAGAGCTCATCTCTTGTGATTACAAATAGTCCACCTAGCACTCATTGCATCTGTGTGATCCTCATACATTCGAAGCATTTGAGATTTTTTTGGTGTTGTTGTTGCAAGACCAGTACAAATTTGTTTGCATCTGTAGAAAAGAAAGCATGGAGAGTGTGAAGGAGAAAATGTTGTAGGTCTAGAAGCTCAAAATGTTGTTAATAAAAAAATTCTAAGTGCCCATTGTTTAAAATTTTATGGAAGGTTCTCCAAGGCTTAACAACCATGTTTGAATGCTTCAAGTAGGCTAGAGTTTGGTAGGATAGACCTGAAGTAGAGGAATTTTTCATGGAGTTGACTGCAATAGCATTGGATGTTTTGGATAATCTACACTCCCCGTTGGATAGCCAATGACATGTGCGTAATATGTGCAACCCAAAATCATGTTATATAACAAATTTATATATAAATCAGTAAATTGATTAATTAATACAATATTCTTGTAATCCTATAAAGATATACAAGAGGGATGTGAAATATATATCTTCCTATTAGTTTATTCATTATTGTATTTACATATAAATTGTTATATATAAATATATTTAGGAATATCAAATTATATATTATATTGTACAACGAACCCAACTAGACTGATTTTGGGATTGTTTTGCCATACTGGCAAAACCAATTTTTGTAAACTAGCAAATCACCACAGAGCAGCTGGATGTTTTGTGACAAAAACCTAGAAAATATAGTTGCATTTATATAGGATGAAGGTTTATTAAAATTTAAAGAGGGAAATATGTAATGGATATAACAGTCCAAGAGATTTGACCAGCTAGAGATGAATACAATAAAGAACTGGGGGATAGTAGATTAGATAATATAATAACATTACAACATAGTGCACATGAATAAGAAAGGAAATTAGGAAACTAATGGAATTCTTATCATTCTAGCTTCATCATCACCTTTACCATATATCTACCTTAAAAATATTCCCAAATGAAAACACTAAAAAAATTCCAATTTCTTGTGGCTTGTATCAGATTAGAATGTCAGCATTGCAGTGAGAAAATGTGGTTATCTAGATATAGGAAGAAAATCAAGATAAGATTGTAAGAGCATGATGGCACATTAGGCTGCCTCTATGTCTGATCTTTTTGATTCTCAGATGGTTCATGGTGATCTTGTTGGCATTTTTGCAATGATCACTACTACATTTAACCTTATTTTTCTACTGCAACTATGTTTCTTTTTCTCTGCTTCATTTTACTAAACATTCCCTATTAACAAAATATTGATTGTGTTTCAATATTAAAATGTATGAGGGTATATGAAGACTTTGATTGTTATCCACAGAAACTGATTGAGAAGCACATGAAGTTTTGACAACTCATGCACCCTTGTGATGTAGAGGATAGGGTGATGGACCCAAGTAAAAACCCAAAATGAGCAAGATTGTAGGAGTGTTCTAGTGACCCTTCTAGGTCCTGATAGGCAAGTTCCACAACCAGTCAAATCTAGGATGTTTTAGGGTCTCAACAGGGTTTTTATAGTTTATATAACATGTTCCCATCAACAGCTTTCAGTTTCCATACCCTACAAGCCAAAATGCATAACTCACCTAAATGTTGTCAATGTAAAATTGCAACTTCTGTAACAACAGCAAGACAAAATGGTGGATATCTTTTGGTTTTCACAAATGACATAGTTTCAAACAACCTTTATCTTCATTCAAAACATATGTAAAGCTTGGATGGGCTTCCTTTGGCAAGTATCAAAGATTCTTCACAATGACCTTGTTTCAACAATGAAGCAATAGTGCATTTACAAAGCAACTTATAGAAGTACTCAATGTATGGACTTCAAAACTTGCATATGTTTCTAAAATGTCTTTAATTATACAAATCCATACTCAATTCCACTCTATGGTTTTCCTAACCCCAAAAGCCCCAATTCATCTATTCAAAACCCTTATTTTTAGGGTATCACCAATCTCCCACGTGCCAAGGTTTCTTGGACTAATTCAAACTACATAAATCTATGTTTTATCACCATAAACATGCATCAACTCTCAAACCCTACCCTCCTTAAGGAAAATCTCTCTCCATATGACTATCCCCTCCAAATAACCCTTATTTTCACCCATTTTGTGTATGGTGGCCACCAAATACTTAAGTTAGTGGTTCATTACAGAGTTAGAAGCATTCATACAAGTTAGAAACCTACCATTCCATGAAGAATCAGACAACATTTCATGGAATGACCTTGATTATTTGAAAAAAACTTTAAAATTGTTAACAAACTACTTGCTATAGCCAGAAATCTATGAATTTGAACAAATGACTTACAAATTTGGATTCAAATCTTGGTTTAAGACATCAAGAAATGTCTGAGAATATAACACAATGCATTCCAATTCAAAAGATGTGCAAGAAACTTGAAAATCTTGCAACCTGATGTTAAAACCAAGCACTTTTATTAATTTTTTTTCTGAGACAGTCCGTACAATCATATATTTATAGTTTCAAGAGATAGTTAACAACCCCTTTAACTGACTCCAACTCCTTTCACTTCGTATTCCTTCATAAAATTTAAACTATGGAGTTTCCCTCCAAAATGCCCATCTAGCCGTTACATTCAAGGTTTGAATTTTCTAAAGCAATAAACTATGTTTTTAAGGGACTTATTGAATGTTTTAACTTATTTAAGGACTTGAGATTATTATGACATCATACTAGATCCTATCACATGACTTCTCTACCATAGACAACCTCTAGATCCTATTCCATGCCCAATTACAACTTTTCAATATGAAAGTCTTTCAAGACATTATACAATATTATGACTCTTTATGCTTTCAAAGGCCATGATCGATTGCAAAATGGACCAATTGATACCATGAGATTCTCCATGTCCTCTGTGATGACCTAGACCCTCAAGGTACTTATGATGAGCATATGATGCCCCTACATCACCTTGCCTCCTCAACTGGTTTTATTTTCATGTAACAGGTAACAAAATTTCTCTCATTCATTTTCTTATATGTTTCAACTTAACTTACTTAATGTTCTTAGGATTATTTTGTGTTAAATCTTATTGATACACAATCATTTGGATTAGAATGCTTAGGACTCTAGCTATAATTCTAAAGAGGAATTATTGGAGCCTGCTTTCCTTCCTTGAAATCATTCCACCTTTAGCTCTCGACATTGATGCAGAGACCTGGGTGGACTTTCAATTATTCACAATAAGAGGGACTTTCCTAGTGTTCTCATAACACAATCAAGCTTCTTCATAGGATCACTCTCCTTGATCCAATCAACTCCAAACCTTATCAAAGTTCACATACCATTCTCTTGTGCCACCATAGGCTCTACATCTTAGAAATCATCCCATGTCCCTCAAATGGATTCACCAAGCAATCTTGTTCAACAACCATCAAATGCCCACAATGCCTCAATAGGCTCCAATCTTGTCTTCACTTCAACTAGGTGTTTTTGTCACCTTCACACATCTCAAAAAACTTCAACTAACCTATTTCCAAGGTTACCAAATTCTCATCTAATTATCTGATACCAAAAACCCACTACAAGCCCTTCACTAGGCCTATTTCCCAATTAGCCCTGCCTAATCGATTTTTCACACTTTTCTCTCACTTTTCCCAAAACTCTTAGAAAACTAAGACCATATCTAGATACTATTTTGGATTCTACACAACATACTTCAAATGCTCATGCTACTCCCTTGGACCAAATTCCCAAACCAACACTGTTGCCCCACAATTAACCCTCTTTTAGCCCTTCTGTTACAAAGCAACCACTAACATATCTCATCTCACAAACCAAATGACCTCAAACAGAGTTGTCTTGTCATCCAAAACAAAGGATTTTCAAATTCATAGGAGATTCTATCAATTTTTACACACCCAACCAACAAACCCTCCTTCTTAGGTGCCTAAACCAAGGGTTTTACCAAACTCACCTTTCCAAACATTTCCTGATCCTTCCAATGGATCCAACACCTTCATATAGCCCTAACATGACCTTCCTTGTCATAAAATATAATCCTCCTTCAGATGGAAACTCTAGACCTATGATTCCCACAAAATATTTATCAACACTTACCTTGTTGCTTGTAACAAAATGTTGCATTTCTAAACTCAGATCTACAAGCATTTGAACCCTCCAAATATAATATTCCTTTATGAACTCTAAGTTAAACACTGAATCCATTTGAGTTTAGATATCTTGATCTCTAATTTATTTTCCAAAATCATCCTCCAAGGTGGAACTCACCAATCTGCTCTTCTTATATGCTTATGGAATTGTTTTGGATGTTCCAAAGAATTTCAACATTCAACCTTTATAGATGTTTGAGTCCTAAATTCATGTCCCTTGATGTTAGGCCCAAATGGTCTAAGGATTAAGTTTTTTTAAATTATACAACCACCATGAGGCCAAACTTGCATAAGTTAATTGAATTTTAATTAAGTGAAATCCTATTTCTTATTTTGACCCTTAGGCCAACCCACTTAGGCCTATTTCTCAACAAATTTCAATTGCAATTATTTCATGGCTGAAATTGTAATGATCTTAGGCTCATGAGTTTTTGAGATTTACCCATGTTTTGAGCTCACATGTTCTTGATTGAAGATTGCATTAATATGCTTCAATCTTTTATTCATCTTCATTAGTTGATGCATTAATCACATTAGTCATTGCTATTAGGATTAGTCATGGCATGTTGCTATTAGCACCTAAGTAACTTTCACCTTGTGACATCTCTTTGAGGCATTTTGCAAATAACTAAGATACATTGTCTATAAATCCACATTTTGCAAACATCTAGGCCTTTTAGAAATTATAGGATCATTTTAGTCACATTTGAAAACATTAATCAACAATTTCCATATGTGCAGATATAAACATTAACTACAACATGTCTAATTTATTTGCGGGTATATTTTCTCGTGAAGAAAGACCATGCCTGACAATATGAATCCAGAACAAAATAATGAGACAATGGTTGCATTGTGGGCTCAGTTTCGAAGAAAACCTAATAAATGTTATTGTCCTTGCAAAAAGTGTAAGGGCTTAAAGAATCGAAGAATTCTAATCATAACAACCCAGAGTCATTGTAGGCAATATGTTCATGTTGAAGGGGGCCATGATTTTCGTCCATTACTGAATGTGGATTTCCTACTGGAGGAACATGGAGGTGTGAATATCCAAGCTGAGGATAACACTCCCATGGAAGAAGATGATAATGTGCTAGAGGACACAATTGAAAAAGATGGTATTGGGGTAGGTGATGAAGAGGCTCACAATGATGGTACTAGCGAATCTGATAATGACAATGAAGATGGTCTTGATATACCTTTACTTGAGAAGGCACACGAGCCCTTATACGAAGGCTTCCAAACAACTCTACTCTCGACTATAGTGTTGTTGGTGAACTTAAAGGTTATGAATGGTATATCCAATGTAGCAATTTCATGTATGCTAAGGTATGTAATTTTTTTCATCTTTAGTGTTAGCATACAATTACTATTCATTATATTAACAATGCATATTTGTTATTATAGGTTTATTAGTGAGTTTTTGTTACCACCATCAAACATTTTGCCTCATTTGTACCGAGAATTATCTACCATTA
The DNA here is from genome assembly GCA_028749045.1 of Cupressus sempervirens. Lineage (NCBI taxonomy): Eukaryota > Viridiplantae > Streptophyta > Pinopsida > Cupressales > Cupressaceae > Cupressus > Cupressus sempervirens. The sequence goes on along the minus strand of CM053787.1, from coordinate 443,177,003 downwards.
TGGATCAGATTGGAATGAGGTATTAGACAATACATGCATGTCCCAATGATCACTTTCTATATCATAAACAACATGAATTTGCAACAGAATGCCCTAATTGTCATATTAGTAGATATCGGTTAGATCAAATAACAAAAAGTGCCTCACAAGGTTCTTCGGTACATTCCCATTATTCCACGTCTTCAACGGTTATTTAGGTGTGCTAGCTTGGCACAATTTATGGATTACCATGCACACAATAGAAGTCAAGATGACATTATGCGAATGCCTGCCGATGGTTCTACATTTAAAGAGATAGATAAAACATGGTCACACTTTAAAGAAGAACCTCATAATCTGAAGCTTTCATTGGCGGCTGACAGTGTCAATCCATATGGAGATATGAGATCTATTTACTTAGTGTGGCCTATTTTTGTTATTAACAATAACATTCCTCCTTGGATGTCCATAAGGAGGGAGCACATAATGTTGTCAATGATTGTGCCAGGTATTTTTATTTTATATTATAGTTATCTAAATTAATTTATAAATAGTGCATGAAAATGCTTATAATAATTATGTAATGTTTATGTTCATTCAATTGCTAGGTAAATACCAAGTTAAAGATATGAACATGTATATTGAGCCCCTAATTGACGAGTTGTTGAAGTTATGGAATGGCATCACTATGTATGACATCTCTAGACCGATAGGACATCGACAATTTCAATTACATGCAATGCTTGTATGGACAATACATGATGCCCCTGGGCTAACTCATTTTTGCGGTATGTTATATTGTTAAGATCACATATTTTTGGCCTGTTATAGTGCTTACACATTACTATTTAATGCTTAAGTTGCACATGATAATTGTACATGATCCAATTATACATGATCTTTTAGGTTTTCCCACAAAGAAAAAATTTGCATTTCCAATTTGTGGTCCAAAGATGAAATGTCGTCATTTGAGAAGTTTAGGAAAGCAGGTGTTTGATGAGTTTAGACACTTTCTCCACAATAATCACAGGTATCAAATTGCCAAAAAACATCTTTTCATTAGGAAAGAAGAGACATCATCAAGGCCACAAAGAATGACACCTCATTTATGGAAGTTGGAATACGATCAACTGAATCGTCGAGGTAATGTCCAATTTGTCGTCCAAAGTTTAAAATTTGTATTTTGATATTGTCTTATATTTACTAATGCTATAATTGATGCTTGTGAAGGTCATCAAGGCATCAATGACCAACTTCCTAGAGGAATGAAAAGTTATCCTACTCAATTTAGTAGGTTACCATACTACAAGGATCTCCCAATCGCGCATTTGTTTGATGCTATGCATATTGGAAAGAATGTAACAGAGACACTATGGAAAATGTTGGATGGAAGGCGTGATAAAGAACAAATTGCCAAAATTTGTACCGACATTCATGAATCTAATCATGCACTAAAATTTTTCATTGAATCAAATAGCAATGGAGACTGCATAAATACAAGTGCCCTTCCTTGGTTATTAATAGAGTAGAGCAACAAAGTGATGCATTAAAAGAAGTCAAAAAAAGAAAAATTTCCAACAAGATTTGCTGCAAATATAAGCACTCTTCTATCGAAAGAAAGATGATTTTGGGCAAGGGTTGAAAACACATGATTGGCATACCTTCCTCAAGGTAAGTCATGTTCTCTATTTATAGTATATTTTTAAGATTGAATGTAGTACCAATTGCATTATTTAATAATATATTGAAATGATCATTTTTTAATAATTGCAGTTCGTCCTACCTCTATCCCTTCCACAACAGTATTAAACAAGTTATATATGATCTTGAAAAATACATGAGGTTAGAAGTGTTTTTTCTTAGATTTGTAGCTTTTTATCTGAAATCTATTGTATAATTTTATTTAAAATCTCTTTTATGTGTTTTTGCATGTTGAATCTCTTTTAGGTGGTTATCATCTAAAGAAATTGATAAAAAAGATATAAAATATTGGAAGAGAAAAATTCCACAACTTATGTGTGAAATGCAAAAGTGTTTACCTCCAACATTTTTCAATTCTCAAGAACACTACCTCATACATCAAGTTGAGGAGAATGAATTGTGTGGACCTGTGCAAGCTAGATCAATGTGGATGGTTGAGAGGCACTTGAAATTTATGAAGGGCTTGGTTCAACAAAGAGCACGTCCTGAGGGTTTTATGATAGAGGGATATATGATATACTAGACCATGGTGTATATTAGTGAATATCTTTCAAAGTTTGCAGCAGATATCCATGTAGATCGCATTTGGGATCCCAACTATAATGACAAATTCAAAGGTGAGTACCTAACGGAGAAAGGTAAATTGAGGAGGGTGAGAGGTAATTATAAGTTTTTTTTTTGTAATTTAATAATTCTTATCCATCATCAATATATATAAGTTGTTTCTAACTGATGTAATTGTCTTCTTTATAGTTGGTAGTGAGTGGGATGCACTACACTTGTATATTGCAAACAATCTTGATTGGATGACAGTATGGATTGAACAGTCTCAATAAAATGGTCACTCATTAACATGGGATGGTGTTGCATCGTTGGTTAAAAAAGCTCATCATAATGGAGATCCCAATGTTACGCTAATGGTACTTGATCTAATATATGGCTTAAGAGATACAAAGGTATGCATAAGATTACTAATCATGAGACATAAGTTTAATATCAACTCACAGATCAATGAGAAGGTTCTTGACATGTTTGAATAATTGCAGGTCAAACACCACAAAGCTATGTACTACCATGGCTATAAATTTTGTACAAAAAAGTTAGATGAAACAGAGAAAACGTGTGATTCTGGGATAAGTGTTGTCTTCGCGATCACCAATATTTCATCTAGAACTGATATACATCCTCAACAATCTGAAAATTGATACCATGACATTTTGGATTATATACTTGAGTGTGACTTTAATTCATTCAAAATAGTTCTATTTGTTGTCAAATAGTTCAGGTTACAATTGAATCGAAATGATCTCGATAGGACTGTTATTGAACATGATAGTGGATTTACTATGATTAATACAAGGTCATTTGAGCTAGTCGAAGATGAGCCCTATGTTCTTCCAAGCCAATACGAGCAAGTATTTTACTTTGGTGTTCCACACAAACCAGGTTGATCATTTGTTGTTAGACATGACTCAAGAGGAAGGTTGGTAAAGTATAATGTGATCGAAAAAGAAGATATTGAAGAAGCACAAGAGGAAGTAAATGATTATCAGGAATGACAGTTACCCAATAATGAAGAAGAACAAGATGGTGATGATTTTGGTCATGCTAACGATAATGGTGATAATGATGATGATGATGATGATGCTGATGATGATCATGATCATGGTGATGAAGATGGTGATGATCATGGTGATGATGGTCATGATGATGATAGTGATCAAGATGATGATGATGGTGATGAAGATGGTGGTGGTGACAACGACGATCAAAGTGACAAGTACGATGATGGTGGTGGTGATGATGATGATGATGAAATGGATGAAGATCATGATGATAAATGAAATGTCCAGGTAGGATCAATGTCAACTATGATGGGGTCTTGTATGACCAAATTTTTCTTTCCAAACCATATGTGCACATATAAACATTAACTAGAACATGTCAAATATTTTTTTAGATATAAACATTAGTTACACTAAATTTTTAACTTAAGACAAAAGATTTACATATACAATCTACTTTATTATTAATATTTTTTTTGTTAAGTCTATTACTTTAATTTTGCTGTTGATTTCTAAGACTTACTAATTTTTTTCACAGGGCGATATGGATGCACCATCTCAAACACCTTCAATAGAGGTAAACATTAATTATTGTAAATTTTAATGTTAAAATAGAAACAAATGTCATATTATTATGTTCTTTTCTTTATGGCTTTGGAGTTATTTTGATTAAATTATACCGATATCTGATGTCACAAATGATAGGAAAAAGCTAGAATGATCGTTGATCAAATACAATCTGAAATACGGGCGTCATATCTACATGACATTGCCCTTAGTACTGACCCTATATTTATCACCCAAAAAATTAAGCAAAGATACACTGATGAACTTTTTAACATTATCATCGAGGGTGACAGAAGTGAGGAGAAAGAGGCACTGAGAATAGAATTGGACTGTAGAATCCAATCTTTGAAAGTAAGCAGTAATTCGACTAAAGCAGTAATAAAAGTTCAATAGATATTAATATTTTATTGTATCTTATGGATCATGATCTCTAATTTTATGTGTTCTTGTATAGACATATGTGCCAGTTGCGACATCACATGGTGAACATGGTGAGGGTTGTTGTGCACAACCTTCATGTAAGTAACACTTTGTTTGTTTTGATCAACATTATAACGCTTACCTTTTTTTTGTGGATGTTTCTTGCTAGTATCCCATTTGATCTTTATCCATTGCAAATGTCTTTGCTAACAATATTATATTCTTCAGCTCATGATGAAGTGCAGACTCCTCCTTTGGTTGGCGGTCCAGTATTGCCTAGTGCATTGTCAACAACAAGGACCATGCAAACATCCTCGTCTATGCCCACTAGAACTGGTAAAACCTTATTTTGCTATATTTTGTAATGTGCTATTTGTAATGTATTTCTACAAGTTGATGAACAATGAAGTAGCATATTAGTGCTTAAATTATGTCTACAGAAGCTTGCATACACACAAACACATGCATACACACACCATACATACATACATACATACATATATATATACCCACACATAGAGAGACATGGAGATAGGCAGGGAGGTAGACCGATAAAGAGCAGTACTAGAATTGTCATTTAATTGTCATGATGTTTTAGTTGATAGACCAACAGAGAGCAGTACTACTAAAGTTGATCCATTTCCTGGAGCAGTTTGTGTGATTAGTACCGGTTCGTATGAAGGGACATTATTGCTGAATAAGAAAATTATGTTTTCGTTAAAAGAACGAAAGCTTCCAGGTGCTTTACAATTGTTATTATTTAAAGTGTAAATTTAGTTTATTTTTACATTACTCATTTTGGACTGATAAATCCTTTATGTTTTTGTAGGTAATAATGCTTTCTTTGAACATCTTTTTCATATGACATTGAGACTATTTGGACCCACCATACGTAAAAGGTACATAGTTTCATATCATTGCTACATAATTTTTCTTTTCTTCCATTTATTGTAATATATTAAATTTATTGATCTAACAATCTATTTAATTTTTAAAAGGTGGAATGTACAAGCCGTGGAATTAAAAAATCAGCTGATTGCATCTTTTGAGGAGAAATTTGGAAAAAACATTTTTGACATTGGCCTACTTTTGAAAAGAGCAGCAAAGCATATAAAGACTGTGAGGGATCAATATAGAAGGGTTCTTAAGGATAACCCAAAGTACGACCGTCCTCCTATGATTCCACCGATGGAGTGGAATGAAATAATAGAAGATGCGAAGGAGAAAAGGCTATGTGAAGATAGAGATAATGAAGCAGCACAGGGCAAAAATAGGTATGTCATTATAGTATTGAGTAAATTGTAATCATGCACTAATTATTGATATTTGTAAATATATAATCTAAGATGTTTGAAATTGTTCATAGATTGTAGGACACATTCGTGGCTACAAAAGCGAGAGTAGAAAAGGTTGGCCAACACAAACTTGGCTTTGGTGGCTATATGAATCTCCAGTCTCGACTTGTAAGTAGAGCAATGAAATTTCATTTTAAAAAAAATATAATGTTGCAAATAGTTTTGTTTAATGAAACCATACATGAAAAATTGACGTTATCAAGCAAAAAATATAGGGCACAAAATTCAATGTGGAGGTCATAGATGAAGATAGAAAAATTGCTTTGAAGGAAGGCTATAAAGTTGTGGTTGCACACCTACGCGAAGAATCTATAAGCCTTGCCCAAGAATCTAGTGCACTAAATGATATCTCACAAGTAAATTGGTCAGATGAAAAGTAAATGAAATTGAATAGTTGAGAAGATTCTTTTTTGGTATTAATTTTAAACATAAATTGACTACATAACAATGTGCATAACATTTTACTGCAGCCTTCATATCCTACCACAGAACCTGCTCGTGACGAAGGACATGATGTGCATTATAGTGGTGGAGGTATTAATTTGCTATTGGAAATTAATTATGCAATTATGAATACAATTTAACATCTTCAATTGCAATTTGACGTGTATCCTTTTTTTGAATATTTCAGAGCATGTTGAACATCATGCTAAAGGAGTGGACCATGTTCCAAGTGTTCAACATGTTGATGCGGTGGCAGATCAAATTATTAATGTACATGATGTGGCATTGTCAGGTAAGAAAAATGCATGTTATGTTGTATTCGTACTCAATTACAGACTTGTAACAGTTAGAAAAAGAAAAAGAGTATGCCAATTTATCCTATTCACTTGTTCTTGCAACAAAGCCCCCTTTAGTGCAGCAGCTTCCTGCTCATCCAAAGAGAAGGAACCATCATAATTTGACATTACACGTGTTAGAAGAGGAGGAGAATGATGTAGATATGGATGCTCCTATGAGCATTTTTCTTAATAGAGCTCAGAAAAACAAAAAAAAGAAATGATGTTTTAAAAATCTTCTTTGATAAATCTTGTTGGATAATGAAGAACTTTGTTTTAAGTAATTATGTATGAAAGATGCATATTAATATAGATTTTTATTTTATGTTAATGAATATTTTTATGTGTTAATGAAGTCTTGATCAGTATTGTGTATTAATGAATTTTATATCGTATTAATGAATGTTATGTGATTCTATTGATTGAATGTTATAGTTCAGAAATGGATGAATGAATGAATGAAGTATGTAATTAGATGATAATGGGTGCTTTAGATTGATGTTAGGGGGAGGGGGGTGAGGCCAGATGAGCTTCCACCTTCACTTGGTTAGCCTTGTTAAGTAGAGAATATTATAGTATTCTTGAAACCAAGTGAAGCTCAAACTAAGGACCCTTTTTCATTATGTTCAAGAGGATCAAACAAGCTAAGGACCCTTTTCATTTTAGTCTAAAAAGTAAGTGTATTCTATTACAACAAGATGTATCTTTATTTTCCTATCATATTGATGTCCTCACCAGAATCCAATGAACTTTAGGAAGTTTACACGTTAACAAATTCCACGTCTTTGGCCCATCAAGAATCCAAGGATCTTTAGGAAATTTATAGGTTAACAAATTCCACGTCTCTGGCCCATCAAGAATCCAAGGAACTTTAGGAAGGCTAGAGGCTAATTGACTCCTCTCTTCTATCCATTCTCTATAATAGCCATTACCAAAATGGCAAAATATAAAGAACAAATCCCAAATTTAAGCATTAGAAAATCAGACCCTTCTCTAGCCCTAGAATCTCACTTATATAATGTGAGATGCAACAAGCTACAGACTAATAGAAACTAACAGGTGTCCTTTTCAGGAGATAATTACATACACATATCACAAAATGACAAAAATCTGGATAACAAAAGATGCCTAGATCAAACATTCCGTTTAGTGGGTCCGCTTCTGTTACATTCTCTATTATTGTTGATTTGGTAACTATTCTGATCCCTCTTTGTATGCAACTACCAAGCTAACTAATGATGAAGTTTGTTCTAATGATTGCAAGTTAGTCTCCACCTGTGGGCTTTCACCATCTTTATCTTGCACGGTGGGAATAACTTCTACTTTTCCCTCTTCTTTGGTTGTGTCAGTGTCCTGTGGGCTCGGGTCTGCAACTGAACATGATAGATCATTCTTGTCTTCTTCTCCCTGTTGGCCTTGTGTAGTGATGGTGTCAATGATTTGGATCTCATCACCCTACACCTCATCACTATCAGTTTCTATTTCCTCAAACTATTCACCAAGAGCTATTTCTGCCATCCACTTGCCAAACAGTGTGTCATCTAGCCAATTGAATTGCAAAATATCACTCTGCCTCTTGAGCACATACTTAGCCTCATTATCAATGGTAACAAAATTCTGTTTCAAAGAATCAAAGAATATTTGGGCTTTCACTATTTCTTCAGTTGTTGTGGCCCACCATGCATGCCCTGTTTCATTGATAACTTGATTCATTCTTAAACAAAATAAATCATCAAGGTCCTTAGCCCATTCATCTTTATTTTTCAAATTATTTTTCTTATCTATGGCACAAGGAAACAAACTAAACTTTTGGCTCTTGTACTTATCTAAGTAGCCAACTATTATTCTTTGCAAATGAATTCTCTTATTGTCAAAGTTAGTAAGATCATAAACAATATCGAAATTTTTCTCGATTTGATCACAAGAAACTTTTATAACAGAATAACACAAAAATGTCACATCTTTCCTCCTTCTTACCCACTTATTTACAATAGGCTTCAAAGCCTCATCACTTGCTTTCATTTTGTCCCAAATACTGATCACCGTAGCCAACTGATCATAAACTAGTGGCCATTCAATTTTATCCCCCAAATATGTAAGAGCCTTTCTTAATATTTGTTCATACTTCACATTCAATTCCACATGCAAGGCCCATAGTTTATTCTTTTCTTCTTCAAGGTCCTCAATAGTATAATATTCTAGCCTTTGGGGTGTATTTGATACCTCTATGAAGGGAGTGGATTTAAAAGGTTCAACTAGGGGGCGAGGGTATGTTATTCTTGGTCTTATGGACCTCCCCATTAGCTTATTCTCAAGCTCAATTCCCCTCTTTACCTCTTTATTGTAGGCATCCACAACTACCTCATACTTGCTCTGCAGCTCAATCATTTCCTTTTCCTCCCTCTTTGCAGTAGCCAAGGCAAATTGAGAGTACTCTACATTCATGTGAGCTGCCTAGACATGTGAGGTATCGACAACTCTCCTCGCAATGATACTCCCTATTAGTCCTAAATCATCAGGCTCTGATGGAGCAGCCCTGGATCCTCTTCTCAATGACCACATGAAAAGAGTAGCTTGGTCATTACTAAATGCAGTTCCCAAGAATTCTTTTTTATTTGGATCTTGCAATCCCAAATTATTTGACACAGAATTGAAAATCAAGGCATCAACAATGTCCCAATTGGGCAATAATAAAATATTTGCAACCTTTACCATCTATCTCCCTTCTTCAGGGGTTATATTCTAGAACTCTTGAATCATTTATCCCTTTATTCAATTTTGAATGGAGGCTTCATCCTTTTCTGGATGCTTTGTTTTCATATTCTTACATCTTTCCTCAAAATTGTGCATGTTTGCCCTCCAAGAAAATTGATGAAAAGCCCTAGAATTTACAAAACTGTCATCAGACAAAAATTGCTAACTGGTTTGTTCCAAAATAGGATCCAATTCCCTTCCCCTGAAATCTGCTATAGTCAACTCAAAACTTGGCATAGGAAGCTCCTGGGGGTTCCCTTCATCAATCTCTACTTGGGTAACAAAAACTCCCCCTTGTGATCCAATTTGTTCAATCTGCTCATCAGTGAGCCGCTCCTCCTCAATTCTCATAGGGGTTTGAGAAGGTGAGTAACCCTCATCTTGAGATTCCTCTTCCCTTATTATCCTTCTCCTCTTAGGAGAAGGTTCAGGAGGCCTTTCCTCAAAAATAACACTAGTAGATGCAACTATCTGTTTTCCTTTATCCACCATGGGCCTTTGATTATGAATGATAGTATATCCTAGCTTTCTTTTAACAATTAATGGACCTATCCCTATATTAGGAGTGAATCCCAATCTCCTCATTATTTCCTTGGCTTTATCTGGAAAATAATTAATGAAATATTGCTTTTTCTCATTCATTACCTCCATTATTTCAGGGAATGTATTCATAAGCTTATTAACTTTATTTATAGTAGTTACAACATTACTAAGAGGACTGTAATCTTCATCAAAACAATTAATAAAATTCAAAACTTTTGAATAGACTCTCCATTTTTCTTTCTTTGTCTCTTGCTCCTATAGAGAGTACTCATTCCTCATTACATCTTCAGGGAAATAAAACTCATGCTCAACTGGACAAAGCTTGATCCTATGCCTAAGAGCTAGATTAAATAAACCCTTTGCATCACAAAAATGAGGGTGAGATACAACCATCTTATGCTAGTCCAAAAATTTGTAAAGAGAAACCCATCCTTCCTTAGTTATCACAAACTGGTGGGCTACTGTGCAAGTGGGAAAAATTGATCCTGTCCCTCTTTTGTGCAAAAAAGATTCTTCTACTCCTCTCAACTGCCACAAGAATTTAGCTACTCCTACCTTTAGGGGCACCTGGTAAGGTAGTACATGGGGTGTCCCTTTGAATCCATAAATTTTGATAACAGTTGAAACTGAATATGAGATGACATCTCCCCAATTATGTGAAACCTTCAAATTATGGGGTTTATCCATAGGCCTAACAAGGTGCATTAGTGCCTTAGGGATCCTGGGATTGTCACTCAATACGAGGCACCTCATTTTGGAGGTGAAGTACCTGTTACATCTAACAAAACTAGCATTTTTTTCTTCCCCAGTCATATCTATACTCCATAACTGAACTGGCAATGCTTCTCCTTCTTGTTCTTTGTTTAAAACTATTTCTCTACCAAAGTACGTAACCCCCTTAAACAGAAACATGTGCATCAACAAAGAGTAATGGCCCCAAGCCTTTTTCACCTTGTCCTTAGCAATCCCAACCAATCCATCGTGAATCTCATCGGCCAAGTAAGAAGAAAAATCAAAAATTATTTCCACGCCAAAAGAGGAGATTTGAGTAATCATATACATGAAACTCACAGGGATAAAATCTTCTTCACCCTCTCCAAAAACTCTGCACAGGGTCTTGTATATCTCTATTGCCCTGGCATTGAAGCATGTTTTCTTGAAAGGTTCTTTAGAGGATGATGTTATTGCTAGTAGGGTTCCAATTTTTCCAATGTGGGCCTTCAGTGCACCTTGTCTAACTATATCCTTCTTAGACATATACTCTTTTTCTAAATCTATCAAATTAATGGGCACATGATACCTAGTAAGAGGTCCCAAACGAAAAACTTCCCAAATCTCTTTTGGACTAATGGTGATTAGAATTTCACCATCTACTCTTCTCACTACCCTAGTGGCTTGATCATAATTCTTTGCCACGGCCTCAAGGAGATCATAATCCATAAAAACACTAGGACCACTAGCTTTCCTAGGTCAAAATTCCATATATTGGCATGTGGAGCAAATAGTTTTCTCTCTGCAAACCATTTCTTAAAAAAATTTAAACTAGTTTGCGAGGTATGAGCATCCCAAACCCAATTACCCTTATCGAACAATCCATCTTCTATCCTCAACTTAGGGTTTAATGAGGTCAACTTATTAACTTGTACTATTTCAACAGTAGACTCAGGAAGTTACTCAAGCAGATCATCATGTACATTTCTATCCAAATAATTTTCCTAACCTGAAAGTCCCTTCTTCAGAGGCATCTTGGATTATGCTTTGCAGTATTGAAAAAACTTACAGAGATGACAGTGTAACTACTTACTTGAATTCAGCTCTCGTTCTCTCTGTATTTCTGCAATTTCTACATGAACCAGTTGTTTCACAATCTTGCTAATTTTAGCACGATCTTCTTAGTAATTACTTCTACTTAGAAAGGCTTGAAATCTTTGTTCGTGTAAGGTGGAAATGAGAAAATCTTCTATATTATACTCTATTTTTCCTCACACGCGAAGCTTTCATTTCTAATTAATACACAGAGTGGCACCACCTTCTGCATTTAAATCCATGCTGTCGATCTTTGAAAATCCTACGATCAAGGGATGTAGAAAAAGACAACTTGGCATTCCACTTGACAAGTTGGCTAGTCAATCCAATGAAAATTGACCACGTACATAGCTTTGTCCTTGATGGAATTTTTTTCTGGACCCACTGGCGATTGAGGACACGTGTTAATAGGTCGCTACTTCGCTATACATAAAGAACGAGCACCTTGCCATAGCGAAGCAGTGAAAACCATTGATTCGATCTTGATCTTGTGGATGACATATTACTACATTGCTTTGAAGAATAGTGGTGGGCCCTTATTCGCTACCTCGCTATATATATCCTTCGAGCTATTCTTCATGGCGAGATAGTGACGATTGTTGATCTAAGACCAAATCAAAGGTAGAGAAACTGCATAAAGTACCCTAAAGAGTGGTGGGTCCCATACTCGCTATGTTGCATAGAGTAAACAACTTGCAACTTTCCATAATGAGATAGCGAGGTCTATTGATTCTAGTTTGATCTGACGATCATAATCCTTTATATGATTTATGAATGGGGCGTGGGTCCGGGGCACTGGTGACGTAGCAAAATGTGCACTGCTGGCAACAAGTCAAACCTTTCTTAAATCTTAGTCACCTTTCCACGTTGCTTGAGGTCCCACCATGTGTTCATTTCATGGCATCTCGCTATGTCGCTAATGGTGAGATGCCAAAAATTTTCAATAGTGAGGTAGCGAGCTCCAGTGATTTCAACAAAACTTGATGCCGAAAGAATAAAAACCAATCAAATCACCATTGCCTTTATTAAATGCTTCTAACAATAGCAGTTATTACTCATCATGCCACTTGGACAAAGTACGGTTATCAAGAAACTTGAAGGTCACTGTGCTCTTTGATTTCACGACTACTCGCTACTTCGCTAATGGTGGAATGCTTATTTTTTTCGATAGCGAGGTGGCGAGGCATCGAAAAACTTTTTTTTTGGCGCCATTTTCTGGCTATCTTTTACTGGGTCCCTTTTCCTGCCTGACGGTACTAACACGGTGCATGTGACTAAATTTTTGGCCGCAAGACAAATCCCCAACCGCCATCCCTTTATTTTATGGTACTGTTCTTTTAGAATTTTTGGTGCTCGCTACTTCTCTATGCATAAATAGTGCACATCTTTTTATAGCGAGATAGTGATAACAATGGATCTTTCCAAATTAGATAGTGGGGAACATGAGAGAAAGGCTACCTGAGGGGCACAGAATAAAAGGAAAATAGAATGTTCACCCAAGTTCCCTTTTCAAAAGATTTTGCACCCAAAATTTTTAAAAGGACCAAGACATAGGGTTTTAACAAAAAATTTCAAAGGCTAACAAATGGATGATTAAATCAGAAACCCTAGTCACCACTAATGGATTCTAACCTACTTTTTATACCTAGACAAAGGAATTTTGTCATGTGAAAAATCATGCCAACACAAGTATAATGTTATTTTGTGTCTAGGCACACAACATGCCCTTTTCCTTAAAGAGACTCTTCCTCAAAGCTAGTAAAAGTCAAAATGCTTAGTGACACTTTTAATACACAACTTCACAAATGTATAAAATGGGGCTTCTTTCTTAAAATACTGGCTCACATGAATGTTTTGCCACAATTTTTGAAGTCTTGGCAAATACTTCATAATTGAGTACTAGATTATCTATTGCAATCACTTTTACTTCACCTTCCAAAATCAGATTGTTATCTTTAGCATCAGTTTTTCCTCTTCGGTAGTAATCCTTCTAAGTTTTAATATTACTATACATTATACATTTGTTATTGGGATTTGCTTCTAATTTACTAGTGTTCCAACCTCTTGTAGACTTGCCTAGGAAGACACCATAGATCCTTTGTACTACCGCACCAAGGAACACTCAGAACATAGGGTCAAACATGCATGAAAAACTATTTTATTTTCTTTTAAATGGCAGAATTTTTTTGTCTTTAATTAGGATTGTTGTTTGGATATTTCAGTGTGGAAGAGTGTGCTCATTACTTGGAGACAATCAAAACATACAAGAACAAGCCAGCTGATAGTATTCTGGAGCGTACTGACAACGACTATCTATCATGAGTATTCTTCATATCTCTGTTGAATAAAAGTTGTGCACTGTTCATGTAGATTCAAAACTTAGAAATATTCATTTCTTTTAGCTAGGAATAATAAAGATAAAATGATTGAAAGAAGAAATAGATTTTGAAGAACCTCTTTAAATGAATATAAGACTTTTGTGTTTTGAATAATTTGTATTATATTTCTGAATGATCAATGGAAAAGCTTTCTTATATCTGCATCCTTGAGTGAGGAGTGCCATTGTATGGGACATGTCTCAGGTCCCTTCATTTCCTTTGCTAATTGCACCTTTCCGTTACAAGTCTTCTAACAATAAGATCAATCAGTATAACATTTTTTAATAATGAAGATTGTATCCCTTCATGATCATTTCTAGATGCACCTTTTCCTTGTTAGATTTGCATCCTTTAATTCAATAATTAATCAACCTTTAGTTATTGATTATAATATTCTCCTTATTGGATGCCAATAGTAATAATCTCACTAGTCAGTGTGCATGAGCTAGTATAATAATATGGTTCATTAGTTCAATAAATCTCAAAGTTTGTCATTTTTTCACTTGATCATTATCATAACATATTGTTGTTCCTCCATATTGGTATCGGTTATGAGTGTTGTATGTTTATTATTGCTCAGTCATATGTTGATTGATGTCCTCTTGATTATTTATGTTTATTGATACAGCTTCTCCTGATTTGTGTATCATCCTGTTACATAGTAATCATGGACCATCATTGGATATACATATGATCATTGATCAATTATCACTTGGTTTTTGGTCTTCATAGTAGCTATCATACTTATCAGCACTTGAGAACCGGAATACCCATTACGGATTCCTCATTTTTTATTGTGTATCACTCCATATTGATTTAGTAATCAATTCATTAACCAAATCACTTCTTCTCATGATGTTGATGTGTATTGACTGCTCTTCAACTTCTTCCATGTATGATGCAAATTGATATCTTAGCTACTAGTGAAAATAGTTCTAAATGACAATTTATCCATAGTTGTGATTTATCCTGATGGTATCTATAGACCATTCAATTGAACTATGTATTTGTTGTAGCCTTCCTCTAGGAGGAGGATTCAATTGAACTATTCATCTAGGATTCCACATTTTGCATGCATGTCTACCAGGGCAATTGCAACTTAAACAAATATATTCTCTCAATATATCTATTTTGTGCATATCCAACAACCATAGCTTTTGATGACCACATTACATTTAGGCATCCTGTCAAATAGTTCACATGACTTATCTATGCTTCCATTTTGCAAGCATGTCTCCCAAGGAAAATGCTACTACTTCATCTACATTGTCTAACAAAATCCTTTATGCTTTGATGGATGCCTATAGCTTATCCCAAAGCTCTCATTCAATAGTTATGAGATGATCAATCAAGAGGAAATAGTTGAGAGCTTAGAGTGACACAATTTTCAGATGATCATTTGAAATGAAAGGGGCGTGCGATAGAAAGAAACTAGAAAGACATTGTGTATAGATGAAGGCATGAAATGTGTTGGTCTAATTTTTTACATATTAATTTCTCTTAGAATCATGGTGAAAAAATTAGATGCGAGTTCTTTTGTTAGGTCCTAGGGTTTTAGGTTTTGGTCTTATATTTTGATATCTTTTAAAATCTGTGTAAAACTGTAGGTCTTGCCTTTTAAATCTTATTTTGGCGCAAAAGTCTTAACAGCAGCTAAATATTATTTCCTGCCTACGTCGAGGTCATTGTTGAGTCCTTTTGAAAAATCTTATCCTGTCATTGGATCTTGTTAGAATCAACGGATATCGTGTACTCACTATAAAAAGTTGCAAGGTTGTTTCCTATAGTAAAGTAGCGACCATCAGAGAACTATGTCCTGGTGCTAAAAGTGAAGTCCGACGCTGATAAAACTGTATTAATATCAAGGCATTATGGTCACTTGCTATCTCCTAGGATTGTTAGTGTAAGAAAGGATGCACGAGGAGGAATTTGCAAATGGTGTCACCGAAATTGAAGTTTCTCTGGCAACTCGCTAAGTTGCTATCGAAAAATCTATGTGACCTACCGGTAGTGACATAGCAAGTGCCCAAATTTTAAAGGAAGCAAATTTTTTTAAAAAAACTGATGTGATCGCAAAAATTCCCATGCAAGTTCATAAATATGCGTGACCACCTTCTCTAACACCAGTATTAATTGATGAATTTTCAATCAATGTGTTTTTGTTCTTCGTCACAGAGTTTTGACTCCGTCGGAAGTCGCTATCTCGCTAGCCGGGAAGTTGGTGTTTTCACTAGTAGCAAGGTAGTGACTAGTCAGAGGGTTGTGATGTAGTAGAAATTTTAAAAGAGATGGGCCCCGAGCAAGTGATTCATCAGAAATGAATTGTGTAAATTAAATGACACGGTGGCATCCTACTTAGCATTTATAGGTTGGAAGTTTTGACTCTGCCGGAGCTCGCTATGTCGCTACTGGGAAGTTTGTGTTTTTTGCCTGTAGCGAGGTAGTGACATGCATGAAAATGACAAACACGGCAAAGTCAAGGAAAAATGATGTCATTAGAAATTAAATAATATATATGTGTGCCAGCATGTTAAGCTAGCTCAGCGACAACAGTATCTTGGACCCACTCCCCATGCATAGAACATGTAAATGATTCTAAATCGTCAGATCAAGCATAAATCGACGATACGTGCTAACTAGCTATGGAAAGATGTGCGAAAGTTATGTATAGCAAAATAGCGAGTTTATGACACATGTCCTTAGTCATCTGTGGGCCCAGTTTGAAATGTTGACATTAGAGGAAAGGTATAAATGGAGTTATTTTATTGGGTTGACCGCCAGCATGTTAAGAGGAAATGTGAGTCAGCCCAATTTTCATTCCATGATCGTAGGAGTTTTTGAAGATTGACAGCGCAAATTTAAAAGGAAGTATGGTGCCACTCTATCTCTTTATTTTGTGCATTTATGATGAATGAAAGCTTTGCGTGTGAGAAAAATAGAGTATAATATAGGAGATTTCATCACTTCTAGTCTCACTCAAACAAAGATTTCACATTTTTTGAGCACAAGAGCCTGTTGATTGTATTGTGTTAAGCCTGGTAAAGATGTGAAGTGATTCCTCACTTGTTTGAGAGCAATTGCAGAGGTTCAGAGAAGAACAAGTCTGGCAAGTCAAGTAAGTATTCACATACAACCTCTGTAGCATTCCAATTCCTATTATTACAATCAAGATGCCTCCTAAGAAATCATTTTCTAGGAAAATTAATTATATGGATAGAAATGTCCATAATGATTTGCTAGAATTACTCCCAAAATCCACCACCAAGCCTGCACAAGTCAAAAGGTTAATTTCCTTAAACCCTAGGCTTAAGATTGTTGATGGCCTATATGACAAGGGGAATTGGGTTAGGGATGCAACAACTACACAAACTGGTCTTGTCTTGTTTAAAAAGTGGTTTTCAGAGAGGAATTTGTTTGCCCAACATGCTAACATCTAGAATTTTGATTTGGGAAAGCTACTACTCCCAAGTGTTTTCATGGATTATGATTTGCTTGAAGCCATTGTCAAGAATTATGACCAAGCTATTAGGGTAGTAAGAAGAAATGATGGTGTGCCTCTGATCTTGATTAGTCTTGAAGAAATTAGAGAGGTTTTTCACCTAAAACCATTGTCAGATTACCATGTGCCAATAAATCTGCCATAACTAGAAAATGAATACAAAGCAAAGAAGGATGTGATTAGGGAGGTGCACTGAGGGAACACATTGGTACAATAGGAACTCTGCTGGTAATTACTGCAACCTCTAAGGAACCTTTTAAGAAGAATCTTTTCACTTCTCGGGCTGTAGAAATATACAGAACCCTGTGCCATGTTTTTGGTGAGGATGAGCAAGATTTCATGCCCATTGGCCTTATGTATATGATGGTTCAGATTGTTTCTTTCAGTGCAGATGTTATCTTTGATTTTGTCTCCTTTTTGGTTGAGGAAATTCATACTAGTTTAGTTGGAATTGCGAAGGGCAAAGTGGAGAAAAATTTTGGCCACTATTCTCTATTAATGCATATGTTCTTGTTCAAGGGGGTGACATATTTTGGTAATGAGATGGAATTGAATAGAGAAGAGAATGGGGAAGCACTGCCAATCCAGTTGTAGAGTGCGAATATGACCTAGGATGCAAATAATGCCAATTTTGTTAGATTTGATAGGTATTTTGCTTCTGAATTGAGATGCCTCATATTAAGAGACAATCCTAGAATCCCTAAGGTATTAATGGACCTCCTCAGACCTATGAACAAACCCCATAACTTGAAAGTTTCACATAATTGGGGAGATATCATTCCTTACCCTTTTTCTACAGTTTTTAGAATCTATGGTTTTAAAGGGAGTCCTCATGTATTACCTTACTAAGTACCTTTCAAGGTAGGAATGGCTGAAGTTTTGTGGCAATTAGGAGGAGTAGAAGAAATGTTTCTGTTGAAAAGGCAACTAGGTTCAATTTTCCCTACCTGTACAGTGGCCCATCAGTTTGTGATTACCAAAGGGGGTTGGCTCTTTTTGCATAAGATTTTGGATTAGTATATGATGGCTGTCTCCCATCCCCATTTTTGTGATTCTGAGGGATTTTTTAATCAAACTTTGAGGCATAGAATTAAGTAGGAACAGGTCAAACATGATTCATATTATCCAGAGGACATTATAAGGAATGAATTCTCATTGCAAGAGCAAGAAACTAAAAAGAAAAAATGGAGAGTTTATTCCCGGGTTCTAGAATTCATTCATTGTTTTGATCAGAAATATAGTCCTTTAGATAATGTTAATACAGAGGCTGACAGAATAAATAAGCTCATGAATAACTTCCTTGGAATAATGGAAGCTATGAATGAGAAGAAACAAATTTTTATTGATTCTTATCCTGATAAGGCCAGAGAGGTCATGAGGAGGTTGGCTTTCACTCCTAATTTAGGAGCTGGTCAGATAATTGTACAAAAGAAGCCTCGTTATACTATCATTCAAAATAAAAGGGCTCCTATAGATGAGGGCAAGCAAATAATGGGATCCACTAGTGCAGCCCAAGAGGAGAGACTTGATGAATCTAGTCCCAAGAGGTAGAAGGTAATGAAAGAACAGAGGCCTCAAGTTGAGGAATATTCACCCACTCAATCCCCTTTGAGGATTGGAGAAGAACAGCTCACTGGTGAGCAGATTGAATAGATGGGATCACTATCTTTATTACTCAAGTGGAATTAGATGAGGGCAACCCTCCAGAACCTCCCCTACCAAGTTTGGATCTAACAATAGTAGACTATAGAGGTAGGGAGTTGGACCCTATGTTAGAATAGGCAAGTCATCAATTTTTGGCTGATGATAGCTTTGTGAGATCTAGGGCTTTCCAGTAGTTTGCATGGAGGGCAAACATGGATATTTTTGAAGAGAGATGCAAAAGCCTGAAAACAGAGCATCCAGAAATGGATGAAACTTCCATCCAGAAGCAAATAAAAGAGGAAATGATTAAAGAATTTCATAATATAAGCCCTGAGGAGGGGAGGCAAATGGTAAAGGCCTCTAACATTTTATTGTTACTAAATTGGGGTATTGCTAATGCTTTAGTTTCAATTCTATTTCAAATAAATTGAATTTGCAAGACCACAATAAAAAGGATTTCAGGGGCATTGCATTTGTTGAGGATCAAGCTGTATTGGTCAGTTGGTCATTAACAAGAGGATCTAGAGCCACACCATCAAAGTCAGATGAGTCTGGATTGATGGGAAACATAATTGTAAGAAGGGTTGTTGATACCTCACATGTGCAGGCAACACATTGGAATGTGGATTCATCCAAATTTCTTTTGGCCACTGCTAGGAAGGAAGAACAAGCTATGTTTGAGTTGCAGAATAAATATGAGACAATTCTTGAGGCCTATAATAAAGAGGTAAAAAGGAGAATTGAGCTTGAAGACAAGCTAATGGGGAAGTCCACCAAGCCAAGAATAACATACCCCCGTCGTCCAGTGGAACCTTTTAAATCCACCCCCCTTGTAGAAATACTAGACACACCTCAAAGGCCAAAATATTACACAGCTGAGGATTTTGAAGAAGAGAAAAGCAAGCTATGGGCCTTACATATAGAGCTAAACATGCAATATGAGGATAAGCTTAGAAAGGCTCTAATGTATTTAGTAGATAAAATTGAATGGCCATTATTTTATGATTAGTTGGCAAGAGTGACAAGTGTATGGGAGGAACTGAAAACCCATGATGAAACCCTCAAGCCTATTGTTAATAAGTGGGAAAAAAGGGAGAAAGAAATCACCCTTTTATGTTATTCAATTATAAGGTCTTCCCATGACCATATTGAAAAAGTGTATGATGTTGCTAATGACTTGTTAGATTTTGATAACAGGAGAATTGCTTTGCAACTGAAAATTGTTTCTTATTTAAGAAAGTATAAGAATAAAAAATTTGATTTATTTCCTTGTGCCTTGGATAGAAAGAATAAATTGAAAAATAAGGATGAATAGAGAAAAGAATTAGATGACCTGTTCTGCATAAGGATAAATAAAGTTGTAAACGAAAAAGGGGCATGCTTGGTGGGCCATCACGACAGAGGAATTGTTTAAAGTTTAGTTATTTTTTGATTCTTTGAGACAAGAGTTTGTTGGTTTTGAAAATGAGGCTAACTATATATTAAAGAAGCAAGATGATATCCTGCAATTCAGTTGGCCTCATGATGCACAATTTAACACCTGGATGGCAGATATTGCTCCTGATGAGCAATTAAAAGAAGGCGGTATAGATGATGATGAAGAACTGAAAGGTGAGGTGCAGATCATTGACACATCAACACCAGATCTGACAGAAGAAGAAGGTGAAAAAGTAATATTGCCTGCTCAAGTGAAAGTAGTGAAAATCCATAGGAAAAAAATTGATTTAGAGGCACCATACGATAACCCTTCGTTGGCTAGTTTGGTAGCCACATATTCTAAAGATCCAGAATAGTAGTGGACAAATAAAAAGTTGATGATTTGCAGTAGTAATAGAAACGGGCCTACCCAAAGAGTTTTTGATGCACATGGCATTCTGTTATGCTCATTTTTGTCTCTTGTTATGATGTTTTGTTTCTTGTTTGGAAGGACACTTTCCAATCACAATTGCCCTTTGCTTGTTGCAACTCATGTCTATATAAATGTGTTTTCAAGGCAATGTGATGGTCCGAAAACTTGTATAATTTTTGTGTTTCTCAAGAAAAGTACAGACAGTCGATCCAATAGTATGTAGTTGTTTTGAGTTTGCTTCCACTTGTACTCTTTGGTGATATTGAAATGACAGAATCAACAAGATTTTCTGGGCTTTTCTTTGAATTCTATTGGTTATTGTATTAGTCATTCAAAAGGATAATACAAAGGGGTATTAACACTATATTTGTGTCACCAATTTCTATCTCCATTTTATGATTTTGTTTACTTTGAAGTCATTTAAATAAGGTTTAATTGGTTGAATGCAATCTAGATGGGTTGTATGCTGGTTTTATTGTTGCTTATAATTCAAGGAATTATGGAAATGCTTCAGTGAATCAGTAGGGTTTGTGAGCTTATAAAAGGGATATTTCATAAGAAGGGAAATGGGTGATTACAATTGATTTATTCATTTGCAAGTTATTTGAATTAGATCTCCTGCCAATAGTCAATTTTCTACCCAATGGATAAGGCACTGGTCACATGAGTCAGAAATGGGCAAGGATGAATTCTACTGCTACATATCAAATCATTTAAAAAAAATCAAAATTATTTCATTCCATTTTGTTTAAAGTTATAAATGTTGGTTACCACTCATTTGCATATAGTTTTCTGAGCCTTAGATAGCCACTAATTCTAGGAATACTTGTAAACTAATAGGAGATTTATAACCAGATCTGCTTATAGGGGATGCATATAGATTTGAGAAGCTTTTAGAGAAAATTGATAAACTGTGTATGTGCCTGAGGGTAAAAGATGAGAATCAGAATGAAACTAAGATAATTTCATACCATAGTTTGCATTAGAATCATCCCTAGGTATACCCGCCTTGGTTTAGCAGAGCCTAAAGAGTAGAAAACCATTTTTGGTTTTGTTGAAGTTGGGTCAAAGTGGTTTATTCATGTAATTGCTACTAGGAATTGGCTAATCCTTAGATTGTGTGAGAAATTTCACTGTGATATCGAGCATTTTGTTGCTCAGTAGTTTCAAACACCAACAAAATGGATGGTTTTGGAGCACTCAGCATTCAGTACATCATCATTCAAGATCAAATGGGTGTGTGAGATTATACACATAATGAATAATAAAGGAGGGAATTGAACCCTCCTTGAGGCTCACACTTGCGGAGGTCCACTTCAGCAATGGCCCTTCCTATGAAATTGTTGTCTAAAACCTTTCTAATGAGATAATGTGTTATGAACTCTTCATCAGTGGGATGGAACATGAATCTAGGAGGCAATTGTGCATCACCCATATCATGATTGTAACTAAAGTTAAGAGCCTCTATTATTGAATTATGTTCCTTATTTCCCATAACAAAGGAAATGAATATGGATGATAGGGGAGAGAATTCAATAATAGAGGCTCTTAACTTTAGTTACAGTCATGATATGGGTGATGTACAATTGCCTCTTGGATTCACATTCCATCCCACTGATGAAGAGCTCATAACACATTATCTCATTAGAAAGGTTTTAGACAACGATTTCATAGGAAGGGCCATTGCTAAAGTGGACCTCAACAAGTGTGAGCCTAAAATTTTTTTTGACCAAGCAGAAATTTCAACCAATGCTTGGATGTTCTCAACCAAACATTTGTCGAGAACATCCAAGCATTGGTCAAAATTTTGACCAATGCTTGGCAGAATTTGGGCCAACATTTTTGATAGTTCTCGACCAATGTTTGGTTGAGAACTACTAATGTTTGGTCAAGAACTACCAAGTGTTGGTCAAAATTTTGACCAATGTTTGGTCGAGAACTACCAAGCATTGGTCAAAATTTTGACCAATGCTTGGCAGAACTTGGGCCAACATGTTTGACAGTTTTCAACCAACGTAGGTTGGTCAAAATTTTGACGAGAAAAACTTCGACCAATGGGTTGGTCAAATTTGGTCGAACTTTGGTAAAAAAATGGGTCAAAATTTTGACCAATTTTGGTCAAAAAATGGCCTCAAATGTACTAGTGGGCCTATATAAGGCCAGTTGACCCCTCCACTCTCTTCACTTTTTCTTGCCTCCCTCTACAACACCACACATTTTCACCCCAATCCACTACACTCCACTCCCTCCTACATAGCCAAAGCAAAAAAAAAGGTTAGAACTCACATTAGGTGCACACATGTACACCTCCATGAGGTGTGCATGTGTGCATCTTTGCAAAAATTCAACCTTAAACAATACCAAACAAGCTAAAAACTCTTAAGGCTTATGAAGGTGTGCACATGTGCACCTCCATGAGGTGTGCATGCATGCATCTCCGTACAAGTAAAAATTAGATGTAGATGCACAAACCCAAGGGTTCCATAAAGATGCGCATATGTGCACCTAACATCAAAAATCAAAAAATAAAATACCTCCCCCATTTGCATTGTGCAACTGCCTAGTTGTGTACATGTGCATGTGTGGACCTCACCATGGTACGCAAGTGTGCAATTACACTAAAAGCCCATTTCAAGGCTAATTCAATGTACCAACACACCTATAAGGGTGCACTAGGTGTGTTAAAGTGCATAATAGAGAATTTTGAGGGGGGAACTATTTTTTTGTGCATTTTGAATGGTTTTGACCTTTTTGGAGAGTGAGTTGGAGTCTTTTTAGGTCAAGTTTTTACCTTCAGACTAATCTTTGCTTCTATTGTGTAGATCATATGGCATCCTCCTCATCTTCTATGATAGAGAAAATGGCTCCAAAATTTGTCGCGTTCAAGTATCAAGGAGCACTAAGGAAATCAAGATTCCAAGACAAACATGTAAAATCAAAGACACAGAGTTGGGACACATAGACTAGAACACATTCCTCACGATTTGCAATAAACCAAAGGAAAGGTCAACAGTGATATCTGCACTCATTGGATCAGGGCTTGTAAATGTAGCATCTCATCTAACATCAGTTCAATTCATAGAATTGATAATGACCCTTGCGAAGCACTATATGACCAAAGAGAAGGTCGCAAAGAGTGTCACAGGAGAGATAGTCCTAGACCTCCAACCCCAGAATATTGAAAATTTGTTTCACCTCCCAAGGGTGGATCAATATTTGTAGATCTCCTATTATGGGTCAAAGAGATGGTACATAGAGAATGAGAAAGAGGAAAATGAAATATTGCAATCCTCTTTCCTAATTAATAGGACACCTGGGGGTCGCAGAGTGGGCAAAGTAGATATGACACAAGGATACATGAAGCATGATATTGGATATGCAATTTTCCTCTTGAGAAAAGTCGTAGGTCTCCTAGCAACAGGTCACCTTTAGACTTGAATGGTTCATTTCATTGAAACCATCAAAATGATAAATATGCCAATTAATTGGGATACCATCCTAAGTGACAACTTAGATGAGCAATTAGTAGCCATCAAAGCCAATCCATGCTTCTATATGACATCATATATGGTGTACTTACTAGCAGCAAGAACAATGGATTACCGAGGCCTTTACAGAAAGGGAAGCATGTGGGATGCAAATGCTTGGCCTTATGTGATATATCCATAATTGGTAAAGAAGAAGCTCCCACTGCAAAGTGTGAAATACAGAGTGGTGAATAAAGGGTTTGTCCTTGCAATCATTAGATTCATTGAAAGAGATTATGCAAAGAGAATATCAATAGATGCAACAACCATAATCACAAAGATTTGCACCTACTACATTCAATTGAAGACCTTCATGTATATTTGGGTAGCTGGAACTCTGTTGTACCCAAAGAAGCTCCCAAGATACCCGTCAAACATACTAATACTCTTGGAGATAACCCACCAACTCACTTCTACATATGACAATGAGAAAAAAACATAAGAAGACATGGGTTTGACTCATTACAATTGGTGCCTTTGAGGTGAAGCAAAAGTAGGATATTGCCACCTTCAACTCTAAATGGGATCAATATCCCTTAGAAGAATACAACTCCCCTCATACTTACTTCGAGAACATTGGGATGGTCCAAAATTTTGTACGGAAAGAGTTTTTTCATGAGGAAGTGTTAGAGGATCATTGGATGAACATAAATGACTATGATGTATGTATAAGGGAGTATTGTAGGATGACTCTATACTTAGTAAAAAAGGTGCCAAAAATGAAGATTCCTCTCAATGTCATGGAAAAGGATGCCCTAGAAGTTATGGATCCTTTATACAATAGAGATAAAATCTATAAATGACCAATTATTAATGTCAAGATAGGGCGGGATGAGAATGATGACATAGCTCATTAGGCTAGGCATGTTGTTAAATTAACAAGGGAATAGATCCCCTCAAGCCATAGCCCTATATGCAACAACTAGACCTATCAAAGTAAAAGGTGCAAAGGTCACCATACCAACCTTCCCTACTCAATCCTTAGTGAGGTTAGAAATGGTACATCAACATGAGCAAGAGGTTGAGTACTTTGAAGCTAATCAGGGCAAGAAAAGGAAGAGAGCACTTCCTAGGGCAAAGAAACAAGTTGCTCAGGCTCAAGCACCTCCACAAAAAGTGCAACTTGAATAGGTACAAGCTAAGCCTCAGACGAGCCAGTGTAAGAACCTCTAGAGAAGGCACACTAGAATAGATAGAGGGGGAATGAGTGGAGGAGTAGAGGGTTCCACTAGTGACAATTGCAGAGGAAGAAGCCTCTACAAAGAAAACAAGAATTGAAACAATTGTGGTGGGAACACAAAGGAGAAGACTAAAGAAGAAAAATACTCCATCCCCACAGGTTCTTGAGACCTTCCTAGAAGCTAAGGATGAAGAAGAAAGGGGAGAAAATATAATTTGTCCCCTTAGGCCAAAGGACCCAATCAACCAAATTTGTAGAGGAAGAGAGGATAAAAATCTCCATAGTGACACATCCATATGGTCCAAGAGAGCCTATCCAAGTGTGAACTTCAGAAGATGAACAACATAAGTGTATAGCTAAGATGGAGGGTGAACAAACTGACATCTTCAATCTCTTGGACTTTTATTTTATGCCAATGGACACTAAGATGGTGGGAGAGAAAAACAAAGATACTCCCACGAGTGAGCCTTTAGGATAGGATTGGAATCAATTGCCTCCTTTTTCTCAAGGACCTCTAGGTATTCCACCACCACCATTAAAGGATGTGGTTATTTTGGACAAAGGGTTGGTAACTCTACTTCCTCTGATTGCTCAAATAGAGGTAGAAGAACAATAAACTAAGGAAGGGGAGGCCCAACAAGTTCATGCTAATGAAGTATATAAGGAAGGAAAAATACTTGAAGAATCCCAACATACTCCTCATGATATAGAGGCTAGGTCCTTAATCCAACAGAGTATAGAGAGTCCTATTGAAGATCTTCCTCAACATGAGAAGACTCTAGAGAGAAGAAATAAGGGAAAAGATCTTGCTATAGAACCAACCTCTTTAGCTAAGTATATGTCACCCATGGGCACAAAACCATCCTAGATGAAGAGGGAGGATATGTTCTGACAAAAAAGGAAACTGGACTTGATAGTGGAGGAAGGAATGAAGGAATTGATTAAAGTAGTGAAGAGGCCTAAGCCACCTTAGAAGGGTAATGCAAGAACATTAGCCTTCATAATGAAGAACTAAGATTAAGACTTGCTTTCACATATTGTCATTCCTCCTCATGCCAATACTAAAGAATTGACTCCAAAAGATTATCAAATCAAGGAGGTTATGTTAGGAAGGCCCATAGTGGACACAACTAAGGTGATGATCACCACAAACATGAAAGAGGTGTTCCATTACATGGATTAGGATGAATTAGAGCTAGTAATGACATGAAAGTATAATGAGCTACTTAGAGGCTATCTAAATGAAGTTGTGGGCCCCATTGACCTGTAGAATCTAGTGATCGATCTTGCAGTGACATTAGAAAGAAAAGGAACAGGAACATAGTTGGATCCATTTTTGGAAGCATGTCAGTAATGGTGTGAAAGTTTTGAGGAAAAAGGAGTGCAAATAATAGAGGGGAATTTGAACTTGTTATAACACCACATCTAATCAAGTGCTGACAAGTTGGTTTCTATAGTAAACCAAGATTTTGAGTTGATGGATGAAGTACATACCTAGGCTAAGGAACTACAAACATTAAAATAAATAAAGGGTCAAAGGTATCAAATGCTAATGGAGGTGTATGTGGCTGAAGAACTTGATAAGCTCAATGTTTGGATAGAGGAAATATCAATAGGTAATAAGGTTATGGAGGGATTGCATGAAGAAATATAACATATTAAAGATAAGGCTCAAGAGCAATTTTTTGAAGTGGAGAGGTATTGCAATGCCACTAGCCTTGAGATTTTTGAGGATGAGTCAAAGACCAAGATTTTTGCGATGCAGTTAGTTGTCCAACAATTCAAAGGTACATTTAAAGAAGCTTTATTAGAATATGACATTGAACAAGCCTTCAAAACCAAATAAGCACTATTGGAACTGGACACCAAGCTTGAGGATTTTGTAGAAACAAGGATCAACGTAAGTAATTATTGACAAGTAATGAAGAATAAGTATGAGGTTGTGGATTTTTGAGAAGCTACTCAAGTGGTTGAGATAATAGAGAAATTTAAGAATAAACATCCAAACATCATTTTGGTCTAAAAGGGAAGAAAACCCAGATGCTAGAAATTCATTTTTGACACTTAAGAGGAATTTTGGACTTTTTGGATCCTATCATCAAGGTGTGCAAGTGTGCTTTTCATAGAGGTGCCCTGATAGTTTTGAAGAAGTAGCAGTGTGCCAATAGTTAAATGCCAGATCCTAATTTAGAGAGTTCCATGCACCGAAAGCACATTTTGACAATAGTTCAACTCCCAAAAATGCCTAGAAAAGGTCAAGCTTCCATTTCTAGAACTTCTAGAGACTCCTTGATCATCTTACATCTTCCTTCTTCTTATCTTCTCATTCTTTTATTCTTTTGTGTCATGTAAAGGCTCATGCACCCATTAATAGATATAAGTAAGGGTGGAGACCTACTTAGCACCATTTAGAGAGTCAGTTTGTATATAATAAGATTTTTAAAATTAATTTTTAGCATAAGTTTGTATTTTAGGAACTCTCACTTCTAATATAGAGGGAGGAGATGAATTCTTATAAATACATGGATGTAATATGTACTCTAGGTCATTATTTTGATGCAATAATATATGCTATTGGTGCTCTCATTCTTGTTGACATTCCAGTCATGTTTGTTAATAGTGACATACACTTATTTGGATTGTGATTTCATACTGGGCTTATTTAATAGTGTTAACCAAGCATTTTAGTTGTTACCGAGTTCTACAGTTGCTACCGAGTCCTTTGGACAAATTCCAGTATATGCCATGTAGTTACAACTATTGTGAAGATCAACAATGTAAATTGAGCATCTCAGTGTATGTCGAGTTTACTAGTGCAAACCAAGTTGTGCAGTGGTTGTTGAGTTCTCAGTTGATGTGATGCGTATTGACCAAGCTACTCAGGGTTAACCAAGATACTCAGTTTATACCAAGCTCAAGGTGATAGTGTTTACTGAGCTATGTAGTGGTAACCAAGTGATTTAATTTATGTGACGAGTTTTACAGTATTCACCGAGTTACTAGTGTAGATCGAGTTCAAGACTACTTGGAAATGATTAGTATGGACTGAGCCTCTACGTCCACTGAGTGCATGATGATGCCAAGCAGTGACAGTGGATTTCACATATTTTAATATTTTCTTTTTAATCAACTAATATTGATTACTCGACTAATTATATTATTTAGAATTTATTATTAAAATAAAACTCATAAATAATAATTATTAAATCAAATAAATATAAATATGTTAAAATTAGAACTTTAATTTAATAAAGTTTATTTTAATTAAATTGCATAAACTGTGTGCATGAAAATTAAAATATAGTAATTAAAGACAAAGGGTTTTTTCATAATTGCATGATCAAAGCCTTGATTTGGGGGAAAAAACTCTTTATTAAGGAAATTAGAGCTCATTTCTAGACATAGAGGTTTGGAGAAGCCAATTTTCAAAAAGAGGGTTTTCGAAGGAAAAGGAAGATTCTTGCGTGTTTGTGTGTTCATTGTTTTAGCATCAGATCTAGGTAGGATCTTGTGGTTTTGTGAAGTAGTTTCTCATTCTTTGAATTCCTATCTTCTTCGTGACTATTGTGTTTCTATTTTCAAAAGTTCTCTGGGTTGAAACTCTTGTTTGGGAAAATTGATTTCCATCATAGAATTGTTTATGATTTAGTCGGAAAACCTTTAGTAAATATTGAACTTTAGAGTTTTCAAAACCTAATGAATTTTGAAATTCACTTTTATACATACTTTATCTGACAAGTGATTTATTGGTGTTGGGGTTTTTGGGTTTGTCTTAGCTTTGGCTAGTCAGTATGTTTACCAAAGGCTTGGGAGTTTTGTTTTGTGATGTCAAGATGATGTTTTGATCTTGATCTTTTATACTCAACCATGATAATGTGTTTGGTATGCTCTATGAGATGTTTTGATGCATTGATTGCAATTTCTCTCTGGTGTTCTTGTGTGAAACTAAGGTGAATGGTGTGACCCATCTATTATAACCTTTGAGTCTTTGATCAGTTGTATTTGGATTGCTTTCTAGTCACTTTTATAGGATTGATGCGTTTGTATGATTTTTTCTTGGTGATGTCATGTTATGACATGTTTGACTTAACCTTTTTTTAGTGTACGATCAATATTTTTGGGATGCTTTCTAGCTGCTTGTAAAGAACTGATGGATTATTATGAATCACCTGTTTATGCTTTCCAGTCACTTGTATAGGACTAAGGTGAAATATTATGATTCTTTGTTTTGTGATCTTTGGATTTTACTAAGCTTAGGGTAGGTTATCTATTTGTCATGTTGGGAAGTGTCTTGCAATGGAGGCCAGGGCCCAAAGTGGCTGCTAGGGTAACCCATTTAAAGTTATTTAATAAGTGATAACATTTCATTAAATGGGTTTAAAATGAATTAACAAGATATTGGCACCATAGAAAGTCATTAAGGGGCCAAAGGATTAAAAGACTAGCTGGGTAACCTTAGAGTTGAGTCGTTAGTATGCCTTGTTAGTACGAAAGGATACTAGTGTCACATAAAGTCACTAGGAGGTTGAAGGATTAAAAGACTAGCTGGGTAACCCTAGAGTTGGTTCGTACGATGACACCTGCTCACTTGCATAGTAGATTTCCTATGTGTCGTTGCCTTTGGGATTAGTTGATACTTGTGTCTTGGTACCATTGAGTTAGATTGTTTTCAGGTGATTCCTTGAACCTAGATGTTGTTTTTTTATTGTTGAGTTGTTATCCTATTTGGGACTTGAGACTATCTCCTTAGTGCAGTGGGAGTGGACCTTTTTAGGTTCCATGAGGTTGGATGGTAGTGCTTTTTCTTATACTATTGAGATCCAACCATCAGATGTCGCTGCTAGATGTGTTTGTGTAGATGTTCCTTTCTATCTATTCCTATATTTCTATGATGGATGGTTTTGCTTAGTGTATTATATTTGATTTCATAGATCTTAAGAGATGATGTAATTTATTTCATGATGTATATTATTTTAGCCTTTCATACCCTGTGACTTGTACAGTGGATGATTGTACATTCTATTTATTACCAAGTGGCATCATATATAATTGTATATTATTTAAATGGATTCATACTTGTACCTTATTCTTTGATGAGGATTTATTATATATTAGATTTATTATTAATTAAACTTAAATGTGATTCAACATCATGGGACCCTTAAGAATTGTAATTTGTTTTATGGTATGTGTTTATGTGAATGTTAATTACTTACACTATGTTATAACTAGTGTTGTTAAGTTATTATCTTTAACTTTAAAAAAAAATGTTTGACAAACTAGTAAAACTTTAGGTTAATTTCTTTTGGGTTACATAGTGGGGCATTACACTCTACGTCTACCGAGTGCATGATGATGCCGAGCAGTGACAATGGATGTTGAGTATCAGAACCTCACCTAGTCGGTCTTTAGAGCCTAAGTTTCTACACTTTGGCCAACTTTGTAATATTTTTTGTAAACTTGTATTGTGGCCAAATTTGTAATTATTTAATTGGATTGATATATATATATATATATATATATATATATATATATATATATAATGTATTGTATCACATCCAATGTATAAATGAATGGAATCAAAGAGGATGTAATGTAATCATTAGAGAGGAATAGAAGAGAAAATTAAAAAGGCTATAATAGTATAAGGAGCAGCAAATATTCATCTATCACAACAAGGTGATTTTTACACTCAGAGGAATCTCATTCAAAAAACCAAGTTGTAGATCAAAGATCAACTACTACTTCATCCTAACAAGTGGATCAGTCAAATCTTTTAACAAGATAGACCTAACAGTCTTATGTAAATCTCTTTACCAAGTGCATACTTCATTGTATGTTTATAAATCCTTTCGCAAGGTGGACCTAGTAGTTCTTATTGCTCCTAATAGGGTAGATCATCAGAAGTGATCAATGTAAGCCTTAATAGGCCAACTTTATACTATAGCACTAAAGCTGGTGGGTATCATCCCCACCCCAATTTTACTTTCTATTTGGAAGGTTTTTGGATCACCAAATCTATATGTCAAAAGTGTTATGTATGCTTTCATGCTTTCTAAGTTTCTCATGCATGAAGTTAGAATTCATATAAAGGACTAATTGCTAACTAGGTTGAAAGTTTTAGAAGTTATTGATTCACTCCTCCCCTCTTAGTAACTTAGCTTGTCATAATATTTCCAACAATTGGTATCAAAGCTTTATGGTTCTCAGAGAAAAGCTTTATAGCTTGAGCAAAGATCAAAGGCCATGGAGATATTCAGACTTGACAAGGCTATTGATAATGAGAAGCTAGATTTGGAAATGGATGTTGCCCAACTCAAGAAAGCAAAGGAGCAACTCTCTTAATCCCTAAAAAGAAGAAAAGATCTTGCAATTCAAATGAGTGATCATCTCTACATTGAAAAAAGAATTGAAGACCTTCATTCAAGCAGCCCAGATGAAGCCAATGAAGAAATTAAGGAACTCCTAGAAAAGAATGGTTGACTGCAAGAAGTAAGAAAACTAAGAAGAGAGCATGAAACTCAGTCAGTAAGATTGTGTCAAGTTATGGAAGAGAAAAACATGATGAAATTGAAGGAAAAGACAATGAGATACAACATTTATCCCTTCAGAAAGCTAACTTCATAAATCAACTCACCGATGCAAATGAAGAAATCTTACATCTAAGGTCAAAAAATGAAAGATTACAGAATGATCTAAACTTTGAAAGGAAAATCAATGAAAGAATGATGAAATCCCAAGTAGTCATGAATCAGTTGAATGACAAAAATCTCTATAGACAAAAAGGAAAAGTAGAAATTGGATATATAGAAGAAGGTGAAACATCCAAGCAAGGAGCTCAAAAGAATCAAAGACCTACTTGCAATCACTGTGGTAAGATAGGTCATACTTCAAAAATGTTGGAGCAATGGGAAAGAAAAATTTAATGGAAAATGCTAAAATTGTAATCAACATGGTCATAAGGCTAATGAATGCAAAGAAAAACCAAGCTTTGAAGGAAAATGTCACAAATGTAAGAAGCATGGACACAAATCATTAATATGCAAAATGAAGATATTGAATCCAGTAGAATAGATCGTAAAAGCTATATTTGGTTGGGACTACAACACCTGGTGCATACCTCATTACTATGGAGAATTTGGACACATTGGAATGAATTGTGTAAAGCATCATTTGAGGAAAAGAGACACTACTAAAAGATGTTTTATTTGTATTGAACTTGGTCATCTTGCCAAGAACTACATGAATACTGAAGAATTGAAGATGGAAAGAAGGAAAAGGCTGATAACATTAGAAAATAGATGAGACAACAATGGGTTCCAAACTCTACCAAGAATGCAAATCCAAATGATGATGAAAAAGTCACTCAAGAATTGAGTGACTCCACCATTTCTACTTGATCTCTCAAAGTAGTGCTAGAATTATAATACGAAATGAGACATCAGATATCAATTCTAGTCAGTAGGATGAAAGATCCAAACTAGCATTCAAGATGTAAAAGGAATCACCAAGTAACAAATTAAAGTTATCACCAAGCAAGGTCAAGTCATTGTCTTACCGAGCAAGGATGGGTTATAGACTCTACCGAGCAAGGTCAAGAGTAATCAAGATACGTATGGTTACCAAATCATGAAGACTTCGCTAAGTGTTCAATAAAGGGAAGTGGATGATAGTCTGTCAATTTGATTTAACATTCATACCAAGAATTTATGGTGAAATTTGATAAAAGGAATGAAATTGAAGTCATTTTTATCGTGAAATTTCAAGAGCTATTGCATAGATTGATCTTTAAGGGCATTCAAGCAATTTGAACGAATTGTCACAAAATTTTTTTTGAATTCTCTCAAACCCTACCAAGTGAAGATGGCATCCAGTAGCAGAAAGGCAAAGCAAGGTTCAGACATGCTAGTTCATGGTGTAGAATGGAAGGCACCAGACTTCAAGCTCACTCCTACAATCGCTGAAACCTTAGACTTGAGTGGAGCACAGTCTGAAATCCCTTCCAAGGCATTGTTAATCAATGACATTTTTTCTCATTTTAAATGTGCGATTTAAGAAATTGGTACACTAGAAATGGATTAAACCCTAGAAAGGTTATGTGTAAATAGTATTTTGAAATGTGAACATCAACATCTCGAGGCTAAAGGATTAACCCATATTACTCACATGGCCCATGAATTCCAAGTGAAATGGATTAGGTTTATTCTCAGTCAAATGCACAATGGATAGCTATGGTTGGAGCAACCAATTTTGATCACAAAGAAGATGATTCATAGGATCACTGATCTCCCCATGCTGGCAAAAGCTAAGATGACCAAAACCCTAGGTCAGGCTGAACTGGAGAAGAAAACCCTAGTAGAGTGGGATGGAAGAGGTATGAAAATAAGTAGTGTAACTAATATGGAATTGAAGTTTGGCATCCATATCATTGCACACAAGATCTATTGTTCAAGTAGGTTGAATAATGTGTCGTGCGAGGCAGTAGACTTGGCATACAAGATAGTTAAGAACAACCTATCCCTTGACCTTGTTGAGCTATTGTTGAAACAATTCAACAAGAACATGAAGAGCATCAGAACATCAAAGAATAATCCATGTAAGTTTGGCTCTCTATTGACATGCTTATTCTTTTATGTTCATAAATTCTTTCCTTCAAAAGGCACTGTTGTATGGAGAAAATATGTGCCTATACTTTATCAAATTATTAAGTACATTGTTGAGATGGGTGAAAATTATAATAGTATTATGGATAATTATTTTGATGCATTCAAGGAGAAAATGAATAATATATTTTGAATCCCCAAGAAACTAATTGCGGATTACAAGGATGATATATGTTTTATGGTAGATAGTGATAAAGTATACATTCAGGAAGTTAGGCCTAGAATTGCATGGGTGAAACCTCTTGGATATGAGGTTAATATTGATGAAATGAAAGATATTATTGAGGCACTAATTAATGAACTAGTTGATCCTAAGGCAGCCTATTTTGGTACATATGATGAAGCCAAGGCCAGGATAGAACTAGAGATCAAACTTTCTTAGGCGGTAAATAAATGCCAGAAGAGAATTGCCAAATTGAAAACAAGTTCAACTCTTTTGTTAACTGAGGGAAAAGGTGAGGATGAAGAAGTAGAGGATGAGGAAAAAATAGAGGAGGAAGAGCCACTAAAGAAAAAGGGCAAGGTAATCATTACCAAGCCTACTAAGCCATCCACTGCAATGTTCACCAAAAGATCCTCTAAGAAGAAATTAGTTCAACTCTTTTGTTAACTAAGGGAAAAGGTGAGGATGAAGAAGTAGAGGATGAGGAAAAAATAGAGGAGGAAGAGCCACTAAAGAAAAATGGCAAGGTAATCATTACCAAGCCTATTAAGCCATCCAAATCAGACGAGGAAGGAGAAGACATAATATTCAAGAAACCTCCACCCACCTTCCAAGATAGATTGAAGGACTTGCAGTCCGAGGTCGGCATAACCAACTTCAAGGCATTAAAGTATGAGATCAGGATTGAAGCTAAATAGAAGCAGATTGAAGATCTAGTGATGGATAAAATGGGTAAGTGGAAATACTCACCTGATCAATGTACATTTTAGATTCCTAGTGTTTTGATGGATAAGATTAAGCCAAGATGGGAATTCGCAAAGCAAATTGCTAAAGATATATATGAGTAAACCCTGAGACAACTTATGCCAAGTCTAACTTACAAGGAGGTGAAGGAATCCATGAAGAAGAATGAAGAAAAACCAACCTTGAAATCCAACACTTGCCTTGCATTGATGAAAAACATAGAGCATGTTGTGAAAAATACAACAAATACATGGAAGAATGTATATCTTCTTCATAAATTGGGTGATTTTCAAGTCAACATAAGTGATAAAGATGATGAGGTTGATGAGGTTGATGATAAAGAAGAGAAAGATGAAGAAGAAAATGATGAAGAGACAACACATTTTGATAACATTGATAATGAAGAGGAATAGGAGCAAGAGGCTAATGAGGAAGAAACTCATGATATAGAGGAAACTAACCCATTAAGATTGTTGTAGCAGTTATAGCCTCACTTCCTCATTCTCCAAGAAAAGTATTGACAACATCAAGCCTAGAGACAACCTCTACAAGATTGATTGTGTCTAACACTCCAAGCACAACTAGCCAATCAATCTTTGCACTAATACAACTCAACACATCACCGACTAAAGTGTCAACTACTTCATCTACCGAGTTGCAGACTCTTCCATCTTCAACAGTTTTGGATACATCAATTTTGGCTTTAACAGGTACTTCTACTAGTATTTCTACAATAAGTGCAGTATCAATTTTTGTAGTAAGCCCTACTATTTCTACTATTATTTCCATTCCAAGTACATAAGCAATAAGTGCAAAGAAAGTTGAGACCAAGCCTCAACTGAGCACAAAATTTTTGGGTAAAGGTAAAGAAAAGGAGGAGGATGTTGATCTTGATGAGGAAATTATGATTCCAAATTGGGATATTTTAAAACTTACTCTTGATCAAATGCAAACCTTTGGAGAATTACTCCAAAAGAAATCCAAGTAGTAGAGACTAAGAGAAGAAAGAGATAAATAATTTAAAATCATTGAGGGTGCCAAGAATATTTTGGTAAAGGCTATAGGCATAGAGGTTGATTCTTCTCAGCGAGTTTTGTTTCAGTTGGCAGAAGTAGTCCAAAAGTATAATGAAGATCTAGATGGACAAGATAAATTACTATAGAAAGTAGAGAAAATGTTTGAAAACAAAGTGTTAGAGCATATTGCTCAACAAATTGCTATTTACCAAGTAGAATTATCTACTATTTTGGGTTCTCTAGAAACTTCTTGTACAAATGTAACTTTACTTTTTGGTAAACTATGTGATATTCCAAGCTTTACTATGGTGATTGATGAAGATCTCAAAGCAAGTGCTCAGTAATTGTAGCTTGACCCAAGTTCAAGCTTTGCACATTTCAAGAAGATCAAATTTTTGACAGATATGCAGGCTAAATTGCTTAGAGAAGAAGCAAGAATCAGATCTACATTGGTAGATATTGAGAATATGATACTCCCCAACATGGATGCACTATATAAGCATATTGTTTATTCAAAAACTCTCATCCATTGCAATAATTTCTCTATTGCAGACCATATGATTGAAATTTCAACAGAAGTGCAGGTGACATTGCACACAAGCAAGGTCTTGCAAGAGAACTAGGACAAGACTTTGGCAATCATATTAAAGGTACATTCAGACTTCTTGTCTCATTTTGGCATGTCTATGTAAATACATATAGTATAAATCTTTGGCATTAATGTCAAAAAGGGGGAGAAGATATTGGAGAAGTTATAAGGAGATATAAATGGGAAAAGATATAAGATGATATAAAGAGGAGAAAGATGTAAAAATATAGGGGGAGAAAATTGTGAGAAAGTGTAAAGAAATATTGTATGTATAGTATACTGTATATTATCTTTGAAGGAAGCATTACCATGTACAGAAATATATCCTTTACAAAAATAATTTTGAAAAATCTCAAAAATAGTATACTCTACCGAGTTGGAGATATAAGGTGATGAATAATTCAATTTTGACTGATAAGTGTTTTGTCACCAATGCTAAAGGGGGAGATTATTGACAGTACAGTCATGTTTGTTATTAGTGACACACACTTATTCAAATTGTGAGTTCATACCGAGCTTATTGTATAGTTAATAGTGTTAACGAAGCATTCCAATTGCTACCGAGTTCTACAATTGCTACTAAGTCCTTTGGAAAAATTCCAGTGTATGCCAAGCAGTTACAACTATTGTGAAGATCAGCAATGTAAACTGAGCATCTCAGTGTATGCCAAGTTTACCAGTGCAAACCAAGTTGTGTAGTGGTTATTGAGTTCTCTGTTGATGTGATGCAAGTCCAGTGTTGACTAAGCTACTCAATGTTAACCAAGAGACTCAGTTTATATCGAGCTCGAGGTGATAGTGTTTATCGAGCTATGTAGTGGTAACCAAGTAATTCAATTTATATTACAAGTTTCATAATATTTGTTGAGTCACCAGTGCAGACTAAGTTCAAGACTACTTGGAAGTGATCAGTATGGACCAAGCCTCTCCATTTACCAAGTGCATGATGATGTCGAGCAGTGACAGTAGATGTCGAGTATTAGAACCTCACCAAGTCAGTCTTCAGAGTTTGAGTTTCTACACTTTGGCTGACTTTGTAATATTTTGTGTAAACTTGTATTGTGGCTGACTTTGTAATTATGTAATTGGATTGATATATATGTAATGTATTATATCACATCCAACGTATGAATGAATGGAATCAAAGAGGAAGTAATGTAATCATCGAAGAAGAATAGAAACACAAATTACAAAGGCTACAATAGTATAAGGAGCAATAAAGATTCATCTATCATAGCAAGGTGATTTGTACACTCAGAGGAATCTCATTCAACAAACCAAGTTGTAGATCAAAGATTAGCTACTGTTTCATCCTAACAGGTGGATTAGTCAAATCCTTTAACAAGGTAGACCTAACAATCTTAAGTAAATCTCTTGACTGAGTGCATACTTCATTATATGTTTGTAAATCCTTTCACAAGGTGGACCTAGCAGTCCTTATTGCTCCTAACAAGGTAGATCATCAGAAGTGATCAATGTAGGCCTTAACAAGCCAACTTTATATTGCAATACTAAAGTTTGTGGGTATCATCCCCACCCTAGTTTTACTTTCTATTTGGAAGGTTTCTAGGTCACCAAATTTGTGTGTCAAAAGTGTTATGTATGCTTTCATGTTTTCTAAATTTCTCATGCATGAAGTTAGAATTCACATAAAGGATTAATTGTTAATTGGGTCGAAAGTTTTAGAAGTTACTAATTCACCTCTCCCCTCTCAGTAACTTAACTTGTCATAATATTTCCAACAATTATAAGTGAAGTTATTCTTGCTGAAGTGTGTTATTTTTGTTAATGAATGTTCATGAATAATAATGGAGCCAATGAATTTATTGTGTTGTTAAGATTGTGCAATCATTTAGTTCTGGTGTTTGCCTTGTGTTAACAATTTTTTTTGACGTCATGAATTGAAGGAAGGATCATCTATTGTTCTTACATAGCATTTTGTCTTGCATGAGCACACTTTCTATGGCCTTGTGATTTGATGAAATGTGAAACATCTTTTGGTTTATACTGAGTTCCCATCAACGATTACATCAATGGAGTTGAGGAAGCGTTGCTCTTAATTTCATTATTTCCTACCTGATCCTTTTGATAATTTAATTCATAGATGTATTGTTACCATGGTTTATGTCCATTAGGAATTTCCTTTTTAGTTATTTTCTTTAATCTCTCATTACCCTATCTTTGTTTTTGATAAGATAAATAGGTTTTATAGGGACCCTGAAACCCAAAAGTAGCTACAAACCAAGGTTGATAATAAGCAAAATAGCCCAACCAGATAAAATGAGTCTAAACACTGATAATAAGCATGAGGCCTAGCCAACAACAAAGGCCAACAAAAAGGCTAGAACAAATAGTCTTTAGTGAAACTAAGCAAAAGCCAAAACGAAAAGCTAGTAGAACAACAAAAACACAAAAGACAAAACTAGAGGACTACTCTTCATTCTTCTTCTCGAAATCTTGCATGGTCTGGGCTGCCTCATAAATCTTTTGGTGCTCCTCGGCCTTCTACTCCTGAACTTTCTATGTTTCCTTGTCCAAACTGGTAAAGGTGATGTCAGTAGCCATATCATCATCAGACCTGGCTCTTTCTCTATCCTTTCCTGCCTCATCTACTAGCAGGCCTCTGTCTTTGATCACACAGTTAAAGAGAGCATACTGTCATTGATAAAACTAAGGAAAGAGATCATTTGACTAGCTATATTGTGATTGTAGTTTTCAAGATTCTTAATTCTTATCTCAACCAGACTAGCTCTATCACTCTGATCCTCCTAGTTCTCATTTTCAGTCTTCCTGTTGTTGCCATCCAACTGACACACCTTCTCTCTGACCTCTTCTAGCTCATGGTATAGCCACTTGATTGATCTAAAATTATCAATCATGTTGCTATGAGCGTTGTTCAGAAGGTTCATTCCTATCTCCCTTGCATTATCAAAGATG
Source organism: Cupressus sempervirens (assembly GCA_028749045.1). Taxonomy (NCBI): domain Eukaryota; kingdom Viridiplantae; phylum Streptophyta; class Pinopsida; order Cupressales; family Cupressaceae; genus Cupressus; species Cupressus sempervirens. Next base: position 443,137,345 of record CM053787.1, on the reverse strand, counting down.
GCCACAATAGTTGAATTAATGAGGTCTTCAAGCCTGGGCTCTTCTTGATTCTCCACCAGAATCTAAGGATTCATAGCTTCTCTATAAATTCCCAATATTGTAGTCCTAACATTGAAATTCATCCGAGCTTTTCTCTTATTTTAACAAGCACTTTCCCCTCTTTAGCATTGGCATTATCCTTTTCCTTCTCCTCGGAATGAGATTAAGGGTGGGGATGAACAAGGGAAAGGGGGAGAATCAAAACATCTGGTTCTTGATTCAAAGTCCTCACTATATCCACATTATCCCTCTTCCGTTTCCCCCCGGCATGGTCCTCTTTAATCTCGTGTTCCATCTCCTTGTCTTCATCCTCAGAATCCATGCCCTCCTCATCCTCATTGTAATCCATATCCTCTTTGCCAAAAGTTTGGCCATGGTCCCTAGGGCTCTTTCTCCTAGGGGTTAAATCAGAGGACTACTTCTTAACATGACCCTTAATTTTCTTTCTAGAAATTACCCTATCTTTGTTATTGTCTTTTCCAACACTTGATTAAAATAGGAATTCATATAGTTGCATCAATAAATTGCATTCATCATAAAACAAAAATTACAAAAAATATATCTCTTTTGTGGTTACTTATCAAACAACAATAGATCAAAAAAATTATCCGAAATTGGTTCGAACCAGCAAAGGCCTCCTTGTGAACATATACATTTATCTTCAATTGAGTGGATTTCAGTAGGTTGCAAGACCACCTAGAACCTTGGAGTTGGTCCTTGATAAGATTTTCAAGAGAGGGATTCACAAGGATTCTTGTCATTCAGCATCATGCAAAATTATGGCTCAACAAAAGTGGTGCTAGAAGGAGGGCCTAAAACCATTTGGATAAGAAAAACTAGTTATTTGAATTTTTTTTAGTTTTTGGAAGTTCATCAAATATTTTGTCCATCACTATTAGAAAGTGCATAGGTACACTTTTTGAAGAGGTACACTTTTCTAGAATTGACACAAAATGGAAGATCTTGATCTACCATCTTCATTTTAGTGAGCTTTATGATCTTCACTTGGTACACGAGTTCCTAGAAATGAATCATTTTTGCAAGCCTCACAACAATAAAGGATTACCAAGAATTCTACCACTTCCATTCCAAATTTCATCATCTTCAACTCCACCTCCAAATCAACCTCCACCTATCTTTCTACCTAATCCTCCACCTATGGACTTCTTTGCTAGCATAGTAGATTCACCAATCAACTTGCAAGGTGGACTCAATGACCTTCGCAAGAATCCTAAGAGATTCTTCCCAAGGTTCATCTATAGAGAAATAAAAACAACTGATGACCATATCAAGGTATTCAAAGAAATATGCAATCAAAAACAAATTCAAGAAGAGAATGTGGTCCTCTTTTTATTCCCATAATCATTGGGAGAAGTTGCCTTTAACTGGTACATGAATTTTCCACCAGGATGTATCCAGAATTGAACCACCTTTGGAAAATTGTTCCTTGAACAATTTAAAACATTCATCAACTTGGTTGTGATACATCATCAGTTCATATCAATCAAGTGGGACCTTGTGGAGACCATTTCACATTTCAATCATCACTTTCACATGGCATACCACAAATTGGAAACACCCTACACCATAACAATTGAAGCTATGATCCAAATATCTTAATGCTATGGGCTATCTTACTATTATCTTCTTGAGAAGATTTATTGTGATAGATATTGACACATTGGACAAAGTCTTCTAGGAATTAATTGCCTTTATTAAACAAGCAAATCCTAATGGAGGAGGATTGATGGTTCCAGATCAAGCTACTATGATAGTGCCAACATATCTTGTTGGATCTTAGGTGATGCCTAGTCATTTCATTCCAATGAATCCAATTCCACTACAACATGCACTAGTTGTACTAGTTCCAACCAGAACCTACCCAGGATATGAACCTCCAAAAGTTGTTTTCTTTGAGCATAAGGAAGCAACATCCACTGAAGTAGAAAAATAATGTTTCATTGAGATTGGCCAAATGAAGAAGACCATGTCTTAGATTACTAACAAGTTAACCCATTTCAAATTACCACAAGAATAGAATAATAAATTTTAAAGAATGAAAACTAGCCCCTACAACAACAATAACTATGGCTGAAATTACAACAAGAATTTCAATGGTAATAACAATGTAGGGAATAACTTCAATCCTTCGGATTGCAACAACAAGTTTCAAAGACATAATCGACAATGAAACACCTGTCCAAACAATGGAAGTATCCCTACAGATAACAACAACAATACTCAATTTTTGGACATCAATCAATTTGATAGCAATCAAAATATACCCAATGATGGCGGCTCATATTTCAATAGAAGTCAAGAAGTGAATCCAAATTCACAAGGCAACAATAATGAGTCCTCTATGTAGTTCAATACTATGCTATTAGAATCTTATGATTCTCCACACAATCCTAAAATGGAAGAACAAGTCAACAAAGAATTTACCCTTCCATTCAGTCAAGAGTCAGATCTACAACTAGAATAGATGCTTGCTTTTTGAAATGACAATTGAAATACTTATAATTTACAGAATTGAAAGGAATCCATGACTGATGGGATTCCTCCAACATTACAACCAACGCCTTGAGATCTATGGGTTAACAAAAATTCAGTGCCTACCAGAGAACCCTATGTTGGACAAAAAAATCAAAACCAAGGAAATGTACCTATAATACTAAAGAATATTGCATGGTCAACTGAAAAGTATAGTATAGTGGAAGATTTGTAAAGAACAAAGGCCAACATGTCCTTGTTCGACATGCTACAAAATTATCCTAATCAGAGGGAAGCACTAAAAAAGACTCTTGATCATACAAAGGAATCACCTAACATAGGCCCTCAAAAGTCAGCAATAGAACAAGTTAATACTTTTGAGGCCATCCCCACCATGTATAAAGACTAAGTTGAAGTGCCTCCTTTCTTGCTCAGTATGAGAATTTTTGGAAGAAACCTTCACAATTGTCTCATTGATTCAGGAGCTTCTTGTAATGTCATGTCACTCTCAATAGCTCAAAGGTTAGGAGTCACTCCTCAACCCTCAAATCATATAGTGATAAAACTTGAGAAAATAGAAGTGAAGGTTATCAGGGTATTGAAAGATGTTGGAATATAGTTAATTGTAGACCCTCGAATTCAAGACATCATAGACATGCATGTGGTTGAAATTCTAGAAACATACAAATTGCTACTGAGTAGAGAATGGACAAAATGCCTAAGAGGATGGTTCTCAACTGATTTTACCCAACTATGGTTACCTTGAAAAGGATTGAATAATCAAATCAAGATAGACATTGAGCCAAAAATGAAGACAATGATCACATAATACAATGCACCGATTGAGGTAGCATTCTCCAATCAAGTTTAGGCTTTTACAAGGTAATAGCTCTTGACATAACTTCAGCCAAGAAACTAGACAATCTCAATGAAGAATCCATGATCTCTACCCCAAAAGAAGAGTTCTTGACTCAATTAATAGACAACATGGTCGTGAATTTGCACTACTTAGGCGATGAAGCTAACCCAAATGTTTTTCTCGTTCTAAGATTTTACAGGTTGAACAAAGTAAGTCATTCATAATTGGAGTGCTCACATTGCAAAGAAGAAGTTGCATGGGTGTTGACTCATATAATGCAATTAAAAAATGGTCAAACTCCAAATGGGATACAAAAGGAAAATTCAAGTTCCACATACATATCTGAAATTGTGGAGAATGCTAAAGAGGAAAGGGAAGAGATTAATGCATCTTACAGTGATACTTACTCAGATGGTAGAGCTCTGTCTTGTCCCCCCCAACTCCTAAGAAGAAGACATTTTATAAAAAGTTCAAGGCTAGACCTTTGTAGTTGTCCATCCTAAGCCAAAAATTGCTAAAATCTTGGAATTGACTAGGGAGATTCAAGATCAACAAGACAAACAAAAAACCCCCATATCAAAGGTCAACAATGGAAAATCACCAAATCCACCATGAGAAAGATTGCAATGGATCCCAAAGAAATAGTCTTTCAAAGTTCAATTAAAAGATAAGCTTTGAACGAATAAACACAAGTCCAAAAAGCCCAAATAAAAACTGATTTGGACACTCAAGTTTGATAGCTCTAAATGCAAATTAGGAGCTAGTGCATGTATTGAATTAATTAATCCCAAAGGTAGGTCCTTCTATGTTGCATATCATTTACAATTTAGATGTACTTTTAATGTTGCAGAGTATGAAGCCATCATTTGTAGACTTCTCTTCACATTAGATAACGATGTTAAAGCTTTCATAATTGAAGGAGATTCCCATTTGGTGATTAGACAAGTGAAATAAATTTACTCTTGCGATGATAGAATATTACTTGGATACTAGAAAAGAGTTTGGGACTTGATGGAAGATTTTGAGGCCCTGAACATAAGGTCCATTTTGAGAAAGAAGAACATAGTATCTGATGCCCTTGCCATTTCAACAAGTGCATTGCAACCTATTGAAAGAACAAAATCAAAAAGATTTTCATTTGAATTGGTTACTGCCCCATCTATCCTAGACAACATTAAAAACTTTCAATTCTTCCAAGATGACCAACATATTCTTCAGTTCATTATGTGCAATGGTCTTTTCAAAGGACAAGAGATTGATGACACTCCCAATGATAAACCCAAAGACAATGAGCTATAAGATGAAGATGGAATTAAAAATTTGAAAACCAATACTATTCATAAGGGAATGGTAGATTTAGAATGCATCTTTGACCAAGATGAATCAATACGTAGTAAAAGAACTGTTGAAGAAAAAGGGGCCGAAGAATGTGATTCATATAATATAGGCATGGAAGAAGATCCTAAGATGGTAAGAATTAGGAAGGAATGTAACCCTTAGGAATGAGAAAGTATGTTTCAATTGCTTACAGAATACAAAGATGTCATAGGTTATAGTTATGAAGAACTCAGGACATATGACCCTATAATTATCACTCATGACATTCTGTTAAAGCCTGATGCCAAACCTTTCTGTCAAAGACAAAGACCCATGAATCCTATTATTGAACCATTAATAATTAAAGAGGTCTATAAGTCACTTGATTCTAAAATTACCTTTCCAATTTGACATTATACATGGGTTGCTAACCTAGTTATAGTAAAGAAAAAGACTAGAGAAATTCTCCTTTGTGCAAAGTTTCACAATTTAAACCAAGCATCTGAGAAGGATAATTACCCTTTTCCATCACTTAATGAAGTATTTAAAATTATGAATGGATCCAAAATGATGTATTTTCTAGATGGATATTCAGGATACAACCAGGTGATGGGAGAGGAGGAAGACAGGTTGAAGACTACATTCACAATAGAATGGGGAACCTTTGCATATAGAAGGATGCCTTTTGGATTGCAAGGTAGGAGCCACATTCCAAAGAGTGACAAATGAAGCATTCAAGGGGTTGATAAACAAATGTATAGTTATATGGATGACCTTACTATATTTTTGAAAGATTGGAGTACTCATATTGTTGATTTGAGAGAAGTGCTATTTCTATGGCTCTAGTACTTGTAAGTCCCAATTATGACTTGCCTTTCAAAATCTATTCATTTGCTTCATAACTCTCATGTGTGGGGATTCGTACTCAAAATAAGGATAAAGAAGATGAGAGACCCATCACATTATTGACTTGTCCGCTAAAGAATTTCGAATTGAATTATTCTAATATTGACAAACAATCTTTTGCCCTGATAAAGGTGGTCAAGAAATTTCATCATTACATTCTCAAGAGTAAGGTATATGCTATTGTGTCGGATCCTACAGTTAAATCATTTCTCATGAAAAATGAATAGGGAGAAAGAAGAGGGAAATGGATGGCTATATTACAAGAGTTTGATTTGGAAATTCAACTAATGAAGCTGGTGATAGGACAAGGTTTGACTAGGATGATTGTTGATAATGAAATTGGTACTAACAATGAAATCATATTTGATGAAGAAATCAACAGTGAAAATGAAAAAAATATCATAGTGTATAAAGTGGAAATTGATGAAGGAATAATCACAGATGTGTGGTATCAAAATATTGTGTATTATCTTTTATAGAATCAATATCCTAACTTGATGAATAGTTCCCAACATAGGGACTCAAGATGAAATGTGAATCCTATATGCTTCAAGATAGGAAACTTTATAAAAGAAACTATGAGGTAATTTATGTGAAGTGTTTGGGATGTGAAGAAGCAAAAGAGGTGTTGAAACAATATCATGATAAATATGGCACATGACATGGATCAATAGAGGTTATGACCCATATGATTTTGAGATCAAGTTATTTTTGGCCTACAGTCTTCAAGGATACATTTGAACATGTACACTCTTGCCACACTTATCAGACTAGTGGTAATAGAGAGAGACATCTAGCTATGCTACTACAACCAATATTTGAGGTATGCCCTTTTTCCAAGTGGTAGCTAGACTTTATTGGACTAGTAAACCCACCATCGTCAATAGGACATATATTCATCCTCATAGCTATAGATTGCTACGCACACTAGATAGAAGTTGAGACTTTTTGAAACTGCATTGGTAAAGTGGTTAAAGATTTCTTGGAAGAGAATATTATTACTATGTTTGGGATGTTCTTCTTCTTTGTATGCAATAATGGGTCATATTTTACATCAATTTTCCTTACGCAATGGGCATTAGACAATCAAGTTATAACCAAGTTTTCATCTAATTACTATCCCTAAGGGAATGGTGTGGTTGAGTCCACCACTAAGAACTTGATCATAGTGATAAAGTGATTGCTAAAGGAAAACCCAAAGGATTAGCACACTCAACTAAAATATGCATTATAGATAGACAAAGCCAAGATTAAAAATGCTTTGGGGACATCTCCATATCTACCTATCTACGGACAACAACCAATATTCCCATTCAATCTCAAGATTTTAGTGTTGAAATTCATGAGACAGTATGATGAGGAAATTGATAGAGTCCATATCAGGTTGATGAATCTCTTGGAATCATATGAGAAAAGGACAATAACTTTAGAGCACATGTCAAAACATTATGTTGTCATTAAACAATGGTTTACAAGCAAGCCACAATTAAAACTTTCAAAATATTTGACCTTGTTCTCCTATGGGACAAGGAAAAAGAAAAGCCAGATAATCACACTAAGTTTCAACACTTGTGGATTGACCTTATTAGATTGTAGTAATTTTCGAAGAAAATACTTTTAGGCTAAGTTCTCTACAAGGGGAATTGGTTCCATTGCCAGTAATGGCTAGTTTCTGAAACATTATTTTGAAGCTTGAAAGCCAAAAAAATATTTAAAAAAAAAAAAAAACTTTTGACATGTGTGTTTATTTTATGCAACTGTGTTTGCTTTTAGTTGTGTGTTTTCTTTAAAAGTTTTGTTTGTCTTTTCTTGTCAGTCCGGGGGTTAGGTGCAATCAAGACTCTTTCTTGATGCTTTTAATAGATCACTCCTTTTGGTTCCAACTTTAGGGAAGAGGTATTTCTTTGTAAAAGCATTCTGATGATTTTGTTTCTTGTGCCAATTGAAAATAGACATAACTTGTAGTTGTAGAGGACTTTCAGTCTTAAATTCAAAATTGTAGAATGATAGCTCTTAACACTTTACAAATTTAAGAATTGACCACCCTATTGATTTTTTAATATGTGGTTAATAGTAGCAAGGGATAATCCAAAACTTGTTGGTACAAACAAAGGGTCTCTTCAAAGAATTTCTAAGATCATTGTTTGTCATGAGAGTGTCTTGAAAGTTCATTAGAAGAGGAACACAAGGATTATCAAACTAAAGAACAAATCTGGAAGATGACACTAATACCTTAACCACACAGTCTATGCATGGTTAGGGTATAGAATAAAGAAAGAAAATTAAAGGTGGTGTTCAATCTAAAATACTCCAGATAATTCAAAAGGGTAATCAGATAAAAAGGGATATGCATTCCAAAAGGGCTACCCTATTCTATGCAAAAATGCTACAAGGAAGAATCAAATGGAAACATACGAGCTCCATAAAGAAAATAAAAAGTAATTACCCAACGACTAAAAATGAAAGAATTGATAACTCATCAAGAGCCCTCAGAACATATTCTCTCATCTGGTCATACGATGATCAACAAAAAGGTTTTATGAGGATTCCCAATGAATGGACCAGTGAAGAAAATGATTGTCTCCAAGTTTCTAGAAACTCATGATAGACTACACCTTGAGACATCAAAGGAAATGAATATATTGAGCACACATTGATCTTGAAGATTCAAGATTATGAAATTTTGACTAAAAGGGGCTTGAAAGTTGGTTGAAATGTTTAGAATTCAGTTGTCACTTGACACATGTTAGAAGAATTTTTCTTGGTGAAGAAATGCCTTTATCATTTCTTCCATTTTGTTGGGGCTATTTGTTGTAGCTTCACAACACACGCCTAATTTCTAGTAGAAATGGGGACCCCCTAGTTAATTTTTTCTCTATCAGGTTCCTAGTTCAGAGTCTTGGTCAGTTTGGACCCTCCTAGATTTGGGTCAAACCTAGTCTCAAACTAGAAAGATTTAGGCAACTGAGAAGATCAAAAAATCATGTTTTGGGCCCTTATACTCTTTAATTGTGCACATGTGCATGTGCACTTAGTGCGTAGGTACACATTGTAACCCACTTCGGGGATGCACACCTTTGTAGGTGTGCACCTATAAGGGTGCACACTAGGTGCCTAAGGCCTATATAAGGCCACTCGACCCTTCGACTCTCTTCACTTGCTCTTTCCTCCCTCCACAAAACTGCATATCCACACCCCAGTCCACTGCACTCCTTTGCTCCCTCCTACACAACCAAAACAAAAAACAAAGGTTAGAACTCACAAGAGGTGTACATGTGTGCATCTTTACAAAGCTTAAACCCTAAACAATAGAAAACAAGATAAAAAATCTTAATTACCTATGAAGGTGGATATATGCACACCTTTATGAGGTACACACATGTGCACCTCCACACAAGTAACAAGAAGATATAGAGGTACAAACCCAAGGGTTCCATGAAGGTGTGCACATGTGCACCTCCATGCCCATATAACATTAAAAAAAAAAAAACTTTCCTCCCCCATTTTCACTGTGCAAATGCGCACACCTCACCAATGTGCCCATGTGCATAGGTGTGCAATTGTGCTAAAAGCCCATTTCAAGGCTAATTAAGCGCACCTGTGCACTTGTAGGGGCGAGCTAGGTGCATTGAAGTGCATAATAAAGAATTTTGAGGGGGGGACTATTTTTTTGTGCATTTTGAATGGTTTTGACCTATTTGGGGAGTCAATTGGAGTCTTTTTAGGTCAAGTTTTTACCTTTGAACTAATGTTTGCCTCTCTTGTGTAGATCAAATGGCATCCTCCTCATCTTCCATGGTGGAGAAAATGGCTCCAAAACTTGTCACATTCAAGTATTAAGGAGCACCAAGGAAATCAAGATTCCAATATAGACACACAAAAATCAAAGACACAGAGTTGGGACACATAGACTGGAACACATTTCTCACAATTTGCAATAAACCAAAGGAAAAGGTTGATAATGATAGCTACACTCATCTGATTAGGACTTGTAAATGTAGCATCTCATCCAACATTAGTTCAATCCTCAAAATGAATAATGACCCTTACAGAGAACTATGTGACCGAAGAGAATGTCATAAAGAGTGTTATGGGAGAGATAGTCCTGGACCTCCAGCCCTAGAATATTAAAAAAGTGTTTCACCTCCCAAGGGCGGATCAATATTTGAAAATATCATATGACAAGTCAGAGAGATGGTACTGGGAGATTAAGAAAGAGGCAAAGGAAATAGTGCAATCCTCTTTCTTGATTGACAAGACACCTATGGGCCGTAGAGTGGGAAAAGTAGATGAGGAATAAATTCTTCAAGATCATTTACCTTAAATTTTAAGTAAAAGTCAAAGATCTTATCATCTATTTACATACTTCATCTTTTGATATAGTTACTCAAGAGCTTTTTATACCTGTGGCAATTTGAATAGTTATTTGCACAATGATCAAATAGGTTCATCCTCTTTCATCCTAGCATTTCTAACTTAGATTTTAAATTCTCTAACTTCACTTTCTTTGCATTTTCATCACCTTCATATAATTTCTCTAATAAAGTGAAAATATCATAAGAAATATTGAGACTTTTTACCTTAGCTGATTCTCCTTCTCAAATTTCAGTAATTAGTGTTTCTCTTGCAATCATATTATGCTAGAAGATATTCTTTTGCTCATCTATGCATGGAAGTAGTTTTTTCTCTTCTTAACATTAAGTTCTATCTTTGTAATCCACAAATAGTCAATCCCCATGAAAATTAAGTGTATTCACATCTTATCCTTCCACTATCATAATTCTCTCCATCAAAATTTGGTTTCTCTTTCCTATAAGACAAATATATCCTCAAAATGTAAAAATTCCTTCTCAAAGAGGACCATATGCTCTAACACCAATTGTTAAGAAGTATATTCTACACACAACTTAGGGTGGGTAGGGTTGAATCAATTGTAAGAAATTAAACTTAAATCAGAACTTATTGACCAACTCCAATAATTAAAATAATGGTGCACAAAAGAGAAAACTGTGTACCATAACACAAGGATTTTTTGACTAGGGAAACCATTAATTAGAGGGGAAAAAAATTAGTGGGGATGACAGCCACAAGATATTATATTAATATAGAAGTTCCTTGTGAAAGGATGTGACCCTATTAAGAGATAATTATAATGCATTCAGTAAAAAAGTCCTTGTTAGAGGAAGGATCCCTATTAGGAGACCTTGAACCCTTGTTAAAAGTTTGTAACCATGTTAAAGGTTGATAGGGAAATAATTAAACCCACTATCTAAATTTCTCCAGCAACTATAAAGATCAATAGTTTAGAATAACATATCCAAAAATAGTAAACCAACTAATCTACAACTTACTTGCCAAAATAGTTCCTTTGAATCCCAATATCATCAACCAAATAAATCTCTAAGTATTTTTATCACAAATATTACATCCAAAACATGTCTTCAAATACAATATTCCCCATACACTAGTCAATTATCAGTCTTCAACAAGTGAACTATAACTCGATCAATACAAAACATAAACTTCAACAAGCATAAATATGATATCTATACTCATCCTTGAACATAATCCTAAAGTTTTCATAGATTAACCTATTATATACCAACTTCTCTATGCCAATAATTGCCTTGTGATAGATAGAATCTTTATCTGTCATGATTACATAAACATATGTTTTCATCAAAGGTAAAAATTGTCATCAATACAACACATAGACAACATATCCAAGTTCCACCTAAACCTGTATTCTAAATAATACCCATATGTAGAAAGGACATAATACTAGACCTCTTCCACTTGTAGACCTTTTATTTCTTCATCTCCCTGGACTCCTTCTCTTTAGTATGTGTACCTGAGGTAGATGCACAAACAAAAGTAAGTATCCTTTGTTAGCCCCAAATGATAATGTTGTTAATGTATGTAAAATAGTCATATCAGTTGAGCTATGTTGTCATTGATGGCAAGCCTTAGTTGGTTAGACATTATGCTAATTTAGTAGAGTTCCATATCATTATATTAATGAAGAGGATTTGAAGATAGTATGCTAATGTAAGTGTACGGTATTAAATGGACAATTGAATGAGTTAGACTCTAATAGTATAATATTAGTTTGATTGTTTATATGATTTGATTAAGTGTTGAGATCATATATAAGAAATTCAATTTTTTCATAGTGAATAAATAACTATAATATTAACTTAGCTACTATGGTTGTCATTGAGCATCTGAAGAAGAAATAAAGAATGTGTAGTGTCAATTGAGCAATTTTAGCATTAATTGAGTCTAGTATTGACTAACAAAGATGTAATGTTAACTAAGCATAAAAATGAAAACACATTTAAGAAAAGATTTAATCTAAGGTGATATTTGATGAAAATAAGGATTGTTCAAGAATTTTCAAGGATAAGGATGAAGTTTGTTATATTATAAATGATTGGAGAAATTCAAAGAAGATATAATAAAGGAGATATAACAATTAGAAATGGACCACAAAGTTCAAGGTGTAAATATATTTATCGAGCCTCTAGATTCAATGAACATGAACTAGATGAAGATCTAATGATTGTGATTGAATGGAAAAATATAGAAGATTCTAGAGGAACAAAAAAAGTTTTCTATTTAAAGGATAACACAATATTTATGATTGTTGATTGAGATGATTGTTGCTGATTAAGTTGATGCTGAAGAAGTTGAAGAAAAAAAGAGAACCAATCATAAATGTATTGTGAAGATCAAGAATAGGAAGTGCTAAGTGGATGTGAAGTGTGTGAATCAGCCAGTAAGAGATCATTAAAAGATTGAACAAAGCATGAATCTAAACAAGAAAGGTAGTGCTAAAATCTAATAGATCATTTTAGTGTTACTCTCTAATCATTGTAGCTAAAATATCTTAACTGAGTGGACCTAGTAGTCTTTTAAAATGCTATATTATAACATTATGTTGAATGTTTTGAAAGTCCTTTAAAGCATTCCATTCTTTAGAAATTTAAAATAATGAGTAAGGTCTAGATGATATTTGGGGAAAATCTCCCACCACGGTCACATTAAAAATGTGCATGCAACCTTTAACAAGGTTGGCTCCTAACAAAGATCACTTTAGAATAGTGAAAATTTTGGATTGCTAGTTCCTAGTTGGTTTTTCCCTTTATATGGTTTCCATGTTAAATACTTTTGTAAAATTGTGTGAATGCTTATGATGTTGCAAGTTTATTTCATGTTTATTGTTTGTTGTGGCAACTCACTATAAGCTTGAAGATAACTCTAATAATTATTATATTAAGTTGATAGTTTATTCCAAAGTTTATGTGAATTTATCTTTTAATGTTATATCTAGTTTCATAGTTAATGGTCTGAAATATTAAAGTGTTCAAGTTGGTGAAAAGTATTTTAAGTCATATAGGACAACTAGTTATAACTGATTCACCCCCCTCTTAGTTATCTTACATCCTTTTCCACTTTAACATCATGGAACTCTTTGGAACTTTGTGAGCCTCATCCTCTTCTTCCTACATCTCTCTTTCATTGTGAGTCTTGTGATACTTTCCCTTTCCCTTTTTGTTCTTGGTACTAACTTCATAAGATACTAGCATTGTATGCTAGTAAATTATCCCTAGTCTCAAGAAAGTAATGGGCTTCCATGTATGAATGTTTATTGTAGTGTCTTTGGTGTTTGCATTATGTACCTTATTATATTTTGATTTGAGAGATATTTTGGTCATATATTGTATGGCGATGCTTATTGATGTGATATGATGCTTTATGATGATGTCTAGTTATTTTGTATTCAGACATATACTTTGTTTATGATTATATGGTGGACTTATTGGATTTTGGATACTATGTTTCGATGCTACGAACATTTACTTTATTCTTTCTTTGAGATGTTTTATGATGCAGTGAGTGATGTAAATAGATTATTTTGATGTAATTAAATAAATGATTAATTAAATTATTTAATGTATTTATTGCTTTGGTTATATTATTATATGCAATTGTACTCGATCATGTTGTTTAGTGTGCAAGATTTATATCCCCTATAGTCGCACATGGAGTTAGTGATTCAACTGTTTATACCTAGCAAATGCCATCCCTATATGGGAAATGCATCTTGTTTAATTGTTAATTAAACTCTTCGGTGATTTAATAAATCCAGATTCATTTGCATTTGTGATGAGACTAGTATTATGATTATACATTTAGATGTCTGCATTTAGTCGCCAAAATTATTAAGGAATATTGTGATTTAATGTTTAAGGGAATTTTAGGTTTTTTTTTTGTTATTTTGATTACTGATAGCTTTGCCATAGTGGAATTTAATTTAATTGGAATAACCTGATTTTGTTTGGGCTAAAGAGGGATTTAATATAGTGAGCTAATTATTTTCCTATTTTCCTATTTCACTTTTAAAGTGAATATATATCCCAAAAAGGGAGTTATTCCTCACTTCTCACTTTTGAATTGGAAAATTGAGAGAAAAATCCCAAATCCTCTTTAGGAGGTATTTTTGTTTTACTTGTTGTAGGAGCTACAGGTGTGGGATCATCACGAGATTGATCTTGTTGGATTTGGCTCGAAGAGACATTGGTTTGCTAAGATTTTTGGTGGCTTTCGCAGAGCGATTATTTTATCACGAGCATTCTTATTTTTCCCCTTTGGGTGTGAGGTAGGGATCTTCCATTTGTATGTTTTAGCTTTGTTTCTGAGTTTGTTTCAGGTATTGATATGTTAGGAGGTAGAGAACTGGTTTTCCCCTCCATTCTTGTATGTTGGTTCTACCTGGTTGGGCAGATATGAGCATTTGTTGTCTTTTTGGTGTGAGTTTTGAGGTTTTGGACCGTTGAGCTGGTTGTTTTTGCATACAAATTTCAAGCTCAAAATTTATTTGATATTTGGGGTTTTTACACCCAATTAGAACTAGGATTTCATTGATTTTCGTCAATGTTGGTTTTTGGACATTTTGACTTTGCCTCAATTTGTATGACACCTAGTTTTCTTGGGTGTTTCTTGCTACTAATGTTGGTCTTGGACTCAGATTATCCACGAAGAATCTAATCCAACCATAAATGTTTAAACTGCATTGGGATTCATGTCAAATTCGTACTCCTGCCTATGTGCTTGGTAGAGTGATGTAATGCTTGGTATTTTTATTTTTTTCTCATCCAATCCTTGTGGCTTGTGATCTTCATGTAGTTTGTGTGCCCACACATGAGCACATGAGCATGCAATTATCGGGTTCTTGCAAGAACTAACTCCCAATTGCTTTTGGTTGAATTATGTTAATTGGGGTTGGGTTGGGAAACTACGTTCCCTACAGACACTCATTATGTAATGAGCATGGGTATGTAGGGTAGACAAGTGGAGGGGCTTCTCTCGTATACCCCAGAGTGTATTCTGACAAGGTAAAAATGAAGACGTTTCTAATAAGTGATAACTAAATGAATTAATGGGTAATAAAACTAAGATAATAAAAATTCCTTGTACGATTCACTTGAGGGAAAAGCATTTGTACAATTCATCTGAGGACATAGTGTGATGGCATCCAAAGGGAGAGTTTCCATATGATGTTTATCTTGGGAGTCCCAAGCGATCTAATCTCCACTATAATCCCTACATAGTAGACCCATAGAGCATCTAACTAGGACCTATTGTATTGCATTGTCTCATGATCTTGGTTATAGTCCTCCGTACTATTTAGCCTGAGTGTTAGCCATGGATAACTATATTGTGTGTGCGTGTGTGGGGTCAGATTACTATCTCCATCAACATGATGGGAGTGGGACTACGGGTTCCACATGGTTGGGAGGTGTAGCTACCTATACCACTACTGGGGATTGACATATAGAGTTGGCCTTCCTCCATGTTTGGTTCTAGAGCTGGATGCTCACATGGTTCTCTATATCTTTCTGGAGTATGTTTTCTATGTGATTTATGTTATTTCAATTTATTGAGATCATTGATTTATGCACATGTATGTTTATTGTAATGTTACTTTTCTACATGATTACACTGGATGCTATGGAGTAGATGGTTAGATGTTTAATTCTCCTTTATTTACACATTGTTTTCATTTCCATGTCTTCAAGTGTCTAAGCCTCAATTTATGTGTTTCCAGTACTTCTCAGTGTGGAGGAATTATTATTACTATACTTTTATTTACGTATTTTATGTTTATTGTCATCTATTTTTGCATCAAAGATGCATTTCCTTGCACAAGGAAAGGATTCTCTCACACGGGCCATGGTAGATGCTCACACGAGAGTATGCACTCTCATGCACAAGCTAGTATTTTCTCGCATGAGAAATTATCAGCTTATGCTTAAGGTGTTCTCTCACGTGGCCATATGTTCACTCATGTAAAGGAGAGTTTCCTCGCATGGCAGAGCATTTCCTTGTGCAGGGAGTGATACATTCTTGTGCGAGCATGTGTTTACTCACATGAGTCTGGCCTTCTATACTTCCTCATGCAGAAGACATGGAGCCTTTTTGTGAACCTTCGAGTAGCATGTTTGGGTGTCTTGGATACTCTATTGGATTACACACCTTCCTAGGTCTTGACAGATTAGAGATTAAGTGTTTCTTGTTTTTTTAACTTTCATAGTTGGTTAATTGAATGCGTTGGTAAGTACTAATGCTTAGAGATCACTGATTTCTTAGATAGTTTGGTTAAGTTTGTCATTGCAATATTTTGATCATTTGCATGTTGATGTTGTTAGAATCCATGCTTGTTACTTAAAAATAAGAATTATTGGATTTTATTTATCCTTGTTCCAAGGATCTCTGGGTAGGGCATTACATCTAGTATTAGAGCCAATGTTTCAATATTGGGATCTCTATGTTATGCTTCCACTATGATAGTGGATATTGAATTACTTATGTGTTGATATTATACTTAATCAATTTTGATATGATATTCTTGTACACTTTTTTTAGTATTTAATTTTTGTCTTGTTATCCCTTAAAGGATGCCTCCTACACGTAGGTTGATTAGTTAGAGGAATACTTGATAGAATAACCATGGTGAGAAACATAATGAACACCACAAAGAGGAATTCTAGGAAGAAAGGGAAAGACATGGAAACAATTTGGGTGGAACTAAGGCATTGGTATCTCTGCTACAAGATCTTATAGCTCGATAGGGACCTTGAGTTGAGGAAAACTGACATGACCATGACTAGGAAGAGGGATCTCACCATGGAGACTCCCACATGTCAGGGCATAGAGGCAGAGAAGAGCATGGGCATGAACACAAGTGTTCTTGCACACCACCTGGTTATAGAGATTACTATAGGAGAGGCCATGGTTGGGATGATAGAGATTCTATCTGAATGGATATGATGAGAAACCTTTAGAGGTCTAAACAACCACTATTTGATGGCCTAGGAGGAGGTTTCAAGGTCAAGACATGGTTATTAGATATGGGGTGTTGCTTCTCTTTGCCTCCGTATGAAAGAAACATGAAGGCCCATTGTGCTATTATATACCTAAAAGACCATGGATCTTCAAATCAACATAATGAATCTCACTTGTGAGATCTTTGAGGAGAGGTTTAGGGAAAAATTTCTACCTCCATAGTATTGAGAGGCTCATGCTGATGAGTTTCATGAGCTCAAATAGGGGAACATGTTGATGGATCAGTATGAGAGACATTTCTTTGAGTTGAGATAGTACTCTAGCTACCATTATGATGAGGTACTCCTCACACAATATTTTTTTAGGGGTCTTATATACTCTATCATTGGGGATGTCTATCTTCACCAGCCTAGGACACTTGCATTTGCCATAGAGAATGATGAGGCATATCAATGTCTCAAATTTTGATATAGTTTTTATATAGTTTGAACTTACTCTTTGAGCCTTTTGAAAAATATTTCCAACATATTTGTTTTAAATATCTAATGAACTTATGTTGGGTATGCCTAGAACCTATTAAACTTATGGATAGTGGATATGAAACACCTTACTTGATATTATACATAATGTGCCATATTTCATATAATTTTTTAAAGCTATGTTCTAATATTTGAGTAAGAGTAGGAATGTTGTTGTGCATTTGTGTTTTGAATGTTTCTAATTTTCAAGAAATGCAGAAGTGGCACAAGGAGTGGTAATCATTGTATTAAAGGAGGAAGTAGCGAAGACCGTTCATGGAAAAAGAAGCATAGATCAGTTCTAAATGATAAGACACGTCTACAAGGAGAGTAATTGCTCCAAAAAAATAAGGAAGACTTGACTTGTTATATCCCTTACGTAGCTATTATTTTGTTAATCAATGTTTTATGTCATGGTTGACATTCCACCTTCTTTTCTAGTGATGTTTGTTCATAGCTTTTATGTTATGTTTGTAATAAGTATCCCATCCTCTATATAGTGGAGGGGATCATCTGTTAGAGAGAAGAGAGAAAAGCTTAATGAAACATGACTAGTTTGAGATTCAAAAGTTGCTCTTTTCTGTTCTTCATGAAATATTCAATTATGTAACCAAAGAAGAATTCTAATGAGAGAGTGATTTTGGAATACCTGTTGTGTTCTTAGTTAGTCGAAGCCAACCAAGGGGGCCCACTTGGGAGGTGGAATAGATTTAGGTAGAGTAGATTTATTTCTTGCAATTTCCTATTTTAAGATAGATTTATTGTATTAGTCCTATAGCATAGTTCCTATTAAAGTTCTTGCAACACTTGTGGAAAACAATCATAGTGGATGTTTGAATTGTTAACTAGCTTAGACTTCCTTTTCTAAAGTTTTCTAAAATTATCTGTTGTTAGTCCAAGCATGTTTACTATTCTATATTAGTAGTATATATTCCTTTCATGCATTTTACTTTCCTACAACATAGGTGTTAAGACTTAAAGGAACTTAGTGCACATACTGTGCTGACCCATTTCAAGTTCTACATCCCTGGGTTGAAAATTCAAGTGTAGTTCATGATGGAATAGATAATTCTCAAAATAGACATAGTATCCTTGAGAGGAATAATAATGTGATTATCTTTACCTATTGTGGAAACTTTGCAAAGAATGTGAGAATTTTTGAGAGCAATGTGGCTAGGGTGTTTAGTATTAGATTAGGCTCTCAGGGCCATAGTACATGATCTACAAGGAAGAGTGTACTACCCCCTCAAACATGATTCACAATATAGGGTGAAGCCTAATAAACACCCTCACAAGGTGGTTGTAGTCGCCAAAACTGACAACATCATTTGTATCGACCTAAAGGTGGACAAATTTTAGGTACCATAGGAGGAAAGAGGTGTGACTAGAGTCAAGGTTAGCATTCCTAGAAGAGTTGCCCATCTGAGGGTAATCAACAAGGATCTTGTAGAGAGAGTGCACCATCTTCTAGTGCTCCTCAGGGTGGATGTAGATCTGGTTCTAGCTTTAGAGGAGCATATATATATTTTTTATGTGGTCATCTCAGCCATAGATTAGTGAAGTGTCCTATAAAGACATCTTTAGGACCTAATACAGGTGCGAACATGGCTAAACCTACCTTGGGTGATGCAAGTAGATCCCACAAAGTTTTTGCGGTCATTGAAAGTCATGAAGCTCAGTACCAGGGTACCATAGTTAGTGCTACAACTACATTGTATGGTACTTCTTCTATAGTGTTAATTGATTCAGGTGCTTCAGATTCTTTTATTTTGCCATCCCTTGTTTAGTGATGTAGGCTAGTGGCTACATGATAGGTTGATAGGTGGTAGGTTGAGTTAGCTATAGGCTCCAAGGTGATTGTGGATTCCATAGTGGTTGTGTGTTGGACTTGGGCACCTTCACCACCACAATTGATCTTCAAATCCTACCCTTAGGATCTTATGATATTGTATTGGGTATGAATTAGTTAGCTACCCATTAGGTGAATATAGATTACTAACATAAGTTTGTATAGTGTGTCAATGACACAGGTGATTAGGTAGAGCTTTTAGGGGTCTAGAGGTAAGTCTCACTTTGGATGATCTCAACTAAGTAGTTGAAGTGGAGTATATGACATAGATGTCAGATGTTTGTGGTCATTTTTAGTGACCTTGAGGAGGTTGAGAGGTGTGAGGTGACACTGGATGATCACCCACTCCTTTGTGAGTATGTTGACATATTCCCCAATGAGATACCAGGTATGCTGTTAGAATGCAACATTGATTTTCATATTGATCTCATTCCAGGAGCAAAGCCTATTTCTCAAGCTCCTTACCATATGAATACTTAGGAGTTGAGTGAGCTTAGATTTTAGTAGGAGGAATTATTGGCCAAGGGTCATATTCATCCTAGTGTATCCCCATGGGGTGCACCAATAATATTTGTGAAGAAGAACAATGAGTCATTGTGTTTATGCATTGATTACCAACAATTGAATAAAGTGATGGTGAAGAACCAATATGCCTTGCCAAAGATTTATGACTTATTTGATCAGATGAAGGGAGAAAGAGTGTTCTCAAAGATTGATCTCTAGTCAAGATACCATTAGCTTTAGATTTATGATGGTAATATTCATTGGACAAATTTTCATACATGCTATAAGAATTATGAGTTTATGGTTGTACCCTTTGGGTTAACCCATGTGCCATCAATGTTTATGAGTTTGGTTAATGAAGTATTTCACACGTACCTTGATTAGTGTTTCCTTGTTTTCTTAGACAACATATTGATCTATTCCAAGACTGTTGAAGAGCATGAGGTCCATTTATACTAGTTGTTGTAGCGCTTACAAGACCATCAGTTTTATGGAAACCTAGGTAAATGTGGATTCTTCTGATCTGAGGTGAAGTTTTTGGGGCATATCATTATAGTTGATGTCATTGGAGTGGATCTACAAAAAATCCAAGCTATCATGGATTGACCAAGACCCACTAGTGTTTCTAAGGTTCATAGTTTCATGGGATTGGCAAGTTACTACCATTAATTCGTGAAGGATTTCCCATAAGTGGCTCATGCTATCACTTCTCTTTAGTGGAAAGAAAAGAAGTGTGTTTGGTTAGATCAGTGTGAGTCATCATTTAAGGCTCTAAAGGAGTGATTGACCAGTGCACCAATCCTTGTTGTGCCTAATCCTATAGGTGATTTTATGGTTTGCACAGATGCATCGTTGGAGGGTGTGGTGCAATGTTGATGTAGGATGGTCATATGAGTGCATATGAGTCTAGAAATATCAAGGACCATGAGATTAACTACCCCACTCATGATTTGGAACTTTTGGAAGTTGTGCATGTGCTTGTGCAATGGAGATATTTCCTTTTGGGACATAGGCTTGAGCTGCATAGTGATCATCATAGTTTGTAGTATATCTTTACTCAGCCAAACCTGAATGCACGACAATGTTGCTGGATGGAGTTTTTGTGTGAGTATGATTTTGATGTTCATTACATGAAAGGGAAAGAGAGTGTCATTGCTGATGCCTTGAGTAGGAGACAATATGATATATCAATTTTTTCATTGGGAGTGGATTTATAGGGCCGCATCTTGGAGGTCTTACCTACTAACACATAGTAATAGGAGGTGAGGTCAGAGATTGAGTTTGGACATACCCTCAAGAGGAGGTTATCAGGTTATTCCCTAGAGTTTGATGGACTGTTGCGATACTTGGGGTGCATTTATGTGTCGGCATATGGTGATCTTCGTACCCTGGTTTTGTCTGAAGCACATCGTGCACCATGTTCTGCACATCCTGACATCAAGAAGATGCATGCCAACCTTAGATAGTTGTAATTTTGGGTAGGGATGAGGCACAATGTTGCTGATTTTTTTGCTCAATGTCTTGAGTTCCAGAGAGTGAATGCAGAGCATCAACATCCAGTGGGCCTTTTGCGGCTACATACCATTCCAGAGTGGAAGTGGGATACTATATCTATTGATTTTATCATAGGGTTGCCTATATCATCATGATGACATGATTTTATCATGGTGATAGTGGAAAAGTTGTCCAAGGTAGCACATTTTTCACCCATGAGGGCATCCTATAGAACTTCTTCTGTAGCGCATGTTTTCTTAGAGGACATTGTTCAATTGCATGGAATCCCTTGTTAGATTATATAAGATAGAGATCCAATATTTACTTCATCACTATGGACATCTCTTCAACATGATTTGGGCACACAACTCAATTTTAATTCAACATACCACCCAAAGACTGATGGTTAGATAGAGAGAGTGAACCAAGTTCTGGAAGACATGCTTCACATATATGTGATGGATAGAAAAGTGAAGTGGGAGGACTATATGTACCTTGTTGAGTTTTCCTATAACAATGGGTACCATAGTTCTCTTGGCATATCACAATTTTCAGGCCTTGTATGGTAGACCATGTTGTACACCTTTAAGTTGGGATCATTTAGAGAATCGAGTAATTTTGGTTCCAGAGCTGCTTTAGGATATGGAGCAACAAGTTGTTCATATTAGAGAGAATTTGATTACTACTTAGGACAAATAGAAGAAATATGCAGATGACCATAGGTTGGATCATCACTTTTCAGTAAGTGATCGGGTGTTTTTAAGAGTGTGTTCATAGAAGAGCCCCATCTATTATCGGAAAGGCTCTAAGTTGGTGCCACCTTTTGTCAGACCATTTGAGATCCATCAGAGGATCTGTCTTGTTTCTTATTGACTGGCATTGCCACCTAGCATATCGCACATCCATGATGTTTTTGACATTTATGTTTTGAGGTAGTATATTCCTGATGTGACCCATGTACTTGATTGGGATGCTTTGTAGGTGGAGGATGATCATATTTCTTTGGAGCTTATTCATATCCTTCAAAATCAGAGGTTGACCCTCAAAGGTTGGGATCTAGAGAAGGTAAGGGTCCAATGGGACCCAAATGATGAGACTTTTGCTACTTGGTAGGATGCTACACGGTTGAGAGATTCACACACCTATATTTTTGCAGGCTTCTAGGAGTAAACCTATGCCTAGTGGCAGAGGATGTAGTGCCTCTTGTGTTTGCATTTTGTACCTTGTTATATTTTGATTCGAGAGATATTTTGATTATATCTACATGATGATGCTTATTGGTGTGACATGATGCTTTATGATGATGTCTGTTATTTTGTATTCAAACATATACTCTATTTATGATTATATGGTGGAATTATTGGATTTTGGATACTATGTTTAGATGCTATGTACATTTACTTCATTCTTTCTTTGAGATTTTTTATGATGTAGCGAGTGATGTACATAGATTATTTTGATGTAATTAAATAAATGGTTAATTACATGATTAAATGCATTTATAACTTTGATTATATTATTATATGCAATTTTACTTGATCATGTTGTTTAGTGTGCAAGATTTGTATCCCCAACAGTGGCACATGGAGTTGTATGTAGGAAAATTCTAATCTATCAAGAGCACGCATAAACAAGCAAACATTAGTTGTACATGTGTCTATGAAAGATTGGAAACAAATTGAAATACAACTAAAACAAGCTTGAGTTTAACAACTTATGCAACAAAAAATTAAAATCCTCATGCACCCTTAAAGCAGCTCAACAAGGGCACCCAGAAGAGGCCTTGTTGGTGTGCTCAAGTGTGAGGGATGTGGATGTGCTTTCCCAAAAACAACTATTGAATCTTAATGTAATGAAAATGCAATATGGAATATGTGAATCTAGACTAAATGAGTGTACAATACCTTCAAGAAATGGCTATGAGTGAGCCAATTTCAAAGGATTCTAGGATGTGAAATGGAAATGCAAAGAACCAAACTAGTAATGATAATATATCATGAAAGATGCAAGAATGAATGAAAGAAATCTAACATCTACCAAATGATTAGTAACAATGCATAAAAATATCTATGAAAGCTCTAACTCTATACTAGCATGATAACAATGCAAATGAGGGAGATGGAAAATGCTCGAGACAAGGGCTCTATTTATAGGTTTGAGAGAGGCCTTGAGGAGGTGGCCTCTATGTGACATCCACATAGGTGCCACAAGGGAGACACATGGGCTAAGGGAAAAACCTATGCAAAGGTCAAATAAGCCTTTTTTATGAAAGTGATGGCTCAAAGTTTGCTCACACATGTGTGAGAAATCTTGGAGAAAGGAAAGGGGGACAAGTGTGTAAGAGGTGTGAATAAAATAATAAAATGGAAATTTTATCTTGAGTTTCTCATACATGTGTGAGCAAATACTTAGGGATAAAAATGTGTTTAGAAAGGGGTGTAAGATAATTAAATAAGATTAATTAATGAGTAGGCTTACAAGGATGAGAGTGATGAGTGTAGGCTAGGTTTTAGGAAGGGATTAGGATTAAATTAAATAGGATTTAACTTAATCATAGGATTAAAGAATTTTAATAAAGTGGAGGGAATTAAATAAATTAGAATTTAATAAAAAGAGGATTTATGAAGCACTATGCATTAAATGAATTTAATACATTAGAAGGGAGGTATCCAAATTAAATTTAAATACATTAGGGAAATGAAACTATTTATTTAAATAAATTTAATTAAATAATTAGAAGAATATGAAGAATATAATTATTAATAAATAAATAATTATAATGTCACAAGAAATATTAAATAAATTAATATACTGTTTAGGACAATTTTAAGTGTCTACATTTTGCCCCTCTTTGATGTGATGTTAGGACGACATTATGTCAAAGAAACAAATAATATGTTGCCCTAGAAAGGATAGGAGTCCTAGGAGTTATGATGTAGTGACGACAGGGGAGGGGGGTGCCCCCTTGCGAAAATGGAGCAAAAAATTTTTTTTGGGCAATTTTCATGAAAAGGACTTTAGAAGAAAAGAAAGGGTAGGAAAAGGTATAAATGAACATTTTACATGGCTTGGGAATAAAAAATGGTGGACATGGTAAAGGAAAAGGTATAGGCTCAAAAGGGGACCTTAGAGGGCCTATATAAGCCTCCAAGGGGCTCAAGGAAGAGTCATTTGCACACCTAGAGAGCATAAACTAGAGCTATAGATGATTCTGATCAAGAGATTGCAGCTTGGAGAGTGCGCTCGGGTGCACTAGAGGTTAGCTAACATGGGACTATCAGTGAATTGATTATCCCTGCTTGTCAAAAAATTGATTTTGTTATGGGAAAGTGCATTTATTACATGCAAAATGGGGTGAAAATGAGTTTAGGGTGGAGATGATAGTTCTCCGCTCTGTCATCTTCACAAATGAAAAACTAGGGTTATAGGTGCTACAGAGATGACATGATTTGTCCTACCACCTTCATAGATGACAAGGTTCATCTTGTCATCTATGCAGATGCCAAAGAGTGAAAAAAAAGGTGAAGAAGGGGTTGAAGACAATGATCTCCATGTCATTGTCTTTGAAGATGATAGTTTAACAATTGCTGGTAGGAAAACTGGCATCTGCACAGCCACTAGAGATGCCAGATCGACATTTCTATGGTTTATTTTTTTCATTAATCTATATCTATGTGGATTTGTATTGTTATCAATTTGGATGAATCACTAGAATTGGGTGATGAGGACGATCGAGGGTGAACAAAGTATGATGCCCCATGTTGTAGATAAGTAGAAATAGTAGGAAACAAATGATATACTAACCATTGCATGTCTATGTTGCAAATGTAGATGATGATGTTTCAGTCATGGGAGCACTACCCAGTGACAATGGGGCTAGGAGAGACACTCATAGAGGTAGAGTGGGGTCATGTGAGGCTATGCAGTTTGGAGCATGTCCATGAGTGGCTCAATCTGAGGGCTCACTCAATGCAACTTTATGCACTTATAGAGCAGTGGCATACAATGACCTCTAGCTTCCATTTTCCTACTAGAGAGGTGAAAGTTACTCTTCTTGGTGTGTGGCAGATTCTTTGAGTACCGATCTGTGGGAGATATCCTGAGTATGCACTAGAGGGTGTAGATCCCTATCTATGAGAGTGCTTTGGGTGGAAATGACAGAGGCTATGTATTCAAAGATCATGGTTGACATGGAGGGAGGCATTAGAGTAGAGGTTTCCATGGCTTGCTCTCTATCTTGCCTCACTTATATCGAGGATGGTGTTGGACCATGCTAGGCATGGGGTTTTGATTAGCTAGAGAAGAGTGCTGAGCATTCTTTTATAGGATGACAACATGGTCTTCTATTGGGGTCAAACTATCTTGTCCCAACTATACTATGATCTACACATGTGCACATAAAGGACACAGTAGACCATAGGTCCAGGGTTGACATTGCTAATAATGTGGTCATGGGAGCACATAGGTGTGATACACCCTATTACAAGGCAAGAGACTAGACAGCCTAGTGAGCCTTATGCATGTCAGTATAGGCCACTGATCTAGTACACCTCAACTAAGTTAGTCAAATTTTGGAGAAGATGTTTGGATGAGATTATCATGCTTGAATGGACACCATATGATGGTGGTGAGTAGCAAGGGGCTATATTACTAGTAGGGGGAGAGGATGATAGCGAGGATCAACTCTACCTTGCTTATGCATAGACAAACTATTGGCTAATCAATCAGTCTATTCATGTCGTTATGTGTTATATCCCCTCCAAGGTGCAATGACAGTTCAGGCTGGTTCAAGATGTTGTGCCTGACAGATTCCTATACCTAGTGGTATCTTGGGAGTATGATAGATTATGGGGACATGGGACCACTTTAAGGCTGGCTAGGGCATCATGGCATAGTATGCAACCAGTGCCATGGGCACACATACAAGACCAAGGAGATGCATAGATGACACCCACATATACACAATGGTGGATGGCCTATCAACCAATGCAACTAATAGTACCAGGAGTGCCATCAATAGTGGAGTAGGAACAAGGTGGAGGAGATGGGGGACATGTAGCAGTGGTGCCACCATTAGGTTAGGGAGCACAATGGGGTCCTCTAAGGTGCAGAGTTTGTCAAAGGAGTGTACCAGTACTAGTGGGGTCACCATTAATGCAGGGGCCATAGTCGGGGCCACAAGTATAAAGGCCACATGTACAAGTACCACAAGGGCCACCTTAGCAGGATGATACAAAGAAAGTGAAGGATGAACAGGATAACTTCCAGATAGAGGTTTCCTATCTATAGGGGGATGTAGTAGTTGAGAGTGCTCGAGTTGCTAGTGCATAGGTAGAGATTCCTCGACTATAGGATGAGGTACATGTAGAGTGAGTGAGGGCAGACAATGCCTAGGAGGCCTTAGTAGCACTGTAGGCTAGGATAGATACATGAGAGTTTAGTGACTTCACCATGCAAGTGGAGATGGATGAGCTAGCTAAGATATACACTCTTCGGTAGGAGGTGGCCATTGTATAGGCAAAGAAGGAGACTCATCAAAGGTAGGTGGATGAGTATCATGGCCATTCAAGATATTGCAGATAGATGGTATAGGCTAGAGGAATAGTGACGGTGATGTAGGAAGCCTTGACTACATGCCGAAATGAGGCATGAGCCTTATGACAGGTAGGTTATTATAGGACTTTGTATCATGATGTAGTGCTGGTAGATCAATGACAACTAGAGTTTCAGGAGGCATCTAGCTCATGGGCCATAGGGGGCGGTCAAAGATCAGAGCCATTAGTTGGACAAAGCAAGCCTCCATTAGGAGGGGGTATAGGAGGGACAGAGTCCTCACAACTAGCTACATGATCTTTACAGTCATCAATTTTGACACAATGATGCAGACGCAATGAGTTTTTGATGATGCATTATGTACGATGTACTATATGGTTATTTTTGTATATGGATTGTATATAGACACTTATTTTTTGATATATATGACATGATTCGATGAACCTATGTGTACATGGATGATGGTCTCCTACGCATGTGATGTTTATGGTGGTTAATGAGTATTATGCATGGTGTTATGATACTGTTACTGACATTGTGATGCTCCTAGGATGTGTGTGATGTTATGTTTCTTATGATGCCTATATGATGACTAATGTGTGGATGATGTAGGTCCTATGGTGAGATATGAGATGTATGCATTTTGTTATGTTACATGTATGAATTTACTATATGTTTTGCGAGATGTATCATGATGTATACGTCACTAAATGTAATGGTTATAATGTATGTACTTAATAGATTAATGTAATGAACAAATAATGGGATCTAACAATGAATGAAATTCATAATGCAATGAATGTACCAATATGACAATTAAATTATCCTAAATGAAAATGTCAATGATAGAAAAAGACAGTAATCATGAATGCAAAGTGAAATGATGCAAACTTAAAGTTTAAATGTGAAATTTGAAATATGAAAATGTAATATGAAAGAACCTAATGAATGGAAATGTGTCAAATTTTTCATTCATAGGAATCAAGTAGCTTAGCATAGGAGGGGGGGAATAAACATAACCCTTGTCTCAAGAAAAGTGCAATGAAATCCTATACTACATGGATCCTAACTACATGATATTGAGGGATTAAATTGTGTTTATATGGGAGAGCACACCCTAGTTTGATTTTGCAAAAGGAGTTATGTACCATATGCTATAGAACCATAGATGAAAAGATTCCTTTTCATGGAATAAACTCTCAACACAATAGATACTTTAGGATAATAGATGTAGTAGTCATGATGGAACAAATGACATATATGCACTAGAGAGGTCTAGGCACACCCAAATTCTTTTTAGGGATCTTGGAGGAAAGTATACTAACACGTTGCCCCTAGTGAGCAATGCAGAACCATAACTCAGAACTGACAAATATGCACTAAAGAATCATGAAAATAGATCATATCACAAACAATATGTGTAGTCAGTTGGAACCATTCAAGTGATACCAAGATATGGAAGATCAAGGCACACCATACAAGGCCATTACTAACACACAAAGATGAAATCAACCAAAAGAAACCTCATGACCAAGGAGTCAATTAGTCCATAGTTCTTGCCAAGAATGTTAAGTCCCAAAAGTGAATGTTGTAGTGTCATGCATAGGAAATTTTCATCCTATGAATTTTTTTTTCCTAATTTTGCTATCCCAAATGTTTGTTGGAATTATATGTGAAAAGAACAAGTTTCTCAAATAGCTAAGTCTCAATGGTGATTTTGTTTAGGTTCTGTTGCAGCCACTATTGTGGGAAAAAAAAGCTCAGTGTAATGGGATTAGGACAAACAATCAACAGGAAAATGCCTCGCATACTAGACATCTTTTGAAAGATGGAAGTGAATAGATACCTCATAGATAAGAGGTCTTTTATTGGATGCAAAGAAGTGCAAGTCAAACAAGATTTCTGCACAAAGATTAGATGAAATGAGGGTAATGAGGTGAAGTGAGATGAGCCTTATAGATTGGACTTTACAAGCTTTTTCAGGAACTTTTTTCTCTTTTTAGTCTTTTCTTCAGGAACATTTTACAAATGTTTTTGGAGTTTTTGATTTTTTGAATTTTATTTTTATTTTTGTGAAACTTTTAACAAAATTGTACAGGAACTGCAGAACTCAAGCATAACACCGCTTAAGATGTTGGATATTTATAGGATAAGGGAGTGGATTTCCCTTTGAAGGGGCAATCTAATATGGCCCAAAAACATATTTGGCTGTAATGATAAATGGACCAAGCTAATTAGCTTCAAATTTTCCTTCTTTTCATGGTTTTGGAGATTCTTCATGTTATGTTGCAAAACTAGGTCACCCACCTCAAATTCCCGAGGTCTAACCTTTTTGTGAAACTAGAGTTGAAGGCAATTTTGATACAGATAGAGGTGGTTTAAGGCATTGAGGCATCTCTCATTGAGGAGTTGCAACTCTTGCAACCAAGCAACTTAGTATTCTTCTTCAAACATCAGATTCTTGAGAGAGATTCTGAGGGAAGGAAACTCAATTTCAATGGGTAAAACAACCTTAGAACCATAAACAAGGGAAAATGGAGTGGAACATGTGGGTGAAAAAATGGAGGTGTGGTAGGCCCAAAGGGAGGGAGCAATTTGGAGGTGCTAGTCATAGCCAGTTGCATCAACAGTTTTCTTTAGGATTTTCAAAATAGTTTTATTAGTGGCTTCAGCTTAGCCATTGCCTTGGGAAAAGTATTTGGTGGAGAAATGCTAGGTAATTCTGAGTTTCCTACACAATGTGGCAACTTCCTAATTTTTGAAAGGAGTTCCATTATCAGTCATGATGTCTTGAGGTATACTGAAACTACAGATAATGTAGTTCAAAATGAACTTTGAAACCTATTTTTTGGTGGTGTAGGTTAATGGGATAGCCTTGACCCACTTTGTGAAGTATTCAGTAGCAACAATAATATACTTATGGCCATTTTTAGAATTTGGATATATTTGACCAACAAGATCAAATCTCCAGTGGGAAAAAGGCCATGGTGTGATGGTGGGTTGAAGGTCTTGGGCGGGAGCATGTATCATATCTCCATGTTGCTAACAAGGAACATAATGTTTCACAAATGATAGGCATCAACCTCCAAAGTAGGCCTACAGTAACTCATTATGAGGAGCTTTTTCACTAATGTAAGGCCACTAGAATGGGCACCACAAATTCCTTGGTGAACCTCTTCTAATGCCTTTTTGACTTCATCTTAACTGAGACATTAGAGGAGGTTTCCATCAAAGTTTTTTTGGAAAAGTGTGTCATCTAGGATAGTGTATCGGGTAGTGCAACGGATGAAGGTTTTACTTTGGTTTGTGGAAAGGGCTATGGGGATTATTTTGGGACAAAGGTAGGAAAAAAATTTAGAGTAACATGGAAACTCAGGACTGACAATCTCACACACCAACTTTGATTTAGATTGCTCATAAGTAGGAAGAAAAAGTTTCTCAACAAAAAACTCACACTTAGGATTGTATTCAGGCATGGTGATCATGGAGGCTATGGTGGCCATAGCATCTGCTACTTTGTTATTTGTCCTTGGTATCTACTAGAAAACTATCTTAATGAAGTTTTGTTTAAGATCTTCTACTATCCGATGGTATGGAAACAACTTTTCATCCTTTCTTTGATACTCATTTGTAACTTTTTTAATGACCAACTAGGAGTCTCCAAAGACAAGTAGGCTCTTAATATTCCATCTGATAGCTTGATGTAGCCCTATTACTAATCCTTCATATTCAACTTTTTTGTGTGCAAGGGAATGAACTTTTGTAAGACTTAGGTATGAGGTCTCCTTGTGGTGTAACAAACAAAATTCCTACCCTTGATCCCTTTTGTGTAAAGGAACCATCAAAATATAGTTTCTATTGTGTGCTAGGGGTAACAATCATAATTGTGTCATCTAGAAAATTTGCTATAATAGGATGATCTCCTTAAAGAGGAGCTTTGACGAGTTGGTCTACAATGACTTGTCCTTTAATGTCCTTGTGATCTTTATAGACAATGACGAATTCACTTAAGATCAAAACCCATTTTGCAGGACGACCAATGATGGAAGCTTTTGATAGAAAATATTTGAGAGGATCTATCTTGGAAATGAGATGTGTAGTGTGACATAGTTTTTGCGTGCAAAATACTACCACCAAACAAGCTTGATCAATAGCAATGTAGTTCAAATCATAGCCAACTAATGTTCGACTGAGATAGTAGATAGCTTGCTCATTACCTTTGTCATCTAGTTGTGCTAAAAGAACACCTAGGGCAACTGAAGTGGAAAAAATGTAGAGATTCAATGGTCATCCTACGATTAGAGGGACTAGAACTAGTGGATTAGCCAAGTATACTTTAACTTGCTCAAATACTTTCTGACTTAGTCAATCCCATTGAAACTTAGTGTCTTTTCGAAGCAAATGTTAGAGCAGATGAACTTTATCTATTAACTAGGACACAAACCATCTGATGGACTATAACCATCCTTGAAAACTGTGGAGTTGTTTCAATCTAGTAGGTAGAGGCATTTCTATGATGGTTTTCACTTTGGCCAGATCTACCTCAATACCTCTTCTTGACACTATGTAACCTAAAAAATTTCCTAATTGGACCCCAAAAACACACTTCTTGGGATTAAGGTGCACTTTGTATTTCTCCAATCTCTTAGATATGGTGGTAAGAACAACAATGTGGGAATCACATGTCCTAGATTTCCTTAGAATGTCATCAACATAGTCCTCTATAATGACATGTAGAAGATCATGGAAGATTGTAGTTATTACACATTGATAGGTGGTGTTGACATTTTTCAAGCCAAAAAGCATGACTTGGTAACAAAAGGTTCCCCATGGGATAGAAAATGTCATTTTATGTTGATCTTCTTCTACAATTTTGATCTAATTATAACTAGAGAAACCATCCATTAAAGACAACATTTCATGTTCAGTAGTCAAATCCACTATGATGTCTATGTTAGGAAGTGCAAGATCATCCTTACGACATGCGAGATTTAAATTCCAAAAATCTAAACAGATGTGGATGCCCCCAGATGCTTTAAATGTAGGAACAATGTTGGAAACCCACTCAAGATAATCAATAGGACATATGAATTTTGCCTCTAACATATTTTGTAGTTCTGCTTTGACCAAAAGTGCTACCTTAGGATGCATCTTGCATAACTTTTTCTTCACAAGTTTAATCTTTGGATCTTTTGCTAAGTGATGCACAACCAAATCTGTGTCTAAACCATGCATGCCTTTGTATGTCCATGCGAAATCAGTTTTGCCTTTTTATAGGAAATCAGTCATCACTATTTACTCTTCGGGACTTAGGGTAGCTGCAATGTAGGTGATTTGTGGATTATCTACCATGCCCAAGTTAATTGAAATTGTGTCCTCATTAAATATAGATGACTTTTCTGGTGGTAAAGATCTGAATGGCAAGTCAGTCTCTCCCTCTTCTGGCACTTGTAGGGGGTTTTCACTAGAAGATGCGTCCTTTATTTTTCCTTTTTCTTCATCCAAAAGTGCTCCAAAAGAGTTTTCACTAGAGGATGTTTCTTCTTTTTATTTTTTATTCTATTTTTCTTTTTTCATTTTTGCAACTATGAGAGTTGACTTGGCTACCAAAGTAGACTTCCTCATTTATTAGATTTGATACACCTTGGGTTTAGTGGAGGCCAAACCACATCCTTTAGGATAGCTATTAGCCTCAAGGGCTTTTCTGATTCCATCTTCTTTAGGTCCAAGGCTGGTGCCACGATATCCCATATTTTCAATGATGGGAGGAGCCTTGACATATTTATCTTTAGGGAATTCCACAGGGTCATATTTTCCACCAAAATATAGCCAATCTAAGATATTAGACTCCATGTGTTCATCACTAAGTGAACCCTAATGTTCAAAGGTTATTTTATTAACATGCATAGTATCCTTATTTGTATAAGGTAGTATTTGGGAAGGTTTTCCAAAGGATTGGATGGAGAGTGGTAGTTGCCCAATACACAAGGCATTTTCAAACTTATAATCTCCCATTCTTTGGTCAGAAAAAGTAACCTTCTTCATTGTATTATTAACCTTAATATCTTCAACCTTCTCTTTTCCTTTATGGGAACTAGAATAAATATTAGATAATCTGGTATTATTGTGGAAGGTGATTCTATTATTGTGATAGATCTAGGTATAAGCTTAGCAAACTCACTGACTAGACAAAAATCTATTGGGGCACCTTCCAATCTCTTCCAAAAGGCAAAAGCAAAGGATCACTTGGAATTGTGACCTCTCTTCCCTGGTGGAGAAATTTCAAGCACTGATGATATGTAGATGGGATATTTTTTAGTGTATGTATCTAGGGTTGATTGAGTAGGATGTTATATGACAAGTCCAAATCTAGGACATGGCACGTAGTATTTATTATAGCTGGCCCAACCTTTAGTGGCATCATGATAACTCCTTTTGATTCTCTTCCTCTATCATCATATGCTTTAATTGTTATCCTTTTATTGATACCTAGGAGGTCTTCTAGAAGCCCCAAGAAATGGATCATCTTCAATGTATACGGTTCAAACAAGATCCATTATCTATAAGGACTTGTTTTATTTTATGTCATTGTATAAGGACTTCAATGTGGTGTGACAAATTGTGGTGTTGATTAGTACCTTGGAAATATTTGTTTGTGAAAACAAGGTGTTGTTGTGTAGAAAGATTTCCAATCATGGTGGTGAATTGAGATGCATTAATATTTTTAGGAACATGAGACTCTACAAGAGCAGTCTCCAGAATTTCCTTATGGATAGGTGAGATGGTGAGAAGTTCTAGAATGGATATTTGTGTAGGAGTCTTCCCTAACCGAGAGAGGACATTATAGTGATAACCAAGTTTTTGTGAAGTGGATGGCACAACAGGTGCATGTGGAATTGACAGATTAGTGGGATTGGGAGTGGTAGCTTGCAAAGTAATTCTTCCCTGCCGAGTGGTTGCACCACAACTAGCTGCTTGTAGGAAAAGGGTATTTACATGAGTGTCCACTTCTTCAATGCAGCCACACATGGAGTCAAAACCACATATATCGTTTGTTTCTATTTTACCACACAAGGAGTCAAATACTGATATGTGGTTAGTAGAATAATCATAATGTAGTGCGTTGGCCATGGAAGCTTGGTTGACATTGTTCATATTATTGTTTCCATTGTTGTTATTGTCATTATTGTGGTCAAGAAATGACTTTTGAAATATCTTCAGTTTATCATTTTTAGAGGGTTGTCCTCCTTCAACCTCAATTTCCCCATCATCGACAAGATTTTGAATGAAGACTTTGAGTTTGATACACTTGTTTGTGTCATGTCCTTTGATGTAGTGGTATTTTCAATATTCATTTTCCATAATACCATTTTGATTTGGGTTGATTTTCATCAAAGGGCCATGTGTTGGAAAAGATCATTAAATGATGATCCACTAACTTTTGAAATATGGCATCCAAGGGTTCACGAAAGCTAGTGAACTTTCAATTTTTATCGTAATCATGATTATAGTTGTTATTGTTATTGCAGGGAAACAATTGTATTTGATTGCGAGATTGTTGGTTGTTTTGATTGTTGTTTTGATTTTGATTTCTATTGTCACAATTTGAATTGTTGTTGTTTGAGTTACAATAGTAGAAATTTTTGTTATTGTTTCCATCTTGAAGGTTTTGTACACTTTTGACATTGGTGACACCATCATGGGTACCACCTTTGATTTTGGACCAAAATTTTAGTTTTCTATTATTGGTCGTGTCATTGTTTGAGGATGAAGAGCTATACTA
Organism: Cupressus sempervirens; assembly: GCA_028749045.1. NCBI lineage: Eukaryota > Viridiplantae > Streptophyta > Pinopsida > Cupressales > Cupressaceae > Cupressus > Cupressus sempervirens. Next base: position 443,102,681 of record CM053787.1, on the reverse strand, counting down.
TTTAATGGAACCCTTATCTAAGAGTCCATTTTAAATGTTCTTGCCTTTCTTGACTAATGTGGCAAAGTCCTTAGGACTAGCCATCTTTATTTGGAAAGATGTCTCCAGGATCAAATTCTTGATAAAAATGTCTACCAGGTGGGAATCTTCAATTTTGTATAGCATGCGATTAGCAAGATGCTGCCACCATTGTAGAAAATTGGTAAATGTTTCACCATTTCATTGTTTTGTGTTGCACAAATCACTCAATGAGGCATGATGTTCAATTTTGTAAGAATATTGTGCTACAAATTTCCTTGTCAAGTCATTGATAGAGGTGATGGAGCCTCTAGGAAAGTTCATTACCCATTCAAGTGTGAGGCCTCCAAGGATTCTTATGAAGAGCCTCTTAAGATAATCCTCACTATAGGCCATCTCTTGACATAAGACATAGAATTCCTTAAGATGAGTGATGGGACATGTTTCTCCCATGTATTTGTTGAATTTGCGAATCTCAAAGTCTGTCGAAAATAGTATCATGTTAATAGATCTGTCAAATGGAAAGGGACAAATTTCCTTAAAAGAGAATTCCTTAACCCCTTTGTTGTTCATGTTATGGACCAAACTTTGAAGTTCATGCAACTGCTGGTGTAGATCTTGGTTTGGTTTCATTTGTGATTGTTGAAAATTGATGAACCCACCTCCAAATTTGTATGGATTCTCAAACATATTATGAGGTGGTGGAGGTGGCAGTGCACCACTTTGGCCAATGTATTGATATGCAGTTGTTGGAATTGGCACAAATGTTTTCATCATACTTTTTGGCATTTGTAAATAAGAGGAATATATTAGTTGCATTAGGATTTCCATCTGTTGTATAGGTACTTGACCAATGTTTAAGCATCCTATAGCTAGATCTGTCAAGGTTGATTGTAAAAAATTACCATGTGTAGTAGTGTTAGGCATAACACTAATGATTTGTTGAATATATTCCACACTTAATTGGAATGTGGGTTGTGTTGAAACACTTGATGTAGGTATGGAACTAGTTCTAACCACAGGTTCTTTTTCCTTCTTAGATGTTTGGGCTATGTTTGAAGTTAGCAATAAAGAGCACCATCGTTAGTAATTTGTCAAGTTCTTTCATCAAAACTCGTAGGGACATTAACACCATCTTTAACTAGGTTTAGGAAAATCTCCATCTTGCTCTCCCTAATAGATTTTTCCAACATTTCCAAGTTGTATGGATCTTTTGTAGTGCCTACCCCTAGTTTGCATTTTGTTATCAATGTCGAACTCTTTTAGGCTAGTTTATGCTTGATGATTAGTAGCATTGTTTTGAGATTATCAGATATTGTTTCAGATTCAGTTGATATATGATGAGATTAATGGCACTCTACACTTCATGTATGCATGATGATTATTAAAATATTTTTAGTTATTGGTGATGATTAGTTAGATGGATTATCATGTATTTTTTCATGGATACTTACCCCATACTACATGTGTATGGTGTGCGTGTATGTTTTCTTTATGTATGATGTTTTTGATGTGGTTAAGGGAGTCGTAGTCACCTACTAGTCAGGATCTACACAATGAACCACTTCCTGTCATTTCATAATTAGTTTAGTATATATGTGCTTGTACATGTGTGGATTTTATGTAGATTGCAGGTATTGGGTATCGACTTCCCTGAATTGCCAGGATGAGCATACCCTATCACATTATCTCAATGGTAAGAGAGAGGAGATAAATTCTTAAGTCCAAATTCTAAACCTTTAACCCATTTGTCCTAGAAAATTAGGACAAGTATATGAGTAGTTTACCTTCCGAATGCATTGTATGACATTAATACATGATTATAATCCTTTGGTTTGATCTTGTATGTGTTTTTCTATGATGGGTTTTCATATTTTGTTTTATGAGTCCTTGGTCATTTTTTCTATTAATTAAGTCAAATTAAATGATTAAATTAATGATTTAATTTAATGAAAAATTATTATGATACTTTAATATTTAATTATATTTAATTGATTGAAAAATAAATTAAATAAAAAGAATTACATTTAAAAGATAAAAGTTATAAGTATAATTATAGAACGTGATAATATTAATTTAATTTAATAATAATATATTTAGATTTCATTTTTAAATAAATGCTAAATACTATTTTTATTTATGTTAATAAATATTTTATCAATTAAACATTTTAAAAATAAATTAAAAAGTGAAAAAAGATATTAATCTATCAAGAGTTTAAAAATTGCATAAAGTATGCATGAGATTAAAATATAATAAATTAATTAAAATGTGAAAAAAGATATTAATTTATTAAAAGTTTAAAGATTGCATAAAGTGTGCATGAGATTAAAATTTAATAAATTAATCAAAAAAGAGAAGTCAAGTGGAATTTAATAAAGATATTTTAATTTCATAAATGTGCATGAAAAGATAAAGAAAAGATAATAAGAGTTAAAGTTTGGTGAGCAAGAAGTCCTCTCGGGTGATCGCACAATTAGTGCCCCAAGTTTAGGAGAGAACTCCTTATTACCAATTGAGGGTTCATTTTCAAAGGATGACGAATTTGGGAAGAGGAAAGAATTTTGGAAGAGAGAAGGTTTTGAGAGGAGAAATTTCTCTCACAATCTTCTTGGGCGTAGCGATTAGCATAAGAGTCTAGGTAGATGCTTGTGATTATTTGCATAGTTTATTACATTTCTTCTTTTCCTATCTTCTTCGTGTCTATGAATGGTTTTTTGAATGATTCTCTGTGACGAGTGTTTCAATGTGATGAAATTCTAGTATGCATGTTAAATCTTCTGTATACGAAAAGATTTATATCTCAAATAATCCTCCTTCAGTAGATTCAAAAGTGAAAATTAAATAGGGAAGGGTTTTGTATTGAAATAAAAAATTTAAATAAAAAATTTTCGACTAGTTGGTCGTATTTTCCCTATCAGAGATTTGCTAGGATTGTTATAAAAAAATATATTTAAAATTTTAATTGGGAGAATTTTTTGTTTAAATTAAATTCTATATAATTTAAAAAAAATAAAATTTAAAAATAAAATATAAAAATAAATATTATAAATAAAAAATTTAATATAAAAAATGGGGAGGTGGGGCCATGACACCCCCACCCCCCCAACCTTACCTCCACGGCCTGCGTGCAGATTGGTTGCTGCACTCGGCAGCAGTTATTACTGCTGCCGATGACAGCAACCAAGCCTATGGCAACTTGTAATAAGGGTCTCATGGCTTTATATGGCTAGCGGGCCTAAGATGTTTATTTTGAATTTTTTTTAATTTTGTTTTATTAAATATCTTTTACATTATATAATTTGTATTAAATTAAAATTATTATTATTAATTTTTAAAATAAAAATATTAATAATTATTAATATAATTAACGGTTAATGTATTTTAATATAGTTTGTTTTAAATAATTATTAAATTAATTTAATAAATTTAATTTAAATTAAGTTTTATTTATTTATAATTATAATAAAATATCAATTAATAACATTTAAAAAGATCCATTTATATGTGTTCTCTTCATTATTTTTCACTCTAGTTTTTTAGCTGATTCTAATTTGCAGTCTCTTGTTTTGCTCCAAAATGATGAAAGGGTTGGATATCTCTGCTTCCTGTGAACTATGTCATAAACAACATCGGGTTATGCTGCCAAAGAATTATCGCATTTGGATTCCTTCGAGACCTGATGAAGGTGCATTGCCAGCTAATGAAAGTGATACTATGCTTGTCTTGATGTTTATTGTTCATTCTCCCATTGTTCGGCGAGCCATTTGACATGTAATTGGTGAGGGATTACTAATTTCTATCGTGCCCCACTTCCTTTTTTCATCGAACCTAGTCTCCATTTTCCTATCCAATGCCATGAATATTATGCAATCTCCTCTACTTCTTCAATCGCTCGCTCAAAAGGTAATATGAGATCATTTTATTGCGGATAACAAACTGTCTGTCGCTATGCAATATTATGACCTATGGAGTGGCATGGCCATGGTGAGGGGTTTATTCTCTCATTCATAGTTACTTTTCAAGCATGAATGTTTTGTTTTGTTTGAAGCTCTTAAGAAGGCAATAGAATCTCATAGCTCTTTCCATATGAAAAATGCATTGCAAGCCACCTCCTGTGTTTTAGGCTTTGAGTTAGAAGAGAGAGTCAAGCAAGTTGGATATGTCCTCATAGATTTGCAAAGATTCTCAAATTTGATTCACACTCAGGGTCCAAGCCTATGGAATGTGAATCTTTAGATTAAAGAAAGGAATGCCTGGAATTCAGTATTCGAATTAGTAATCCCATAGTATACAACATCTCAAGCTGGCTCGAGTTGGTCTCCCAACTCCTCAGAGGTGGCAGGTTTTTGTTGGTAACCCGTGAGTGCTTGCAGTTGGGGCTAGAGTGCAACAAATGCCATGCTTTGGTGTGGGCAAAGTGCTACATTGTGTGAATGTAAAAATCATTGGGGGGAATTGAATGATATAGGTAGCAAGAGTTTTCGTGGCTGTGATGTTATGGAGGAATGAATAGTGGTCTGAACTTGGTATTTTGGTATAAACTTTATTTTTTGGTCTTTTTGATGGAAAATTTGTAATTGTGAAATTCAAATGTGCTGATAATTAGTTTTTGAATGCTGATATTATATTATTGGGTGGTAGTTGATACACCTTATTGTAACTATGTTTTTCTCAATAGTTTTCAAGAAACTATGTAAAAATTATGTAAATATATGGGATGATGCTGGGTTTTCTTTACTGATTCTTTACTAGTTGACCTATTTGAATCAGTTTAATAAAAATATTATAGTGGTTGCCACTTTTACCTTTAAAAAAAAATCATTTAAAAAGAGATATTTATTGAAATTATTATATAATAATCTTGATTATTTATAAAATCATAGTAATTTTATTTAATGATCAATTATTATTATTATTATAATTTATTGGTGATATTTATTTTAAAGTCATTAATGGGATCTAATAGTGAACTTTGAAATAAGGGTAATTATGCAATATGTTCAAATACAAGAACGAGATAATTAATAAGGGTTAAAATGTTAATATTATGTAATCGAAAACTTAAACTGAAACAAAAACTAAAACCTTACATTTAACTCAACAATGCATTTTGTAAATCAAACCAAACTGTGAGACTATTCTGTTTTCTATGTGTCATCTATGCTTTGGGGTTTGGGGTTGACCTAGCTTTGACTAGTCTTAGGATGTAACCAGAGGCTTGGGAGTTCTGTGTTTGTGAGATTATGATGATTTGATTTTGATCCTTTTATATTCAACCATGGTAATGTGTATGGTATGCTCTATGATGTGTGTTGATCTATTGATTGTTATTGCTTTCCAATGTTCTCTTGTGAAACTAAGGTGAAAAGTGTGACTTATCTGATATAACCATTTTGAGTCTTCGATTAGTATTTTTGGGGATGCTTTCTAGTTTCTCATAGAGAACCGATGTGTTATTGTGAATTATCTTTTGATGTTTCTAGTCTCTTGTATAAGGCTGAGGTGAAATTTGTGATTATCTATTTTATGCTTTTATGAGCCTAGGGTAGGTAATTTGTATGTTAAGTTGGGAAGTGGCTTGCAATGGGGGTCAAGACCCAAAGTGGCTACCAAGGTAACTCATTGTAAGTAGTTTAATAGGTGATAACATTTCATTAAATGGGTTAAAATGAATTAATAAGATATTGGTACCATAGAAAGTCACTAAGGGCCAGAGGATTAAAGGACTAGCTGGGTAACCATAGAGTTGACTTATTAGTATGCCTTGTTAGTACAAAAGGATACTAGTGCCACATCGAGTTAGTAGGGGGCCGAAGGATTTAAAAACTAGCTGGGTAACCCTAGAGTTGGTTCATGCGATGACACTTGCCCACTAGCAATATAGATTTCCTACGTGTCTGTGTTTGCCTCTGGGTTTAGATGTCGATTTATCTTGGAACCTTTGAGTTAGATTACTTTTAGGATTTCCTAGGCTTAAAGAGTACTTTTGATATTTGGATTGATATCTTGTTTGGGACTTGAGACTAACTCCTCAGCACGGTGGGAGTGGGCCATTTAGGTTCCACACAGTCGGGTGGTAGTGCTTTTTACTCTTACCATTGAGATCTGTCTATAGATGCCATGGCTAGAGTTTCCTTGTCTACTTTTCCCTTTATTCTATCTCTATGTATTATGATGGATGGTTGTATCTTTATGATGGATAGTTATATCTTTATGATGGATGGTTTCATTTATTGTATTGTACTTTGTATCATGGATTCGAGAAGGATGATATAATTCTATTTTTTATAAATGTATTTCTATTTTTTATAAATGTATATTCTTTTAGCCTTTCATACCCTGTGACATGTACAATGGATGATTGAGAACTCCAAATTTTATTTTCCAAGTGGTATTAAAAAAAAATGTATATTGTTTAAATGGACTTTGGACTTTTAATTATTCTTTCATACAGATGTGGTATTTGTTAGACTTAGTATTAATTAAATTTAATTGTGACTCAATGTCTTGGGATCCTTAAGGAATGTAACATGTTATGTATGCTTATAGTTGATTGTATGTTATTGCTTTCGCTACTTTATGATTAATGTGTATGTTATTCTTTCTTGTTTTAAAAAAGATGTTTGGCAAACTTAGTAAAACTTTAGGTTAATTCTTTTGGATCCCTTGGCAGGGAGTTACATCTACAAGAAATGCTTGAATGTTACTAGGGATGTTATTATTTTCAATGGGATCTTCATCTTGGTATATTTCTTCATCATCATGTGAATTACTCCCTAGAGTGGTGTTTTGAAAAGGAATCTCCAGTTCTTGTGTGGATGTTGAGCTAGGCATACCAAATTTCATACTAGGGGTACATGTGTTCCCCAACGAGGTTGATCATAGAGGAAAATGATTCACCATCTCTTGTTGTCTCAGTGATTCTAATAAAAGTGACATAAGATTAAATTTTAGTCTTCTAGATCATGTTTGTACCATACAATTGTGTCCAAACCAATGGGTGGAAGATTGTGGAAGAAAGAGAAGATGTGAGAGAGCAACTAAACTTTATATGATAAAGGGGCCAACAACCTAAATGTAAACAAAAGACATTGTTGATTTGGAAAACCAAGTGTGATATAGGATAAAAGTATCTTTCTCCTACCAAAGATGGACAAGTGATCTTTGGGAAAGATAGGACACTGAATAGATTACTCAGTATTTGGAGATGGACTTGTGATGCCAAATAAGTAAGTATAATTATGATAAATGTTTTCTTGTGGATAAAGGTCTAGTGTTGTAATCTTAGATGTTTTGTAACTAAGATGTTCTTAGGCCAAAAGATTAAGGTCCAAATGATCAAGCTCTCTAGAGGAAATTTTGCAAATGAAAGACAAGAAATTTCAAAATTGGATTGATATGGAAAATGAGGGTGATATGGTCACTATGTTGATAACTCAATCTTCTCTCTCTAGGAACACAAATCTCAGGTTCACGCTAGGGAAAGTAGACCAATTTTAAGTTTACCATTATATAAGATTATGTCAGAATGGTCCTATTTAGCTTCTTCCTTCTTGATGTCTTTGATAGCGTATCAAAATTGTTTATCACTGTGTGCTAGGTTTTTTCTTTCTTTGTAGGCAAATGGTTTGGATAATTTCACCTTCTTAAGTATGACTTTGTTGTTCATGGTAGGAACAAAAAAAACCCAATTACAAGACCAGGCACATAAATTTTGCAAAAAAAATTTGTGACTAAAAGACGCAATGAATTTCAAATGCTAGACCAAGTATAAGAACTCATTAAAATATTTGTAGGTCAAGAGGACCCACTTACAACCATTTCACTTATTGAATGTTTAGCTCACCATTTCACTCATTTTGGATTTATTTTATGTTTGGTATTGGTTTTGGATGTTTAAACATGCAAGCACATTGAACACATCAACAATTCTAATAAGGCTTTAACTATGATGAACAAGGATCAACTAGAGGGCATCCTCGATATACATAAGGTACATGAGGCCCAAATTTGTAGATGAAAGAAATAGTGCCACACAATTGGGAGGAAATGTTAACCCAAATCTCCACCTTCACATCCCAAATGTATAAAGTTCTTTGGGGCTCAGCCAAGAGTGACAAAATCTTACTTTCAAAAGAGGTGTCTTTCGATTCACCTCCTGATATTTATACTCCACCAAAATGCTAGAGTTGAGGTCATCCTGAGGGGTGATGAAATCCACAAGTAGGCCCCCTAAAAAAATAAAAATAAGACTCACTTATTTCTTGTGCACTTAAGATCACCTGAAGGCATGAGAGGAAAGAATATTTAAGTGGCCTCGGGCTTTAAAAGATACTTATTCTTTTCCAAATGAAGGTTTAGATTTTCTATCTACTTTTGAAGACACTTGTGTTTAAGCATGCATTGTTATTTCCAACTTATCAATGTCATCAACATAATAAAAAATGAAGATTCATCAACAAAAAGTAAATCGATCATCTTCAACATAAGCAAATTGCTGGAAATGAACAAATTCCCTTAAGCCATTCAAGATTGAATGTATTCATTTTAAGCACCAAGTCAAAATGTTTCATAGAAAGCTTCTTTGTTTGTTAGTCATTCAAGATTGTATGAGAGTGTTTTAAACCCAAAATTAAAATGTTTCATCGCATTCTTCTTTGACCTTAGGAATTCAAGAGTGTATTCACTAGCTAATAATTCATTCCAATCAAAAGCATGTCAATTTTCTTAAGGTACTCAAGATTGTATTTGGTTACTCTACACATGCATTCCAATGAAAAATGTGTTCATTCATTAAGGCATTCAAGAGTGTGTTTGAACATCATTCATTCCAATGAAATGTGTGTAAATTTCCTTAAATCATTCAAGAGTGTATGTGTAATGTTTCCTTAATGCATTCAACAGTTTATTTTACCTTTTGATATTAGTTGCAACATGCATTCAAAGGACAAATGATTAATTCATGCAAGTTCATTTACCATTTTAAATCCTACAAGTGATTTAAATCACTACAAATATCCAAGTGATTAAAATTACTACAAATATCCAATTGATTAAAATCACTAAAAATACTCCAAAGTTTGTCTCTTGCAATAAAAACTAGATTAAAAATTGTTGTATATCAGTTGGACAATGAGTTAGGAATAAAAAAGAATGAGTTGATCTATTAGTACCTGAAGATGATAGACACTAGGCATAGATGACAGAATTTTCAAGACAACAAAACTCACAGATGACAGAATATAGGGGACTACAATTTACTTTTCATTAACACTTTGTAGTCATAGATGAAAAAACAATCTCAGAGATGCCAAAACTTCCTAGATAACAGAAAAATGTAGATGATGGCGTACTGGAAATATTGACTGGTGCAAACTATATCATACTATAGTGGAGATGATATTTTAATAATACCCCAGGATTCAGTCTGCCAACAACACAGATGATAGTTCTAGCTAAATTACGCAGATGGCAATTTGATAAAACAACTAGTTTTCTGGCTGCTCACTATGCAGTCAATAAAATGGTAAACTTCAGAGATGAAAAAGTAATATTCAAAGATGTCGAAACTTATCAGAGATGATAGAATGGGTTATGTTGTAGGATTGAATGATTTTGAAAAATAGGCCTGACAAGAGATGCAAATAAGCAGAGACGCTGAACTATGGAGATGACAAAGCATCTTCGAAGATGACACTGTGTCCTAATGGAGATGAAAATATGTGGGTTGTGACAATAAGTCATGAGTTTTGGTGAAAATTGAAAGTGGAAGAGGGACATGGGTCCCACTAGGTGTGCCAAAATGTATGCAGGAAAATCCTAATCCGTTGGAAGCACATGTAAACAAGAAAACATTAGTTGTACATGTGCATATGAAAGATTGGAAACAAATTGAAATACAACTAACACAAGCTTGAGTTAAACAACTTATGCAACCTAAAATTAAAATCCTCATGCACCCTCAAAGCAACTCAACAAGAGCACCCATAAGAGGCCTTGTTGGTGTGATCAAGTGTGAGAGATGTGGATGTGCTCTCCCAAACACAACTATTGAATCCCAATGTAATGAAAATACAATATGGAATATGTGAATCTAAACTAAATGAGTGTAGAATACATTCAAGAAATGGTTATGAGTGAGTCAATCTCAAAGAATTCTAGGATGCAAAATGGAAATACAAAGAACCAAACTAGTAACAATAATCTATCATGAAAGATGCAAGCATAAATGCACAAAATCTAACATCTACAAAAGGGTTAGTAACAATGCATAAACATCACTATGAAAGCTCTAACTCTATACTATGATGATAAAAATTCAAATGAGAGAGATGAAAAATGCTTGAGAGAAGGGCTCTATTTATAGGTTTGAGAGAGGCCTTGAGGAGGTGACCTCTATGTGGCATCCACATAGGTGACACATGGGAGACACATGGGCTAAAGGGACAAGTCATGCAAAGGTCAAATAAGCCTTTCTGATGAAAGTGATGGCTCAAGGTTTGCTCACACATGTGTGAGAAATCTTAGAGAAAGGAAAGGGGGATAAGTGTGGTGACATATTAGTCAAGTTTGTTATTAGTGACACATACTTATTCAGATTTTGTATGGTTACTGAGCTCATTGAATAGTCTACAGTGTTTTCCATGTAATTTAGTAGCCACCGAGCTCTACAGTTGCTACTGAATTTTCTGGACTAATTCTAGTAGCTACTGAGCATTTTAGTGGTTAACAAGTGTATTTAGTTGGTGTAAAGCCTAACAGTTCAAACCAAGAAGATTCAGTCTAGCAGTTCAACTCGAGCATTTTAGTGGTTATCGAGCATTGTAGTTTCTACCAAGTTTGTAGTTCATGTAATGTGAAGCTAGTATCAACTAAGCTTATGTGTTTACCAAGTGATTTAGTTTATGCCAAGTTACACAGTATCTACTGAGTCACCAGTGCAGACCGAGTTCAAGACTACTTTGAAGTGATCAGTATAGACTGAGCTTCTACATCTTCCAAGTGCATGACAATGCCAAGTAATGATAGTGGGCACCGAGTATTAGAACTTCACCAAGTCAGTCTTCAAAACTCGAGCGTCTTCATTTGGGCTGACATTGTGATATATGTGTTAACCAATATGATGGTCGACTTTGTAATTTTGTAATTTTGATTTTGATATATATGTGATGTATTGTATCATATCAAAATGTATGGAATGCAATGTGTATGTAATACAAGTGCAAGAATGTGAATGTAAGCAACAGATAAAGATTTATGAAGGCCATATCAACATAAGGAGTAGAAGTGACAAACCTATCACAGAAAGGTGATCAGTACACTCAAGGAATCTCTATCAACAATCTAGTTGTAAGTCAGAGATCTACTATTTCATCCTAATAGGTGAACTAGTCAAAATCCTTTCACAAGGTAGACTTAACAATCTTTCTTAAATCTCTTAATAGAGTACATACTTCATTATGTGTTTGTAAAACCTCTAACAAGGTGGACCTAGCAATCCTAATTGCTCCTAACAGGGTAGATCATTAGAAGCAATCATTGTAAGCCTTGACAGGCCAACTTTATGATACAGTATTGAAGTTTTGTGGGTATCATCCCCACCCCAGTTTTACTTTCTATTTGGAAGGTTTTTGGGTCACCAATTCATTGTGTTCAAGTGTTGTGGATGCTTTTATATTTTCAGTTTCACATGCATGCAACTAGATTAGATATGATAAACTAAATGGTAATTGGATTACTACAATTAAGATCTGTAATTGATAAAGTTTTTAATGTTATTGATTCACCCCTCCCCTCTCAATAACCTAGCATAGTCTTGAATATTTCCAACAATTGGTATTAGAGCTTTGTGGTTCTTAGGAAAAATTTTAATAGCTTGAGCAAAGATCAAGGATAATGGAGATATTCAGACTTGATAAGGCAATTGACAATGAAAAGTTGGATCTGGAAATGGCCATTGCACAACTCAAGAAAGATAAGGAGCAACTTTCCCAATCCCTAAAAAGAAGAAAAGAACTTGCCAATCTAATGAATGACCATATCTACATTGAAGAGAGAATTGAAGATTTTTTCCCTTCAAGCAGTTTAGATGAAGCAAATGATTCAATCAAAGAAATCCTAGAGAAGAACGGTTCCCTATAAGAAGAAGTAAGGAAATTGAAAAGAGAACAAGAAATTTAGTTAGTAAGGTTGTGTGAAATCTTGGAACAAAGGAACAAGATAAAAGAAGAAATGGATGGAAGAAACAATGAGATCCAGAACTAATCCCTTCCGCATGCAGATCTTATGGATCAAATCTCAAATGAAAATAAGGAAATCATGAGCCAAAGATAGATCAATGAAAGATTAAGGAATGACCTAAATTTAGAAAGACAAATCAATGAAAGAATAAGAAATGAGCTGAGATCTAAAAAGAAAATCAGTGAAAGATTGAAAAATGACCTAAACACTGAAAAGAAAATCAATGAAAGAATGATGAAATCTCAAGTAGACATGGTTCAACTCAATGAGAAAAACCTCTATAGGAAAAAAGGAAAAGAAGGAATTTGATACAAAGAAGAAGATGAATCCTTCAAACAAAGCGATCAAAGGAATCAAAGACCTACTTGCAATCACTGTGGTAAGTTAGGTCATACATCAAACAAATGTTGGAGTAATGGTATAGAAAAATTTAATGGAAAATGCTACAATTGTAGTCAGCATGGTCACAAGGCTAATGAATGCAAAGACAAACCAAAATTTGAGGGCAAGTGTTACAAATGCAAGAAACAATGTCACAAGGCATTAGAATGCAAAACTAAGTTATTCAATCCAACATAGAAAATTGTAAAAGCAATATTCGATTGGGACTTCAAAACTTGGTGTAGATGTCATTACTGTGGATAATTTGGACACATTAGCATGAATTGTGTTAAACATCACACAAGGAAGAGAGATAACACCATAAGATGTTTCACTTGTACTGAACAAGGTCATCTAGCCAAAAATTGCATGAATATAGGTAAAATTGAAGATGAAAAGAAGGAAAAAGTAGATAATATTCAAAAGTAGATGAGGCAACAATGGTTTCCTAAATCTACTAAGGATTCTAGTCCAAGTAATGATTGTCATGTCACTCAAGAAGTGAGTGACTTTACCATTTCCAACTAGGTTTCCAAAGGAGAACTGGAATTGTGTTATCAAGATCACATTTAAATAGTTCCAATTCAAAGGTGAGAAAGATCCAAATTAGTATTCAAGATACAAAAGGATCATTGAGGAAGAAAGATATCAGTTATCACTGAGTTACCTTCTCTACCGAGTAAGGTCGGGTCATGGACTCTACCGAGCAAGGTCAGGAGTAACAAGACATGCATGGTTACCGAGTCACAAAGTCTTCACTGAGTAATCAATAAAATAGTGGATGATAGGCTCTTAAGCATGATGTAAAGCACGATGTCAACTCAACTACCTTTGCATAGAGCATTAATGGTGAAGCTTTAACAAAAAGCATGAAATCAAACTCATTTCTCACCATGAAATCTAAGTGCTATTGCAAAGAAGTGATTTATAGTGTGATCAAGCAATTTTAAGCAAATTTGCAGAAGTTATCAAGGTTCTCATAGTTTACCAAGTAAAATGGCATCCAACAGCAACAAAAAAGTGAAGAGAGGGTCTGAGATGTTGGTTCAAGGAGTCGAATGGAAATCGTTGGATTTCAAACTTGTGTCTGCAGTTATAGAAACCCTTGACTCAATCATAGCTCAATCAAAAATCCCTCCCAAGGTACTCCTTATTAATGACATTCATACTCATTTCAAGTGCTCTATTCAAGAAATTGTTACCCTAGAAATGGATGATGCCCTAGGTGAATTGTGTGTTAATGGAATTCTTAAACATGAGCATAAGAATTTGGAAGACAAAGGTTTAACACATATTCCCCAAATGCCCCGAGGTTTTCAAATTAAAGGGATTAGATACATTCTAAGCCAAGTGCATAATGGTCAACTATGGCCTGAGCAACTTGTTGTGATTACAAAGAAAATGATTCATCACATCACTAGCCTCCCCATGCTCCCCAAAGCTAAAACCACCAAAACCCTAGGTTGGGCTGAGCTAGAAAAGAAAATGCTAGCCGAGTGGGATAGTAGAGGAATGAAAATTAGTAGTGTAATAGATGTAGAGCTGAAATTTGGAATTCATGTTATAGTACATAAGATATATAGTTTGAGCCACCTTAACAGTGTATCATGTGAAGCTCTGGACTTGGCTTATAAAGTGGTGAAAAATAATCTATCTTATGACTTGGTAGATCTGTTGTTGAAGCAACTCAACAAAAATATGGAAAGTATCAGGACATCCAAGAAAAACCATTGTAAATTCAGTTTACTCTTGACTTGTTTGTTCTTTTATGTTCAAAAGTTCTTCCCTTCCAAAGGCACATCATTATGGAGAAAAGATGCGCCTGTACTATACTAGATAAATGGATATGCTATAGAAATGGGAGAGAAATATGTCAACATTATGGACAACTACTTCAAAGTGTTCAAAGAGAAAATGAACAATAGGTTCTGAATACCTAAGAAGTTAGTTAAGGATTACAATTATGATGTATGCTTATGGTATATTGTGATAGAGTTTATATCCAGGCAGTAAAGCCCAAAATTACATGGGTAAAACCTCTTCCTTATGAGGTAAATATTGATGAGGTAAATGATATTAGTGAAGCTCTAGTTAATGAGCCTATTGATCCAAAGGCACCATACTTTGGAACCTATGATGAGGCCAAGGAAAGGATAGAATTGGGGATAAAACTCCCTCAAGCAGTAAAGAAAGGAAAGAGGAGGATAGGTAAACTAAAAACTAGCACACCTCTCACATTAATTGAAGGCAAAGGAGAAGATGTAGAAGAGGCAAAGGATGAAGAGGAATCATAAAAGGAAGAAGAACCTATGGAGAAGAAAGGCAAGGTGATCATCACCAAGCCACCTAAGCCATCCACTGTAGTCTTCTCAAGGAGGTCCAGGAAGAAAGGAAGTGATATTGTCCTTAGCAAACCTCCTCCCACCTTCCAAGAAAAGTTGAAACAAATTGAAGAAAGTGTAGGTATAAAAAACTTCAAATATTTGAAGTATGAAACAAGGATAGAGGCAAAGCAGAAACAAGTAGAAGAACTGGTGTTGACCAAAATGGGCAAATGGAAGTATTCACCAGATCAAATTGCCTCCCAAATCCCTAATGAATTGTTAGAGAAAATAAAGCCAAGATGGGAATTTGTAATGCAAATAGCAAAAGACATTTATGCACAAACCCTGAGGTAGTTACTACTAAGCATGACAAATGTTGAGGTAAAAGAGTATTTGAAGAAAAATGAAGATAAAATGACTCTTAGGTTAAATACATGTTTAATTTTGATCAAAGATATAGACCATGTAGTTAAGAATGCTACAAACATGTGGAAAAATGTTTATCATCTGCATAAACCAAGTGACTTCCTAGTAGATGTAAAGGATGATGATGATGACAGTGATAATGATGAAGAAGAAACTTATATTGAGCCTACACATTTTGACAATGAGGAAGATGAAGGAGATAAAGAGGTAGAAGCTACTAAGGAAAATAAGGAAGATGAAGAGGAGACTGACCTAATGAAGATAGTAGCTATATTCATTACCTCACTTCCTCACTCTCCAAGCAAACAAGTAGCTATATCAAGCTTAGAGACAACTTCAGCAAGTTTGATTGTGAAAACCACAAACACTTCAAATGTCCAATCACTCTTTGCCCCCACTTAGCTCAATGTATCACTAATAGAAGTTACTTCCACTTCATCTATCAAGATGCAACCTCTCTCTTCTTTAGCTACCAAGTTGATGTCATCAATCATGAATATAGTATCTTCTACAATTTTGAGTTCTTCAGCAATAAATACTTCAATTTTGGATACTATAGTTTTGTCTACTTTAGTTTTGGATACTTCAATTATGACTTCTTCAGTCTTTTACTCAACAAGCATTCCTATTAGTATTTAATCAGTTAGTATTATATAAATTTTTACTGCAAGTTCTAGTATATCAACTATAGTTTCCATTCTAGACACAAAAGCATTAAGTGCAAGGACAGTTGAACCTAAGGCTCAATTGAGTACAAAATTTTTGAGTAAAGGAAAGGACATAGAGGATGATATAGACTTAGATGAGGAAATAGAAATCCCCAAATGGGATATTCATAATCTTTCTGTAGATAAAATGGATGAGTTTGGTGAAATTCTTCACAAAAAGGCAAAGCAACAAAAATTAAGAGAAGAAAGAGATAGAGAGTATACAATTATAGATGATGCTAAAAATATTTTGTTTGAGGCTATAGGAATTGAGGTTGATACTTCTCAACCTATTTTTTTACAATTAGCAGAAGCAGTCCAAAAGTTCAATGAGGAAACTAGTGGATAGGATAAGTTAATTTAGAAAGATGAAAAGAAATTTGACAATAAAGTGCTAGAGTACATTGCTTAGCAAATTTCTATTCAACAAGTTGAGCTTTCATCAATTTTGATCAATCTTGAGACCTCCTGCACAAATGTGACATCACTTTTTGTGAAGTTATGTGATGTTTTTGAGTTCACAAAGGAAATAAATGGCAAACTACCAAAAATTAATGAGGATCTAAAAGCCAGTGCTTAGCAATTGCAACTTGACCATAGTTCAAGCTCTGCACATTACATGAAGTTCAAATTTTTGTCAGAGATGCAGGCAGAGTTGTTAAGAGAAGAAGCAAGGATCCGGTCATCACTAATTAATATTTAGAATATGATCCTTACTATCATGGATACAATGTAGGAACATATTGTTTACTCAAAAACCTTGATCCATGACAACAACTTCTCTATTGCAAATCACATGATAGAACTCTATGTAGAAGTACAAATTGCTCTACATACATGCAAGATTTTGCAAGAAAATTGGGATAAAACCCTAACACTTATTCTTAAGATAAATTTTAATTTTTTAAATCTCATATTGGTGTCTCCATGTAGATAAGCTCTGAATAAATCTTTGGCATTATTGTCACAAAGGGGGAGATTATTGTAGAGACACATGGTATGCTATATATAGAGACACATATTATGGGGAAGAAACATGCTATGAGGAAAATGTATATAACAGATGATGTATAGTATACCTTACAAAGATAAATTTTGAAAAATCTCAAAACAATATATTCTACTGAGCTAGTATCATATGGTGATGTATATAAGATTTTGGCTGATAAGTGTTTTTGTCACTGATGCCAAAGGGGGAGATTGTTGACATGTCAGTCAAGTTTATTATTAGTGACATACACTTATTCAAGTTTTGTATGGCTACCAAGCTCATTAAACAATCTATAGTGTTTGCCATGTAATTCAGTAGCCACCGAGCTCTACAGTTGCTATCGAGTTTTCTAGACTAATTCTAGTAGCTACCGAGCATTTCAATGGTTACAAAGTGTATTCAGTTGGTGTGAAGCCTAGCAGTTCAACCCAAGCATTTCAATGGTTACCGAGTATTGCAGTTTCTACCAAGTTCATAGTTCATGTAATACGAAGCTAGTGTAAACTGAACTTATGTGTTTACCGAGTGATTCAATTTATGTCAAGTTACATAGTATCTATCGAGTCACCAGTGCAGACTAAGTTCAAGACTACTTTGAAGTGTTCAATATGTACCAAGCTTCTATATCTACTGAGTGCATAATGATGCCGAGTAATGACAGTGGGTGCCAAGTATCAGAACTTGACCAAGTTAGTCTTCAGAACCTGAGTGTCCTCATTTGGGCTGACTTTGTGATATATGTGTTAACCTATATGATGGCCAACTTTGTAATTTGGATTGGTATATATATGTGATGTATTGTATCATATCAAAATGTATGGAATGTAATGTGTATGTAATGCAAGTGCAAGAATGCGAATGTAAGTAGTAGATATAGATTTATGAAGGCCATATCAGCATAAGGAGCAGAAGTGACAAATCTATCATAGAAAGGTGATCAATACACTCAAGGAATCTCTATCAACAATTCAGTTGTAAGTCAGAGATCTACTGTTTCATCTTAACAAGTGAACTAGTCAAAATCCTTTCACAAGGTAGACTTAACTATCTTTCTTAAATCTCTTAATAGAGTACATACTTCATTGTGTGTTTATAAAACCTCTAACAAGGTGGACCTAGTAGTCCTAATTGCTCCTAATAGGGTAGATCATCAGAAGTGATCATTGTAACCCTTTATAGGCCAACTTTATGCTTTAGTATTGAAGTTTTGTGGGTATCATCCCCACCCCAGTTTTACTTTCTATTTGGAAGTTTTTTGGGTCACCAATCATTGTGTTCAAGTGTTGTGGATGATTTTATATTTTCAATTTCACATGCATGCAATCAGATCAGATATGATATACTAAATGGTAATTGGATTACTACAATTAAGATCTATAATTGATAAAGTTTTTAAGGTTACCGATTCATCCCTCCCCTCTCAGTAACCTAGCATAGTCTTGAATATTTACAAAAAAGTGTGTAAGAGGTGTGAATAAAATAATAAAATGGAAGCTTTATTGGATCTTGAGTTGCTCACACATGTGTGAGCAAATACTTAGGTATAAAAATGTGTTTAGAAATGAATTTAGGATAATTAAGTGAGATTAATTAATGGGTAGGCTTAGAAGGATAAGAGTGATGTGTGTAGGCTAGGTTTTAGGAAGGGGTCAAGATTAAATTAAATAAGATTTAACTTAATCATAGGATTAAAGAATTTTAATAAAGTATAGGGAATTAAATAAATTAAAAATTTATTTAAAAGAGGATTTATGGAGCATTATGTATTAAATGAATTTAATACATTAGTGGGGAAGTATTCAAATTAAATTTAAATACATTAGGGAAATGAACCTATTTAATTAAATAAATAGAAGAATATGAAAAATATAATTAATTAATAAATAAATAATTATAATATCATAGGTAATATTAAATAAATTAATATAGTATTTAGGACAATTTTAAGTGTCTACATGAGTTAATGATTCACCTATTTATACTTAGCAAATGTCATCCCTATATGGGCGACATATCTTGTTTAATTGTTAGTTAAACCCTTTGGTGATTTAAAAAATCTAGATTCATTTCCATTTGTGACAAGACCAATTATATTATGTCTGTGCATTTAGATATCCACATTTGGTCACGAAAATTATTAAGGAATATTGTGATTAATTGTTTAAGGGTATTTTGAGTTTTATTTTTATTATTTTAATTACTGATAGATTTGTTGCAGTGGAATTCCATTTAATTGAAATTACCTAATTTTGTCTGAGCTAAAGAGGGATTTATTTTATTCACCTAGTTATTTTTCTGTATTAATATTTCACTTTTAAAGTGAATAAATATCCCAAGAAATGAGTTATTCCTCACTTCTCACATTCAAATTGAAAAATTGAGAGCAAAATCCCAAATCCTCTTTAGGAGGTATTGCTGTTTTACTTGTTGTGAGAGCTACAAGCATGGGATTGTTGTGAGATTGATCTTGTTGGATTTGGTTTAAGGAGACCTTGGTTTGCTAAGATTTTTGGCAGCTTTCGTAGAGTGATTATTTTATCGCGAGAATTCCTATTTTGCCCCTTTTGGCTTCGAGGTGGGTCTCTTCCATTTTTTTTTTGTTTTAGCTCCATTTTTGAGTCTGTTTCTAGTACTAATATGTTAGAAGGTAGAGAACTAGTGTTTCCCTCCATTCCTATATGTTAGCTCTACCCGGTTGGGCGGGTGTTAGCATTTGTTGTCTTTTTGGTGTGGGGTTTGGTGGGTTTTGGACCGTTATGGTGGCCATTTTTGCATATGGACTCCAAAACCAAATTTTATTTGATATTTGAGATTTTTTTACCTAATTGGAATTAGGGTTTTAATTTCATTGATTTCATCAATGTTGGTTTTTTGGGCATTTTGACTTTGCCTCGATTTGTGTGCTACCTAATTTTCTTGGGTGTTTCTTGGCACTGATGTTGGTCGTGGATTCAGATTATCCACGAGGATTCCAATCTGACCATATATTTTTCTTCTTGCATTGGGATTCGTACCAAATCTGTACTCCCAACTATATGCTCGGTAGAGTAATTTGATTTGATTTTTTCTCATATAGCCTTTGTGGTTTGTGTGAGTGTAGGATTGTTCTTCTATTTTCAAATATGGCTAGCCAGAATAGTACATAAATGTTTAAAGCCCTAACAACTAAACATCAAATGCTACATCAAAACCCTGGGATAGAATGGGGGTGCATGCACTTGTCAAGTTCTTGCGAGACTGGATCTCCTGATTGCTTTTGGTTGAGTTATGTTCACTGGGGTTGGGTTGGGAAATTGCATTTCCTATGGGCACTCATCATGTGATGAGCATAAGCATGTAGTGTAGACAAGTGGAGGGGCTTCTCTCGTATACCCCAGTGTGTATTATGACAAGGTAAATGTGAAGAGGTTTTTAATAAGTGATCACTAAATGAATTAATGGGTAATAAAACTAAGATAATAAAAAGTATCTGTATAGTTCATCCAAAGGTAAAGTGTTTGTATGGTTCATCTGAGGACACAGTACGATGGCCTCTCAAGGGAGATTTTTCATACGATGTCTAGCTTGGGAGTCCCAAGCAATCTACTCTCCACTATAGTCCCTATATAGTAGACCCATATAGCATCTAACCAAGACTTGTTGTATTTCATTGTCTCATGATCTTGTTTTTAGTCCTTTATACTATATGGAGTGAGTGTTAGCCATGGATCTAACCAAGACTTGTTGTATTCCATTGTCTCATGATCTTGTTTTTAGTCCTTTATACTATATGCAGTGAATGTTAGCCATGGATGATTGTATTATGTGTCTGTGTGTGTGGTTGGATGACAATATGGGTTCCATGTAGTTGGGAGGTGTAAGTACCTACAACACTATTGGAGACTGACATACAGAGTTGGCATTCCTCCATGTTCGATTTCAGAGCTAGATGCTCACATGGTTCTTTATATATTTTCCATGTGGTTTATGTTTTTTTAGTTTATTGAGATAGTTGATTTATGCACATTTATGTTTAAAATGTTGTTACTTTTTCACATGATTACACTAGATGCTATGGAGTACATGGTTAGATGTTTAGTTCTCCTTTATTTACACATCATTTTTATTTCCATGTTTTTAGAGTCTGAGCCTTGATCTATGTATTTCTACTACTCCTTGGTGTGGAGGATTTAATCTTACCATACTTCCATTTATGGATTTTATGTTTTTTGTCATCCATTTTCACGTTAGAGATGAATTTCCTTGTGTGGGCCATGGTAGATTCTCATGCGGGAGTACACACTCTCATGTATAGACTAGTATTTTCTCGCATGAGAAAGTAATGGCTCGCGCTTAAGGTGTTCTCTCACATGGACAAATGTTCACTCATGCAAAGGAGATTTTCCTCATGCAATGAAAAATTTCCTTGCATAGGGCATGCAACTTGCTTGCATGAGCATGTGTTCACTCGCATGATTCTAGCCTTTTGTACTTCCTTTCATGGAAGATAGGGAGCCTTTTTATAAACCTTCAGGAAATGTTTTTGGGTATCTTAGATATCCTATTGGATTGCACACCTCCCTAGGTCTTGATAGATTAGAGTTTAAGTGTTTCTTATTTTTTAAAATTTCATAGTTGGTTAATTGAATTCGTTGGTAAGTAGTGATGCTTGGAGATCGTTTGTTGCTTAGATAGTTGGTTAAGTCTTTTGTTGCAATCTTTTGATTGGTTGCATGTTGATGTTGTTAGAATCCATGCTTATTACTTAAAAAAAATTTATTGGATTTTATTTATCCTTGTTCCAAGGATCTCCAAGTGGGATATTACATTTATCTTTTGACCACTACCCTTTTCAATCTTTGATGATGCTAAAAGTTGGGGTCTCTCTAACACTACATCAACTCAAAAATTTTGTGAATACACTTGAGGGTATCTAAGACACACCTATCTCAATGATGGATATCATCATTTACCCAAATGAAAAACCTTTGCATTCTTTGCTACTTGGTTGATTGTATCATCTTTATTTTATAAGGGATCAAGTATATTGACTAAATCCCTATCCCAAGCATGTGGAAGAATGCTAATATATAAAGAAAATTCTTCCATCTTTAAGTTTATTTGATATTTCCTAATGTGGACTTCATAAGAATCCACATAATTAACCCAATGACCTTCTAGGTGAGGCTCATGCACATATCCCTTTCCTTTGATATTGCTAAAAGAATCCAACAAGATCATAGATAGGACAAAGGAGCTTGAAGTCCTCTCATGAATAGTCCTCCAATTCATTTTCAAGTGTCCTAATTTCCTTAATATCACTAATAGCTCATGCACCTATGGACATAAGAAAGTCCCAACAATGTTTCTTCTCATCCTTGATGTAATAACAAGCCCACAAAATCCTAACACCTAGATATATGTGAAGGTATATAACTAAGTATAATATGTCCAATCTAATGGACTTATGCAATACCTTCAACTAACAACCTTTTCACATAATCACCCTCAATGTAATAGATTATTGCAAATGAAAAGACATCATTAACAATTATAAATTTAATACTCCCCTCCATTATTTTCTTCTTGACAAGTTGTGGGTAACCACATGGGTCCATGACTAATTGTCCTGAATAGACCCTTGTTTGGTAAAACCTAGATATCGTACCCTCATGACCAGTAGGTAAATAACATATGAATTCATATATAATTTAGGGTAATATTGCACAACCTATAAATTATAATGGATACAATTTCTTATAGTGGCAATTAGTCAATCATGTTCCTATGGCTCCTCATCTTCTCTATGAAATAATCATCCAAGGTTCTAATGATCTGTATGATGGAAAACCCATCATCTTTCTCAAAATAACTATAGCATATCCAATATAATAAAACATGTATCCCTTGCTCATATCTATCTTGTCTAATTGGGCCCTTAGATGTGTCTTAATTAGACACCTCTTTGTAATTAGTTTGAAGGTTGCATTTGTATTCTCTTGAAATCACTTGTCTGTACTCTCCAATGTGATATTATAGAGATGTCCATTTTTGGGTTATGAAATAAATTTGATATTTTATCTATCCTAAGGCCTAATACAAATACTCTAGTTGATTTATTTACAAACTTATCATTAGGAATATAAGGTTGTGAAAGTGTCATGATGAGATTAGATGTTTGTACCACTATTAGATGCTCAACCACATTCACCAAACCTACTAAGACTATTACCATACATATTTTGGATCTATCCTATGGCCTACCACACTATTGTGTAAATTCACCCCGATATCCTAGATCTCATAATGTCACTTGCCTAACCTCGAAGAAGCCTTGGTTCTATTAACACTTGCATTTTTCAACTTTATTTCCTTATGCCATTTGTCCATTTTAAGTTTTATTTCATTATGAATTCCATTCATGATTCAAATTTTGCATGATGTAGCCTTTATTATTTGAATAGTTACTTCTAATTTTTCTGTATGGGATATAAGATTGGCATAAATGGATCCATCATTCATGTCTGTCTAACTGCTCATGATTGACTGATAAGTTGGTTAACTCAAGGGAAATGTTGGAAGAAATTGAATATCATCCCATTTATCCAAAATGGAGATTAATTTTAATATAAATAAGGAAGTATTACTATTGATGTCTTGAGGATTAGAGGAAAGTTCATTTGAGTGGAGGAAATCAAAGTGGATACTTCAAAACTAGCTAAAGGATACAAAAGGCTCAAAATAAGGGAATAACACTTATCAAGAGAAGTCAAACTAAAGAGAATACCAAAAGAGTTCATAGATAAATATTTTCTGATGAAGTAGGAAAATAATAATAAGAAAATAACACATGTTTGAGAAACTTAAATTGATAATGTCTAAAGCATCAAAGACTATCACATATTGGGAAAGTAGACACCAAGGATTACATCAACAAGACTTGAACTAAAAAATAAAGAAAAATAATCTCCCCGATCTTTGATGATATTATGAGTGGAGGTTTGAAAAACAAAAGATACCTAGGGATGTTATGAGATAATGATCAGGAAAACATATAAAGAAAGAGAAATGTAACATTAAAAAATATTAAACCATTGAAGTCTATCAACAAAACTTACATTTTTAGTCATCCTAATCCTTGATAACATCATTAAAGTATCCTATGGTGATGCAAAGATCATCCACATAATTGTACTATAAACAAAGAGATAATTCTTCTTGACCCTTGATGGAAATATAAGTAAATATATGTTGATAAGGTCTAAAAGAAATTTCATCCCCTAGTGTTATTCAAAAGTAGTGAAACCTATTAAATTACATAATGTTATCACTATCATTTTTCCTAATAAAAAAAAAGAATTGGCCAAAGACATACCAATACACACTTATCAAAGTAGCTTTAACTATCAAAATGACATGAAAAAAATCTTCCTAAGCACTAATATAATTTTTAGAGCAACCTATACTGGTAGGCACATGAGAGATGAGGTCAAGAAATGCCTGACCAATGAAAGTGATAAATGGGTGTGTGCATGGTGTCATCATGAAAGCTTATCTCGATGAAATAATAAGCATCAAGATAAGATATATAGATAGAATCCTCATTAGTATAACATAAACTATCAAGATTGCATAAAATAGCTTTCCCAAAGCCTTATAGAAATGTTACTATCACCTACATTGATGGCATGATGGTAGAAGCATTTTTAAATGAGTCATGTGATTGGATTAAAAGGGGAAATTATATCAGAAAGCATATGCCACAGGGAAGCCATTGCCATGTCATGCTAGAATTTAAAAACTAAATAGAGGGGATTCTATTTAATGCTCACATCAAGAAAGCTTAAAGATCACACAAGGAAATATGTTGATGAATTAATGAGCCATTAGTGAAGTAATTTCCTATTTGATTATAACTATTTGACACAAAGTATTTACAAAGGCTAAAATTTTTTCATAGGAAAGAAGAATTACATAAGGTTTCTCTACAAATTTTAGAAAGAATTCTATAATAGAGGCATCAATTACTTCATGAAAAAGGAAACTTGCAAAGGGTACATAATCCAAAAGTAAGAAGCAAAAAATAAAAGAGGGTCCTCCTACTAGGAAGCTCACCTAAGAATGATTGATCAAATGCAAGCCTTGAGCCCTACATCTAGGAGGTCAAAATAACATTTACTTGAAAGAGATAAATTGGAAGTTAAGTATAATATGTGGGAGATATCTAGATGGGTGTTGGAGGCTATGAAATATTCTGGTTTAATTATCTTTGGAGGAATAAGAAGGTTCCTCCCTATGACCCTTGGGGAATTAACTTGGGTAAGTTCATCATACAAAATATTTTCTTAAATTTGAAATTGAAAAAGAATATGTGTAATCACCTGAAAATGGTCTTCTAAACCAGATGCCCCCAATCTCAATTATCAATAAGAAAATCATCAAAGTCCTAACTAAAAGGCACATCAATTTCTATCCTTACTCTGATCTAAGTATCAAATTGCATAAAATCATTAACTGAAATAATCATAAAAATTTATTAATTGTTAAATATCAAAAATAATTGATAATAAAATTACTCTAAAATTAATCCAATTTAATATCCTAAAACATTAATTAAATTGAAACTATTTGCTTTAGATTACGGTAAAAATAGGTTTTGAAGGGACCCCAAAACCCTTTCACATCCTCAAAAAAGGAAAAAAGAAAGCCATCCAACAGGAAAAAGTCCTTAAACCTACTAAAAAGTAGAACCAAAATCAAGTTTTACAAGGACCTGGAACCACTAACAGAGTCCAAAAAAAGTACCCAGGTTTTACAAGGACCTAGAATTGTCAGTATAGATTAAAAACTAAAAGCTAGAAAATAGGACCAAACATAGGAACTAGAAGTAACAACTAGCTAACAGGATCAGAATAGGAACCTGACCAAAAAAGAAGATCCAGGAAGCTATTGCAGTTCTGTAATCATCTTAACTACCTCCTTACCAATCTTAGCCATGTCTTGGATGGAGTTAGCAGCCAAAGAAGTAGCAACAATCAAGGCTTTCTTCCTCAAACTCTGTCTGGTCCTCTTGCTTGGGCCCTCTGAAGATATGGTTCCTTCATTAACTCTTTTGCCTAATGTCGCCACAGCTGCACAGATGCTTGAGGTAACTTGCTCCATTTTTGTTCCACTTTCCTTGATGAGCACTCTAAGATTCTGCTCATAATCCTTTAATTTTTTTGGGATATCTCCCATTTGCACCTCCATGTGTTGAATAATAGCCTCATCAGCCTCCTAGTTATGTTGCAAGATATCCACTTTCTTCTTTAGCCCCATAATTTCATTATATAACCAGGAGTTGACCTAAAGGAAGGAGTCAACTTTTTGTTTAGCAGAGTGAAGGAAGGAAAGTTTGGTTTCCCTCTTCGAGGATTCACCCACGTCATCAACAGTGGTGTGTGGTAAGGGGCCAACTTTATCAATATGAATCCCCCCATCCAACGACTCCTCCTCACCAGACTCCGCATGAATATGATAGCTCTGACCCTCCTTATCTTGTCCCTTAATCTCCTTAACAGGAGTGGAAGCTTTCCCCATGTTTCCCTCCTCACTCAAAATGGCTGGATCATCAATTAATTTTTCTTTCTCTTTATCACCTCCCCCAGACACAATATGAGTATCCTCATTATCAGACTTACTATGTTCTAAATTCTCCTCAGTAGTATCTTCCTCTCTCCCTTCCTCATTATTGTCTTTCAAATCCAGGTAACCATCTAGGTTAGAGCTAAACTCCCCAGCATCTGTCCCCTCCTCTTCCTCAGGGACATTCTTATCTGAGCCTTCAGTGCTCTCCACCTCCATATCCTCTTCCTCAATTTATCTTCAAGAGATGGAGGGTTTCGGTTTAGCCTTAATTTTCTCTTTAACACTCTCATCAGTTTTACCTTTTATGGGTTTAGGGCTCTTTTATTTGCTAGTGGATGGAGACGAAGCAATGGACTTATTTTTGCAAAAACCCTCAATGAGTAAAATCAGACCTTCATGTAAGATGGGTCAAGACTGTTTCCTTTTATGGGCATTCAAACTTTGGAGCAAAGAAAATTGCAAATAGAAAGGGAAGGAAATTCTATCCTTGTACCTGAAATGGTTAAGGAAGACAAAGTGGAATTTGTGCACCCTTTTATTTCTTCCATCAAGGATGAAATACTCATGAATACAACCAAGCACATCATGCCAAATACCTTTTATCTGTTGCACATCAAAGAAGTCACCATTCTTCTCCAATTGCATCTCCTCTTCATCCATCTTCAACAACTTTTTATAGGCCGCATTGGAAATATTGGTCTGCTTCGAAAACTTGATACCTTTCATGTGGAGACTAGTGACCTCGGCAATGAATTCCTCAGTAAGCTTTACAGAAACACCATGTAAAGTAACTTTGTCATCCACCCAATTTTTGAAGAAGGCAGTGGTGACATGGGGTTTGAATCCATGCAACCGCTCTAGGTAGCTAAACACCTTCCCTTTCTAGAGAATCTTCCAAACGTCCTACCTAGCCTTCCAATCATCGTATTTTTTGGGTTCCTGCTTCCTCGGTTCACCTCCCATTTTGCAGAGCAAACAAAAAACAAATTGAAACTATTTGTTTATTATACATGAAAAAATAATTAAATTGAATTAAATATCTATGAAATACCAATTATTGAATTAAATATTCATACATTGATAAAATCATATTGAATTATAAAAATATTCAATTATCTTCTCCAAAATTCTAAAATTGACAAAAACAATTCCAGAATAGAGTTTGAGTGAAAAGTTGAGTTCAAATCTAAGACATGAAATCAAAAAGTAAATAAAGGAGTTAAGTTAACCATGCATAAATAAAAAAGGCAAGTTAAGTGAAACTTTGCAACATTTCTATAAAAGAGAAAAAATTAAGTGACCTATCTAAATCATATGGACATGTTAACTCTCTTATCACTCCAAATTATGAGAGTGATTTGTGCTTCCACCTCCTAAGGTATTTGATCAATAGGAAGTGTATGGATCAAACTCAACTCGAACTCATGCTAGGGAGTTATAAATAGATGGCTCTTAACCCCTCATTTCATATGCATAATTGAAGAGGAAGGAGATCACACTAAATTTTCTTTAGTGATGTTGTGCATCACATTTGAGAAGAACTAAGTATTTCTTATTGTTTATTGTATCTTTTATAGAAATTTTGTTGCATATTAGATCATTGATTCACATAGATTGATTTATCATTTTCTGGAAATACAATAGGGAAGTTAACTTTGAGAGGGGTTGGGGGGGTAAATCAACACTTAAA
Organism: Cupressus sempervirens; assembly: GCA_028749045.1. Taxonomy (NCBI): domain Eukaryota; kingdom Viridiplantae; phylum Streptophyta; class Pinopsida; order Cupressales; family Cupressaceae; genus Cupressus; species Cupressus sempervirens. The sequence goes on along the minus strand of CM053787.1, from coordinate 443,074,295 downwards.
ACTTTCAACCTCTAAAACTATTCACCATACATCTATCTCATAGTCTATGCATATAAACTAAAATACCAAAATAAGTATATACCTTCATAGAATGAAAATAAATATTCAACACATGTATGACACAAGATATTTGGTTACCCAGAAACCCTCCAAGGAGAAGGTAAAACTAGAGTGGGGATGATGCCCATAAATCTTCATTACTACAGTAATAAAGTGTATCCAATGAAGGTTATAATGTTTGACCATGTAACATGATCTACCTTATGAAAGGTTTGCCCTATTAAAGGCTTACAAGTTTGTTAGATCTTACCTTGTTAAAGGATTTAAAACACCCTGCTAAAAGTGTGCCTAGTAAGAGGACTTTAACTTACAATGAAGTAAGCACCTTGTTAAAGGATTTACAATAGCCTATTAGGACTACTTTGTTAAGAGACTTAATTGATTCACTTGTTAAAATGGCTCAGCAATGATCTTTCGGTTAGCACTCTATTTCTTGATGTCAGATCACCTCTATACTGATGTGTACTTGATATGATCAGATGTACCTCTCTTGTCCTCTGTTTCCCTTCCTCTGTTCTCCCTCTAACTTATTCTACAATGTAACTCAATTCATAACACCTTAATCACCATGAATGCTCTAGTTTCACATGCAAACTCTCTTCAAATCTCCTTAGCATTCCCTTTTTCCATCTTTTTTAAAGTTTAGGGTTTATCTTCCTTAAGAAGACCTCGACAATTTAGGGTTAGGTATGAATCAATGGTAGTGATTCACCCATATTATCGCTTAAACCTTCCCTTTTTTGATTGGATGCATGTCATGCATAGGGATTCACAATTACAAAGATTGTGAAACAATACTTAAGTCAACTAAAAAATAGTTTACATAGTAGTTTGTGCCAATACAAATAGCTATGTCAAAAGTGTATTACTCAACATTTGAAGTCCTTGGTGCTCAATACTAACTATAACTTCAATGTTGTCACTTAGCATCTGAATGGCTCAGCATGCACTGCTTTCTCAGCACTTGAATCACTCAACACACACTATCTGCTTGACATCTAAGTGACTCAACACTTGAGTGGCTCAACACTCACTGTTTACTTGAGTTATGCTCAACATATGTTACTTGTTTGGTATGAACTAAGTAGATGACTTAAGTGTATAGACACTCATTAGTCAAAACTAATATGAGATCAACAATCTCCCCCTTTAACACGAGTGTCAAAAATAATTGGTCATGCATTAATGATCTTATCCTTATGAGCATAACATAGATAACTAGTATCTATTCAGCTCCTATACAAAAATTTAAAAAATATCAAAATTTGGCTACACATGACTTATCAGTCATACCTTAGAATTTTGTAACTCCCTCTGAGTTGATTGTTCTATGCTATACTCTGTATTTAATACAAAATCTTTCTCTTATTGAGTAGATTGTCTATTTATTTAGCTCTAGCTATATCTCCTCCATACTATTTCTCATTAGTACTCCCCCTTTGTCCTTACTCCCCCCTTTTGACACTTATGTTAATGGGTTATACACTAATAGTGTGTTTTTTCAAAAATGGTTTGTGGATCTCAAGGATAATCTTTATAGTTGCATCCTAATTATCACAAACTACCTCCAAAGACTTAATTTGGATGGCCAACTCAAAAGAAAGATGTAATAAGCCTTCATGTGTAGAAAGATGGGAGTCTTTCTTAATGAGAGTTTCAACATAAGCTAGTTCCTTGTGCAATATCTCCATGTGTGGAGTCAATATAGACTGGATGCATATCAATTTAGCCCTAGTGTTGGCTTCATCTACATGTAATTTTGCTAACTAACTATGGGAATGTAGGAGGATCTTGAAGTATTTCTCACTTTGGGATGGGGACTTTGGTAGAGTTATGCCAGATGTGTGCATAACGCTCTCTAAGTTTAGGATATGACTCCTAACTTCCCTTGTGAAGAGTGTAGTATTATTTAATTTGGTATACAAAGAGAAAATATTCTCTAGTGTCTTATTCACACTTTCTATTTTGGTTGCTAATTCAACCCATGTTAGTGCAATAACACTTGATATCTTTTCATAAACCTTATGTTGGAACTTTCTCTTAGACCATTCAAGTAATTTGACATTAGAATCTAGGTTTGTGTCATTTAGCTTGTCCACAAAGCTAGTTAACTAATCAATTATTGGTTTTTTGTCCTCTAGAGCCGGTAGATAAAATGCATCAATAAAAATGTCTTTGATATCAATCAAATATTTCTTCTACCTATGCTCTTGCCTAAGCAATTCTTGATGCTTCTTATTTGCTAGAGCTTCCTAGAGTATGCCCATTTGTTCAATAGTAATAGTTGCATAATCAAATTTGGGCAACTCAATTATCTAGGTTTAAATCAACAAATGATGTCACTCAAGATCCATTAGATGTACTTGGAATTTTCCTTGAGGATTGTAATGGTGTAGCTTCTATGCTCAGCCTCTAAAGAGCTTGACTAGGAGGAGTGACAGATTTTTGTAATGTTACTAAAGTTTGTATTGCTATTTTCTTCTCTGGCTTTGTAATCAAAGTTGACACTTCAGGTGTGTCCTCTTCCTTTGTATTATCAGTAACACCTTGATTATATGTTGTAGGTGAAGGAGTCTCTACCTGACCTATTTGAACTTGAATTTCTTCATTCTTTTCTATCTCATCTTTCTTCTCTTCGTCTATCTCACCATTTTCATGTACACTTTTCCTCTATAGTGACTAAGATCAAAGTATTTTGTGCCATTGTATTGATGGTAGGAGTGGCTATCTCCTTCCTTTGATATACCACAAGGGGTAATGTTGGTTGTATCATTGTGAATTGAGGAGGGGCTGAAGGTGTAATTTTTTTCTGTAGTGCCTCCCCTACAGATACCTTATCTGCCTTCTCAATCTCATCAATACTCTCCAGTACATGATTCTCATAAAATTTATCCTGGGTGGTGGTTTCCACTAGTATCTTTTTCAAGTCATCCTTTGTGAGGGGATTGACAGTATCAGAAACATCCTTTATCTTTATAATGTTATCTTCTTTGTTCTCCTCATGTGAAGGACTGGCACTCAACACTAGTGTATCTGGTACACTCTGTTCTGTTGGCTATTCATCCTCAGTTGGTGCCTATGTGTCTATGTTCATGTTCGTTCCTCCCTCAACTATATCTTGTTTAGTGCAATCTTCTTTTTCTCCTTTTTTTCTTCAGCTACCTTAATAGGTGCCTACAATATTGCTTGGGGTGTTGTTAAACCATATAGTGATTTCCACATCAAATTAGTCTTTTGTACAACATCCTCAATGTTATTATACAATATAATGAATGCCCTATATTTTGCTGCAAATTTTCCAGTATGTTTCTTAATGGCTTTTTCCATTGCAACCTTAGTTTTGGCATTACCTAGGCAAGTATTGTTTCTCTTATTTGTTTTTCAGTATTCAGACAATAGTTCCACTTCTGCTCAACTCTCTCATACAAACTCTTGGTAATGGATTTGGCAAGTTCAAGAGGAGCCTTTTTAAATATTTCCATCATGGAATATACAACCTCTTCAACTTGATTCATTTCAATCTTTCCAAGATTGTCAAACTCAATGTGAGAGAATCCAGATAAATCAACATGATTTTTAATATTCTCACATAGATTACCTAAATCTGAAGAAGAACTATGACTTACCACTTGAAACTGGTTGTTGTCATTAGATTCAGTCTTCTCTTCATTAGATTCAACTAGAGCAACATATTTTCTCCTTGGTCTCTTCTAAGATTCTTCACCCTTGCTAGCTTGACTAGCTATTTTCTCCTTTGGCTTGGCTACTTCCTTAGCATTTTGTGTAGTGGCCCTTGTGCTAGCCCTAATTGTAGGTATTATAAGCTAAGTAGGTTTTTCATCCATCTTTGATTTGTTTATGCAGGTGCTTTGGCTTTTCTTTTCTTTTGTTTTAGTAGCTATAGGTGCTTCACTAACTTCTCCCTCGACACTTTCTACAATCTCTACTTCCTCTTCTTATTGGTCCTCTCCTTGACCTTGGGTAATGGCAAGTGGTGCTTGGATAGGTGAATTCTATTCTTCTTCTTCTTCATCATCATCATCATCTTCTTCTACCCCTTCACCAAATTTCTCTTTTGGTTTCTTTACAATCTTATTCTTCTTTCTAATGACTGAAGCAGTCTTCAAGTCCATTGCAATTTTTGACTTGGCCACATCATAGTTCCCAAAAGTTGTAGCCTCCTTGTCTACTTCTTCTAAAGTAATGCTGTTATTGCTACAAAGGCTTCATCAATGTTGATTTCTTATCCCAATGGTCTTAACCATCTAACTCTAGGAATTGCTACCTGGACATATGTATAGTCAGTTTCAACTAGGAAGAAAACATCATCAAAATGTTTCTCCACAAGTGAAACTTGTATCCTTGGTCTTTTCTTCATTGTTTGCTTGAAGTCTTAAAAGTATCTTGTCATGATTGACTTGAAATTATCACCTAGTTTTTAGTGCCTACCCCTAGTTCGTATTTCTATTATCATTGTTGAACTCTTTTAGTCTAGTTTTATTCTTATGATTAGTGGCATTGTAGTGCCTACCCTTGTTCACATCTTTTCTGGACATTGATGCTATTATTATCAGACTGTGATAGACTAGTTTTATGTTGATGGATTAGTGGTATTGTTTTGACACTATCAAACATTATGTTATGGATTCAGTGGTTATATGATGAGATCATTTAGATTTTACATTTCATGCATACATGATGATCATTATACTATTTTCAGTTATTATTGATGACTAGATGGATGGTTATTATCTTATGTGTTTTATTATGGATACTTACCCCATACTTGCATGTGTATGGTGTGCGTGTTTTCTTATTGTATGGCATTTCTGATGTGGTTAAGGAAGGGAGTTGTAGTCACTTGCTTAGTTGGGATCTACACGATGCACCACTTCTTGCCATTTTTTTTTTAGCTTAGCATTATCTATATTGTATGTACATGTATGGTTTTTCTGCAGGTTGCAGGTACCGGGTATCGACTTCCCTGAATTGCCAGGATGAGCGTACCCTATTATACTATCTCAATGATAAGAGAAGGGAGATAAATTCTCAAGTCCAAATCCCAAACCCTTAAACCATTTGTCCTAGTGAGTTAGGACAAGTATCAGAGTTGAGTACCCACCGAATGTGTCGGATGACATATTTCGTGATTTTTAACCCTTTAGACTAATTTTGAGTGATTTGCTCTATGATGAGTTTTCATATTTTATCTTGGAGGTCTATGGTGAATTTTCTATTAATTAAGTCTTAATAAATGGATTTAATTAATAAATTAATTATTTGAGAAAATTAATATAAAATATCATGTTATTTGATATTTTGATTGTAATTAATTAAATGAGAATTATTGAGGAAAATGAATTAAATAAAAAAAAATTAGAAATTAAAATTAATAATAATAAAATAATAAATAAATAATAATAATAAAAGTTACAAAAATTAAAATAAAAGTTATAAATATTTAAATAGAAATTATATAAAAAAGTGAATTGGAGTTATAAGCTTGCATGGGAGTTAACACACTTTTCTATTTCTCATGTGTCAAAAACATGGGGGTTAGTGCATTAATTAAGCACATGGTGTCTACAACCCTATGGCTCATCTTGAAGGTTGGAAAAGACCCATGCTTAGTTGGTGACACCTTCCAGCTATTTCTAGAAACATTCTAGAGGTTTCCTGAGAGCTCTTTATATTCAGGCATCCCTAGAAGCTTAGACATAGCGTTTGGAGTGCAATTGGAGCATTGGAGGATTCGAGAATTCTAAAGAAGGGAGGAGCTTGCTCTGCGGATTTTTTGAGGAAGAGCGATTTAGCATCAGAATCTGGGTAGATTCTTGTGATTTTATTTATGCTATTTCCGCATCACGCATTCCCTATCTTCTTCGTGTCTTCCATATGTCTTCTGAGAAGTTTCATATTTTTATGCATTCTCAAAATGGGTAGATCAATTTATTTGAGAATTTTATATGCATAGATTTGAAAGATAACGGGGCTAGGGTTTAAATTCATAGCCAAACCTATTAGATTATTTATTGGATAAATTTGAAGATCAAAGATTTAAAGAAATTTTTTGAAAATTAGAATTTCTAAGTAAACTGTGTATATTCTTGAATCTGCATACACATATACGTATATATCATTATATACATATATATATGTATGTGCTGTGATGGTGATAAACTCTGCGTGTATATATATACACACACACATATATATATACATATATATAACCACATATATATATATACATACATATGTATATATATATATACATACATACATACATATGTATATATATATATACATACATACATATGTATATATATATACATACATATGTATATATATACACATATATAATTATTTATATAATAATCGAATGTCAAATCGCGATAGAGTTTCTTGTTAGTAGTATTTCATATCGCATGGAAACGTTTTTATAAAAAACATTATTGAAAATCACGTTAAAAAAATAAAAAATATATATATGATGTTGGGCGGGTATTATATACCCCACCCACCGCAGGCTTGCGAGACCGCAGTGTACTTGTGGTGCAGATGTATTGGGCCGCGCGATTTTAAAATCGCATTGCGATTTGAGTTTGGTTTTAAATTATATAAAATTTTATTTGCAACGTTATTTCATATGAGATTTGGATATGAATCTCGATTTTGTTGCAATATCATTAATTATTAAATGTTATTATATATATATATATATATATATATTTATGTATGTATATATATATATGTATATATGTATATAAGTATATATAATTAATTATAAATGAATATTATAAAGTTCTAAATTAATGGATCACTTTTTTAATGATTTAAAATATTGATATTGAGCTTGTCAATTATGAAGAGATATTAATAATTAATTTAATTAAACTTAGTTTAATTAAGATTAGTTATTAGAATATATAATCAAAGTTTTGATTCATTGAGAGTCAATTTTCAAACAATGTTATATAAACAAAATATTATTAGATCAATTAGAAAATTGAGTCTAATAGTTTTCGGGAGAAACTTTTATCTATCAAACAAATACATGGGTTAGGGAAAATGCGAAATTTCTCCACTTAATATAATTTGGAAAAACGTAAACTGAGACTTTTAAATTCAAATTTGAAAACTTAGCAAAACCAAAACATGTGTTTACATTGTGTATTCTTTATGCTATTGTTTTGGGTTTTGGGTTGACTAGTGTTGACCAGTATAGGACGTCTATCAGAGGCTTGGGGGTTATGTGACTGTGATGTCATGATGATGTTTTAATCTCGATCTTTATAAACCCAACCATGGTTTGTGATGGAATGCTCTATGTATTGGATGTGATTACTGATTGTTATAGTTGAGATTCTTGTGTATGAGACTCTTGACCTAACCATTATTTTGGTCATCGATCAGTTATCCTTGATTATTTTCTAGTCGCCATGATGGGACTGAGATGTGGATTTATTCTTGATGATGTCATGTTGTGACATGTTTGACTCAACCATTTTTGGAGTCTTCGATCAGTATGATTGGTATATATATATTTTGGTTATTGAGAACCATTGGATATTTGATTATCAGTGATACTTCAGTTGCCAATAGAGAGCTGTTGTGTTCATGATTTTCTATGGATGTTAGCTCATGAAGATTTGATGCTTTATGCATATTTGATGATTTTATGGATTATCTTTTGTGATTTTGAGATTTATGAGTCCATGAGCATTAGGATATCTGCATGTAGTGACGGGAAGTGGCTTGCAATGGGGGCTGGGGCCCTAAGAGGCTGCGAGGGTAACTCATTGTAAGTTGGATTAATAAGTGATAACATTCACACCTAATACTAACTGAATGAACCTAAAAAGATAAGTGTTTGTTTTCGCCCATGCCTTGAGCACTTGTACAGGCTAGGATGGGAGTAGTGAGACGCATGGTTGCGACCTTGCATTTTTTAGTATGCCTTGTCAGTATGAGAGGATACTAGTGGCCGCATGAAATCAGTATGGACCCATGGAGTTTAGCTAACTACCAAGGTAACTTGTATGTGATAATTGCGATGACACTTTCCCACTTGCATAGTAGGTTCCTACATGTCATTGTGTGCCTCTGGAGATTAGATGTCAGATTTTGTGTTAGGAACCTTTGAGTTAGTATACTTTTAGGATTCCTGGACTTATGGAGATTTGTGCTATGTGATTTTGATAGCCTGTTTGGGACTTGAGATTATCTCCTTAGCACGGTGGGAGTGGACCACTTAGGTACCACGCGGTTGGGTGGTAGTGTATTTTCCACTCTTATCATTTTGAGATTCATTGAGACATTGTGGTTGATGCGTCCTTCATGATGGTGGATGTGTATCTTTTTTCATTGATGATTAGCATATGTTAGATGATGTTATCTTATGCTTTTATTTGCATGTTAGATTACTTCTACATATGATGTTGTATTTATTAGGAGTGACATTCCTACTATGTTAGTACCGATGATCTCTTCAGTGATTTGGAATGTTATGCACGGAGGGATGGCTAGGATCCACGATGGTCTAATGATGCTATTGATGGTTGGGAGGAACCGTGCACTTAGTATATTATGTTTGATCTTTATGATGGATGTATATGTCTTCTATGATGCTGTATCATGTGATTATATCTACTTTGATGTATTATGGATTAGAATAGGATGATGTACCTTATTCTATGTATGTATATTTTTGAGCTTGTCATACCCTGTGACATGTACAGTGGATGATTGAGTATTTGAAATGTAATGTATAAACATTGGACTTATCATTATTATTTCATGTGGATGATGTACTAGATGGATTCATGTATGTAATTCAACGTTAAGAGATCTTAAAGAATGTAATCTGTTATTTATGTTATGTTTAATTTCAGATGGACATTGCTATTGCTTCTGTTATTGTGCATAAGTTATATGTGATGTTTACTTCTATGGAAAAAAAATAAAATTTGTTTCTAAAATTCTAGGTTAATTCTTTGGATCCCTTGGCGGGGCATTACATGCATTGTTTTAAGATTATTAGATATTGTTTTACATTCACTTGATTATATAATGAGATTACTTGGTACTCTATACTTCATGTATGCATGATGATTATTACAGTGTTTTCAATTATTGATGATGATTAGTTAGATGGATTATTATGTGTTTTCTTATGGATACTTACCCCATACTACATGTATATAGTGTGCGTGTTTGTTTTTTTTATGTATGGCATTTCTAATGTGGTTAAGGAAGGGAGTTGTAGTCACCTGCTACACGATGAACCACTTCCTACCATTGCTTGTTTAGCTTGGAATATTGTGTTTGTACATGTGTGGATTTTATGTCGGTTGTAGGTACCGAGTATCGACTTCCCTGAATTATTGGGATGAGCGTACCCTATTGCATTATCCCAATGGTAAGAGAGGGGAGATAAATTCTTAAGTCCAAATCCTAAACCTTTAAGCCATTTGTCCTAATTGAAAATTAGGACAACTGTTTGAGTTGTGTACCCTCCGAATGCGTCAAATGACATTAATTCTTGATTATAACCCCTTAGTTTGATTTTGTATGTGTTTTACTTTGATGGGTTTTCGTATGTTGTTTTATGAGTCTTGGGTGAATTTTCTATTAATTAAGTCTAATTAAAAGATTACATTAAAGATTTAATTTAATGGAATTTTTTTATGATATTTTAATATTTAATCATATTTAATTAATTAGGAAATTAATTAAATAAAAAAGAAATTAAATTTGAAGATAAAAAAGTTATAAGAATAAATTTAGAATGTGATAATATTTATATAGTTTAACAATAATATATTTAGAGTTCATTTTTAAATAAATGCTAAATAATATTATTATTTAAGTTAATAAATAGTTTATCAATTAAGTTTTGAAAATAATTTAAGAAGTGGAAATATATTAATTTATGAAAAAGTTTTAAGTTCACATGATGCGTGCATGAGATTAAAATATAAGCAATTAATTAAAAAGATAAAACATGTGAACTTAATTAAGATAATTTAACAAAGTGCGCATGAGATTTGAAAGTTAATAAATTAATTAAAAATGAAGTCAAGTGAAAATTAAATAAAGTAATTCAATGATTCATAAATGTGCATGGAAAAGATTAAGAAAAGTTAATTTAGAGTTTGAGTCTGGTGAGCATGGAGTTCTCTTGGGTGAATGCACAATTAGTGCCCTGATTTAAGGAGAGAACTCCTTATCACCAAATGAAGGTTCATTTTTGAGGGACACGAATTTTGGAAGCAAAGTTTGGAGGCGAATTTTGGAAGGAAAATTTTGGAAAAATTGTTAGAGAAAAGTTCTTGGATAGAAGCGAATTCCCTCGCAAATCTTCTGGGCATTGCGATTTTAACATCAAAATCAGGTAGGTTCTTGAGTTTTATGCACCCACTTAAATTACATTACTTAGATAATCCTGTCTTCTTCATGGCTATGAATTTGATTGTTTGTATTTCATTGCAATGAATCCTTCAATCTTGTAATTTTTTTGAAAAATCCTGATATGCATGTTGATTCCTTTGTTGTGCAAAGAGATCAAGAGAAAACCCAATTGGAAACCCTCGTTCTAGATGATATAAATTGTGTTTAATTTGGGAAGAGGTTGAATTTGGAAATGAAAATCTTAGATTGAAATTGGAAGTGGGAGGCATGGGCCACCACCTCCCCCACCCGCCTTGGCCAAGAAACTGTGGCTTGGCAGACCGTGACTACTTACCAGAGTCCATGGTATTATAAGTAGGTGAAGCATTTTTAATTTTTTAAAATTATAATTTAATTTTATTAAATTTAAATTATATTAAAATTTTAATATTTTAATTATATTAAATTTTAATTATATTGAATTTATATTATTATTTATTAATAATTTTATTATTAAACTATATTAATGATTAATAAATAAATAAATTATTAATAAATGTAATATAGTTTTTTATTAATTATTAATTAGTTTTATTAAATTTTGATTTAATTAAGATTAATTAATAATGAGATGTAATTAATGATGTTGTAAATTTAATTATGATTGGTAATATAGTTAGTTGTATAATTATTATTTAATTTAATTAAATATAAGTTAATTAAGTTATTTAATAAATATCTAAATTTATTAATTTGTATTATAATACCATTTTAAAATAAAATTTGTATTTTATTTTAGAATCAACGAGTATTATTTTAAATAAATAATTACCTATAAGTCATTTGGAATGATTGATTTAAAGTCGAATTGGGGTAATTGTGCTTTTTATTTGAATATCAGAATAGGTTAAATTATAGGGGTAAACAATGATGAATCTTATCTACTTGAAAACATTCATTGAAACAAAGACTGAAAACCTTACACTTAACTCAACTGCGTGTTTTCATATCAAATCGAATGTGAGACTATGATGTTTTCTATGTGCTGTCTATGCTTTGGGGTTTTAGGTTATTTTAGCTTGACCAGTCTTAGGTTGTTACCAGAGGTTTAGGGATTATGTGTTTTTGATGTCCTGTTGATGTTGATCTCGATTTGGATTATTTTTACTTAACCATGTTATGTGATGGTATGCTCTTTGTTGAGTGTGTTTATATTGGTGGTTACTATGTTTTAGTGTCTTTATGGGATAGCGAGATTTATGCTATGAGATATTTGACTTAACCATTTTTGAGTCATCGATCAGTTATACTTGGGTTACTTCCAGTCATTGATGGGACTGAAGTGTTTGCTTTGATCTTGGTGATGTCACGTTGTGACAAGTTTGACTTACCATTTTGAGTCATTCATCAGTATTATTTTGGGATACTTTCTGGTTGCTCGTTGAGAATCGATGGATATTGTGATTTATAATTTGATGCTTTTCAATTGCTCGTGGAGAACTGATGTGAATATTGTGGATTATCTTTTGATCCTTTCTAGTCACTTGTATAGGACTAAGGTGATTTTTATATGATTATTGATTTGTGTTTTTATGAGCCTAGGGTAGGTTATCTACTTGTAGTATCGGGAAGTGGTTTGCAATGGGGGCTGGGGGCCCTAAGTGCTCCTGGGGGTAACCTATTGTAAGTTGTTTAATAAGTGAACACGTTACAATAAATAGGAATTAAAATGAACCTAATAAGAGTCTTTGTATGTTCTCGCCCATGCCTCGAGTGCTAGTACAGACTTGGATGGGAGTAGAGAGAACACTTGGTTGCAACCTTGCATTTCGTAGTATGCCTTGTCACTATGAGAGGATACAAGTGGATGCAGTGGGATCACTAGGGACTCGGGAGTCCTAAGGGATTGCTCAGGTAACTCTGAGCATGATTCATGCGATGATACTTGCCCGCTTACATAGTAGGTTTCCTACGTGTCTTGTTTGCCTCTGAAAATTAGATGTCGATCTATTTTAGAACCTTCGAGTTAGAATACTTTTAGGATTTCCTAGACTTAGAGAGTATTTGTGTTATGTGGTTTGATATGCTATTTGGGACTTGAGACTATCTCCTCAACATGGTCAGAGTGGGCCATTTAGGTTCTACGTGGTTGGGTGGTAGTGCTTTTACTCTTACCATTGAGATCCGTCCGTAGTCACCATGGCTAAAGCTTCTTTGGATGCTTGTTTATCATGTTTAGATGATGTCATTTACTGACATATTTCCTTATATTGATGATTAGCATGTGATAGATGATTTTATCTACTTTGTAGGATCATCCTATGCTTTATTCTAGCATGTTAGATTTAATTATGCGTATGTTGTAGCATGTTTTAGTAGTGATGTCCCTATTACAATAGTACCGATGATCTGATTGGTGGCTTGGGATGTTATGCACGAGAGATGGCTAGGGCCCATGATTGTCTTATGATGCTATTGACAGTTGGGAGGAACCATGCACTTAGTTAGTTGTGTTTTATAATGGATGGATTTATCATGTATGGTGGATTGTTTCATTTATTTTATTGTACTTTATAACCTGGTTCAAGGAGGATGATGTATCTTTATTTCTACATATGTATATTCTTTTAGCCTTTCATACCTAGTGACATGTACAGTGGATGATTGAACATTCCAAATTTAATTTTCCAAGAGGCATTCAGACAAATGCATATTATTTAAATGAATATTGGACTTTATAACTATTCTTTCATATGGATGTGGTAGTTGTTAGAGTTAGTATTAGATTAAATTTAAATGTGATTCAACGTCTTGTGATCCTTAAAGAATGTAACTTGTTATGTATGCTTATAGTTGATCGTATGTTATTGCTTCTGCTACTATGTGTTTGAGGTGAATGATTTATCTTTCTTGTTTAAAAAAAATGTGCTGGCAAACTTAGTAAAACTTTAGGTTAATTATTTTGGATCCCTTGGTGGGGAGTTACATCTGGTATTAGAACCTGAGTTTCTACATTGGGAGCTCTGGGTATATTGGAATGCCACTAGTTGTTAACTAGTTGAACAAAAATGAAAACTTTAAACTGTTATATGTATATCTATTTCAAACTGAAATAGAACTTAAATTTTTAGTTGTATATTTTTAGTTGAACTGAAACAGAACTTAAACTTTTAGTTCTATATTTTTCATATTTCAACACTTAGACGTTAAAACTAAAATTATATGTAAACCTAAATATAGGAAAATTGAAAATTGAACTTATTCTATTTTCAAAACATGTGTCTTTCATCTATGCTTTACAGTAGTATGCTTTATGGTTATTATAGCATCTTGTATGTTTTCTATTGGATCAGGATGTTGATTCCTTGTTTAGAGTGTTTAGGGGATTTATTTCAGTATTTTTTCAAAGGATGAATGTTGGATCAATGTGATTTTTGGTTTATTATTAAACTAGAATCATGTTACTCTAAGTGTGTTGTAGTGTTCTCAGTAGGGTCATATCCTCCTACAAGAGGAAAGGGTCCAATGGGACCCACACAATGAGTCCTTAGCTTTACTTTTCTTATAGGCTTCCAGGAGTAAGCCTAAGTCTAGGGGGGGTGGATGTAGTGCCTGCCCCTAGTTCATATTTCGGTTATCATTGCTGAACTCTTTTAGGCTAGTTTTATACTTATGATTAGTGGCATAGTTTTAAGATTATTAGATATTGTTTTACATTCAGTTGATTATATAATGAGATTACTTGGTACTCTATACTTCATGTATGCATGATGATTAAATTACAGTGTTTTCAGTTATTGATGATGATTAGTTAGATGGATTATTATGTATTTTCTTATGGGTACTTACCCCATACTACATGTGTATTGTGTGCGTGTTTTTTTTCTTTATGTATGGCATTTCTGATGTGGTTAACGGAGTTGTAGTCACCTACTAGTCAGGATCTACATGATGCACCACTTCTTGCCATTACCTATTTAGCTTAGAATATTATGTTTGTACATGCGTGAATTTTATGTAGGTTGTAGGTACTGGGTATCGACTTCCCTAAATTGCCAAGATGAGCGTACCCTATGACATTATCTCAATGGTAAGAGAGGGGAGATAAATTCTTAAGTCCAAATCTTAAACCTTTAAGTCATCTGTCCTAATTGAAAATTAGGACAAGTATCTGAGTTGTGTACCATCTGAATGTGTCAAATGATGTTAATTTGTGATTATAATCCCTTAGTTTGATTTTGTATGTGTTTTTCTTTGATGGGTTTTCATATGTTGTTTTATGAGTCTTGGGTGAATTTTCTATTAATTAAGTCTAATTAAAAGATTAAATTAATGATTTAATTTAATAGAAAATTTTTATGATATTTTAATATTTAATCATATTTAATTAATTGAGAAATTAATTAAATAAAAATAAATTAAATTTGAAGATTAAAAAACTATAAGAATAAATTTAGAACGTGATAATATTTATTTAATTTAATAATAATATTTTTAGGGTTCATTTTAAAATAAATGCTAAATGATATTATCATTTAAGTTAATAAATATTTTATCAATTAAGTTTTGAAAATAAATTAAGAAGTGAAAATATATTAATTTATGAAAAAGTTTTAAGTTCACATGATGTGTGCATGAGATTAAAACATAAGAAATTAATTAAAAAGATAAAACATGTGAACTCAATTAAGATATTTTAATAAAGTGCACATGAGATTTAAAAGTTAATAAATTAATTGAAAGCGAAGTCAAGTGGAAATTAAATAAAGTAATTCAATGATTCATATACGTGCATGGAAAAGATTAAGAAAAGTTAATTTAGAGTTCGATTCTGGTGAGCACGGAGTTCTCCCAGGTGAATGCACAAATAGTGCCCCGATTTAAGGAGAGAACTCCTTATCACCAAATGAAGGTTCAGTTTTGAGGGACGCGAATTTTGGAAGCAAAGTTTGGAGGCAAATTTTGGAAGCAAAGTTTGGAAGCAAATTTTGGAAGGGAAATTTTGAGAAAATTGTTAGAGAAAAGTTCTTGGATAGAAGTGAATTCCCTCACAAATCTTTTGAGCATTGCAATTTTAGCATCAGAACCAGGTAGGTTCTTGAGTTTTATGCACCCAGTTAAATTACGTTACTTAATCTTGTCTTCTTCGTGGTTGTGAATTTGATTGTTTGTATTTCATTGCAATGAATCCTTCAATCTTGTATTTTTTTGGAAAAATCTTGATATGCATGTTGATTCCTTCATTGTGCAAAGAGATTAAGAGAAAACCCAATTGGAAACCCTCGTTCTAGATGATAGAAATTATGTTTGATTCGGGAAGAGGTTGAATTTGAAAATGAAAATCCTAGATTGAAAATTCGAATTGTTGATAGTGGTTCTTCTATCAGACAATATTTGCAAACTATAAAAAAAAAAAATATATATATATATATAATCGCGGGGGGGGGGGGTCTTGTTTTTAGTAAACATATATACAAATTTATATTAGGAAAAAAAAATATTAAAAAAAAAAAAAAGAAGTGGGAGGTAGGGGCCACCACCTCCCCCACCCCCCTTGGCCAAGTGGTTGCGGCTTGGCAGACCACGACTGCCTTAGTGCAAACCGTGGTTGCTTACTGCAGTCCACGGTATTATAAGTATGTGAAGCATTTAAAAATTTTTTTAAATTATAATTTAATTATATTAAAATTTTAAATTATTAAATTTAATATATATTTAATTTAATTATATTTAATTTATATTATTATTTATTAATAATTTTATTATTAAATTATTTTAATGTTTAATAATTAAATAAATTATTAATAAATGTAATATAGTATTTAAAATTAATTATTAATTAATTTAATTAAAATTTGATTTAATTAAGATTAATTAATAATGAAATGTAATTAATGATGTTGTAAATTTAATTATGATTGGTAATATAGTTAGTTGTATAGTTATTATTTAATTTAATTAAATATAAGTTAATTAAATTATTTAATAAATATCTAAATTTATTAATTAGTATTATAATACTAATTTAAATAAAATTTGTATTTTATTTTAGAATCAACGAGTATTATTTCATTACTTTAAATAAATAATTACCTATAAGTCATTTGGAATGATTGACTTAAAGTCGAATTGGGGTAATTGTGCTTTTTATTTGAATATCAGAATGGGTTAAATTATAGGGGTAAATGATGATGAATATTATCTACTTGAAAACATTCATTGAAACAAAGACTGAAAACCTTACACTTAACTCAACTACGTATTTTCATATCAAACCGAATGTGAGACTATGATGTTTTTTATGTACTGTCTATGCTTTGGGGTTTCAAGTTGTTTTAGCTTGACCAGTCTTAGGTCGTTACCAGAGGCTCGAGGGTTATGTGTTTCTGATGTCCTGCTGATGTTCATCTCAATTTGGATTATTTTTACTTAACCATGGAATGTGATGGTATGCTCTTTGTTGAGTGTGTTTATATTGTTGGTTATTATGTTTCAATGTTTTTATGGGATAGCGAGATTTATGCAATGAGATATTTGACTTAACCATTTTTGAGTCATCGATCAATTATACTTGGGTTACTTCTAGTCGCCTTAATGGGACTGAAGTGTTTGCTTTGATCTTGGTGATGTCATGTTGTAACATGTTTGACTTACCATTTTGAGTCATTTATTAGTATTATTTTGGGATACTTTCTGGTTTCTCGTTGAGAACCAATGGATATTGTGATTTATAATTTGATGCTTTTTAGTTGCTCGTGGAGAACTGATGTGAATATTGTGGATTATCTTTTGATGCTTTCCAATCGCTTGTATAGGACTGAGGTAATTTTTATATGATTATTAATTTGTGTTTTTATGAGCCTAGGGTAGGTTATCTACTTGTAGTATTAGGAAGTGGCTTGCAATGGAGGCCGGAGGCCCTAAATGGTCCTAGGGGTAACCCATTGTAAGTTTTTTAATAAGTGAAAACATTACACTAAATGAGGATTAAAATGAACCTGCTAAGAGTCTTTGTATGTTCTCGCCTATGCCTCAAGTGCTAGTACAGATTAGGATGGGAATAGAGAGAATGCTTGGTTGTGACCTTGCATTTCGTAGTATGCCTTGTCAGTATGAGAGGATACTAGTGGCCATAGTGGGATCACTAGGGACCCGAGAGTCCTAAGGGACTGCTTGAGTAACTCTGAGCATGATTCATGTGATGACACTTGCCCGCTTACATAGTAGGTTTCTTACGTGTCTTGTGTGCCTCTGGGAATTAGATGTCAATCTATTTTAGAACCTTTGAGTTATAATACTTTTAGGATTTCCTAGACTTAGAGAGTATTTTTGTTATGTGGTTTGATATCCTATTTGGGACTTGAGACTATCTCCTTAGTGCGGTGGAAGTGGCCATTTAGGTTCCATGCAATTGGGTGGTAGTGCTTTTACTCTTACCATTGAGATCCGTCCATAGTCACTGTGGTTGGAGCTTCTTGAGATGCTTGTTTATCATGTTTAGATGATGTTATTTTCTGACTCATTTCCTTATATTGATGATTAGCATGTGAGAGATGATGTTATCTACTTTGTAGGATCATCCTATGCATTATTCTAGTATGTTAGATTTGTTTATGTGTATGTTGTAGCATGTTTTAGTAGTGACATCCCTATTACAATAGTACTGATGATTTGATCGGTGGCTTGGGATGTTACGCACAGGGGATGGCTAGGGCCCACAATGGTCTTATGATGCAATTGATGGTTGAGAGGAAGCATGATGGATGGATGTATCATGTATGGTGGATGGTTTTATTTATTTTATTGTACTTTTTATCTTGGTTTGAGGAGGATGATGCATCTTTATTTCTACATATGTATATTCTTTTAGCCTTTCATACCCAGTGACATGTACAATGGATGGTTGAGCGTTCCGAATTTAATTTGCCAAGAGGCATTGAGACAAATGCATATTATTTAAATGGACATCAGACTTTATAATTATTCTTTCATATGGATGTGGTAGTATTTAGAGTTAGTATTGTATGCACCCTAAAATGGTCGCCTAGACTATGGGCTCCCATTATTCAATTTATCAATTTATCAAATTTCCTAAATCAATGGTGTGTAATATTTTATTAAATCAATTCTAATCAATTTCCTTGATCAAATTCAATTTTTTTTAATTTTTAAGGTTGATAATTTTATCCTAAGTCTTATTTAATTAAAAGAACTTGCTCTCTTTTAATTAAATAAAATAAGTCCCCATTTAATTAAAAGAAAACCTCTCTTTTAATTAAATAGTTCATCCACATTTAATTAATTAAGAGAAAAACCTCTCTTTTAATTTAATTAAATATTTTCTATTTAATTAAAAGAACTTGCTCTCTTTTAATTAAATAAAATAAGTCCCCGTTTAATTAAAAGAAAACCTCTCTTTTAATTAAATAGTTCATCCACATTTAATTAATTAAGAGAAAAACCTCTCTTTTAATTTAATTAAATATTTCCTATTTAATTAAAAGAACTTGCTCTCTTTTAATTAAATAAAATAAGTCTCCATTTAATTAAAAGAAAACTTTTCTTTTAATTAAATAATTTATCTACATTTAATTAATTAAGAGAAAAACCCCTCTTTTAATTTGATTAAATATTTCCTATTTAATTAAAAGAACTTGCTTCTTTTTAATTAAATGAAATATCCCACTTAAATCTCTTTTGATGAAAAAGGAGTTAAAACAAATAAAAGATTAAATAAATCTTTTATCTACACTTAATATGGGACTTATCTTCATCTTTTCTCCACTTTCTTCTCAACCACTCCACTTTTCTCATTGGTGGATCTTTAGTTCACATGGATCATTATTTCTCCACCCTTGATTAAATCTTTTTCCTCTCAATCTAGATCGTCCAATCTTCTTTATAAGGGAGAGCCCTCTCCTCATTTGAGACACCCATTATTATGCTATTGTTATGTTGCAAGTTTGGAGAATGATTTTTGATGGAGTTTTGAATATTAAAGCTTTTGTGAAGAATTTCTATCTTCTTGTCTCATTCTCTCTTGCATGCATGGCTTCCATCATCATGATCCATACTTTAATTTTCATGTTAGCTTAGATCTTGCATTGATAGATTAGATCTGCATTGTTATTTCTTTTCATAGATTAGATTTCTTTTTTTGCATTGTTTTGCATTGTTATCATTTAGATTAGTTTTTTTCATTTTCATTTGCATGCATATTAGATCATTGAATCTCTTGTTTCATGGTGTACTTGCATGGGCACAAACTAGGTCAGATTGAGGGCCTCCATTACAAACCCCTGCACCCCATGAACAGGGAGCTATGAGTCGCCATTCGAGACCTTATTTTGAGAAATTTTGAATATAATGACTCATAGAAGTGTGCCCACATTTTAGGCATACATTTTTGGCGCCCACCGTGGGGCAACTCACCTTCACTTGCTGGATTTTATGCAGACCTGTTTGTAGACTCAAGAAAAAATAAAATAAAAATTCTAGATTTGAAAAATTTGATCATATCTTTCAAACGGTTAGGTATTTTAATCTAATTTTTTTTTTCAGGGTTCTAATATATCAGGGAAGCTTCGGTCCAATTTTTAGATTTTTCTGAAATATTTTCAATTTTTTATGATTTTTTCTTGATTTTTCATAAAAAATCATTTTCGGGAGTAAATTAGCATATTTTTAAGAAAAAATTACATTTTTAGAAGCTCTATAAATTTTAAATAAAGTTGGTTCTTTGTGTTTCAATTTTAGAGGTCATATCAGGGGTTAATAATTTGAGACTCAAAGAAACCCTAGATTTGAAAGATTTGATCATATCTTTTAGCTGGCTAGGTATTTTGATCTGAATTTTTTTTGTAAGCTTTTGATGTATCCGAGAAGCTTCAGTCCAATTTTAAAATTTTTTTGAAATATTTAAGATTTTTTATGATTTTTCCTTGATTTTTCATAAAAAATTATTTTTGGGAGTAAATTAGCATATTTGTCAGAAAAATTTACATTTTTGGAAAGCTCTCTGAATTTTAAATAAAGTTGGTTCTTTGTGTTTCAATTTTAGAGGTCATATCAGGGGTCAATAATTCGAGACTCAAAGAAACCCTAGATTTGAAAGATTTGATCATATCTTTTAGCCGACTGAGTATTTTGATCTGAATTTGTTTTTGTAAGGTTTTGATGTATCTGAGAAGCTTCGGTTCAATTTTTAGGATTTTTTAAAGTATTTTCAATTTTTTATGATTTTTCATAAAAAATCATTTTCGGGAGTAAATTAGCATATTTTTCAAAAAAATTTACATTTTTGGAAATATATTTGAATTTTAAATAAAGTTTGTTCTTTGTGTTTCAATTTTAGAGGTCATATTAGGGGTCAATAATTCAATTTGCAAAAACTGATCTGTTTTGAGAAAATGACTCCCTAGAGCACAAATTAAAAGATCGTTTCAATTTTTTTGCATTTTTGAAAAGCTCTTTGATTTTTGACAAGGGTTATTTTTTTATATTTTGAGTTTTGGATCTGAATTCATATCATGTAGATCCAATCTTTATGACTAGGTCAAAAATCAATTGAAAAAAATGACATTTAATGAATAGCTTGCATTTAATTTTTACAATGAATCAATGCATGATGTGAGCTTTCATTTGGATTACTTGCTGATTATTATCACTCTTAAAAATCAAAGTTTTAGATCTAACTCTAGTTTTGCATGAGTTGACATATATTGCATATCTTGTGTTTGCTTGTGTTGTTTGTTGCTTTGTTCGGTACAAGCGAGCGATCAAGCGTAAACGAAATGGTACAACAAAGAAAAAACACGTTGCAAGAATTACCAGATATTTTGTTTGATCTCTAAAACTTTTAAATTTGGGATTAAAATTAAACCTCTCATGTGTTTGGCTTGAGTGTTTTACATGCTTTCATAAAACACATTTCAATTGATGCTCTTAATGGGAAATGAATGAACATAGATTTGCTTTCATACAAGTTTGTGTAAGTGAATGCTTGTGTTTAAACCTTAAGTAATTCTTGGTTCCAATATCAAATATCTCATTAAGTGATTGAGGGCATGGATTCATTCCTTGTTTACATAGGGAGTTGAATGCACCACTTTGTGGACTCGCTCTATGTTTACTTGGAAAGTTAAATATTCCATTGGTCAACCCTTTTTCATTTGTGAGTAGTATTGATTAGCAGTCTTAGATTACTTGTGATTGATCTAGATTGCTATTTTGGGTTATTGGACTCGCTAATCCATCGAACCCTCATTTTCGTCCCGTGGTTGCAAGATCAATGCCATATTAAGGAGGAGGGGTCTACAGGAAAGAAGCGTTAATTGCTCCACTAGGCAACCCTTTTGTGCTTTTTGGAACTCACTTGTTTTCTAAGGTGTGGACTCACTTTGAGTTGGTGTGAAGAGTTAAATGTTCCACTTTTGGACTCACTTTGAGTTTGTGTGAAGGGTTAAATGTTCCACTTTTGGACTCGCTTCACATTCTCTTGAAGGGTTAAATGTTCCACTTTTGGACTCGCTTCACATTATCTTAAAGGGTTAAATGTTCCACTTTTGGACTCACTTCACATTTACTTGAAGAGTTAAATGTTCCACCTTTAGTGCTCTAAATACTTTTGATAGTGAATTATTTAGTTTTTATTTCTAGGAGGCCTGCTTGGGGATTTCATCACCCTTTGGGACGACCTCAACTCCTGTGTTCTGGCAAAGTATAAATATCGGGAGGTGAATCCAAAGACACCTCTCTTGGGAATTGAGTTTGATATCACTCTTGGCTAAGCCTTAAAGAACTTTATACCTTTGAGAAGTGAAGGAGGAGATTTGGGTTACCGTCTCCCCCCGGCTGTGTGATTTTGGATTCTTCTCATCTACGGATTTGGGCCTCACGTACCTTGCGTATATCGAGGAATCCTTTTAGAAATCCACGTATATCCTTGTAGACAACTTGATAAGGTGTTGTTGTGTTCTAAGTCCCTGCTAAAACATTGTCAAGAACATACACAAGTACAACCTTTAAGGAGTAGAAATACTAAGTCACTATACTTGTTCATGCGCAAGGTTGCTTTGCCCCTTGCTCATTGTTTGAAGACTGTTTGCTTGAAATATTTGATTGCTATCTTGTATGCTTGGTTCATGATAGAGAATCTATTGGTACATCTAGTTGAATATTTAAAATGAACAAAATCTGAGTTCTTGAGCTGAGACTTTATGATCAAATAACTTTGCTATCCCATTATTTCTAGTATTCCTAGGTTGATCCTATTTGGATTAGGCTACTTACCCCATTGTTAGAAGTCTTTTTGCACCTTATGTTATTGTGCTTTTACCTCTTGAATTAGTAGTCATTGATTTCACAAGAGACCTTGTTTAGAGTTGGTGAGTTAGAAACCGTCCTTGTTGAGAAAGATATACACTTGGATCCTTTGATATTACACTTGGAGAGTCTTAGTAATCTCTTGTCCATTCACTTTCATAAAAAAAAAATCAATTTTAATTATTTATAATTTGGGTAAATCATCCTCCTGGTCCATATGTGCTAGGGTATTCACCCAAAGTTGTGAGCACCTCTGTGGCAGTGTTGGTTTATGCCTATTGCAAAATTCTATCTTATCACATCTCTTTTGGACAAGTTAGTGTTTTTACTATCCTAGTCTGGTACCAACATTTCTTAGGGTTATCCTATCAATTAGTACCTTTTATTTCATGCTAGTTACAACAAGATATCAAGTAGATCAAGGAAAGCAACCTCAAGTTGTCTTTAAACAATTACCCTTAGTTCAAACTCGTAGAAGACGTAAGGGAAAGGAACTTGTGTCTATTCAATCACCTGAGAGTATTCCAAAAGTTTTGTGTGACCCTAGTGGTGATCTTATTGAGTTGAGTACACCCTTAGCATCACCTCATTCAGCTATGGATATGAGTTTTACAAGAGTGCCAGACAAGAAGAATCAAAGTAGTGAGTATAATGTTGACCTTTTGAGTGGTGATCCCACTCGTGGAAGTAGACCAACTTCACCTCTTATTGAGGATAGGTATTTGGATGCACATCAAAGGGATGAGAAAGGAAGACATTATGCCTATCAAGAAGAGGAAGCCCAACATGATGATCAAATTGGTGAGCCTTCTAGTGCTCACATGAATGCAACATTTATTGGTAATCGGTTTAGACAATCAAGACTATGTACACCGCTCATGACACCTCTAGGTTATGCAAGTAGAAGGCTCAAAGAAATTGATCATGAAAGAAAAGCCCTTCTAGAAGAAAAAGCTAAGAAAGAAGAACAATTTCAATGCTTAGAGGAAGAAAGGCAAGTTATTATTGAGATGGAAAGAAAATCTCGTCAAGAAGAACAAGACTTTTTCAAGACTTCACAACTTGACAATCAATTCAACAATGTGCACATTGGTGGTGGAAACAACTCTCCCCCATCTACCCCTCCCAAGACTCCACAAAGTGGGAGATATTCAAGAACATCTTCACAATCTCCTACTCCTAGAGGAAGGCAAGCTTCAAGACATGATTATTGTAGGAGACCAACATCTCCTAGAGTTTCAAGAAAATCTTCACAACAAGCTCATCATGGTTCACAACATGGAGGTGGTAGCTCCAAATTTGAATATAATTCTGATGATTTTATGGCTATACCACAAGATCCACATTTTCAGCAATGTATGGAAGCATATATGGACCAAAATAGAGATGCATGCTTTCAACGTTTAATCAACAAGGGTGCTAACGTCCCTTACAACTTTGATGTGGATAAAAAGATTCAAAAGCATGATCCTTCCATGAAAGAAGAAATTTATGAATTGAAGAAACAAATGAAGCAAATATCGGCACCCACGAGTTCTTTTTCATTTCATTCAATTTGTCCAATTCATTTTGATAAAAGTGTTGACATGAAAGATTTTCCTAAAAAAGTTGAGATCCCCCAATATGATAAATATGATGGAAATGGGGATCCAAATGATCATGTGCATTAGTTCTATACTATGAGTTTTGAGTTTCATCATGAGGACTCATATCTTATGAGATTATTTCCAAGGAGTCTTAAGGCTCAAGCCATAGAATGGTTTACCAATATAACTCCTCCTGTTAAGACATTCCCTGAGTTAATTCAAAGATTTGTTCAACACTTTTCATACAATCTTTCACGATCTGTCTCACTATTGGACTTATGTCACACAAAGAAAAATCAAGGAGAACCCTTTGTTATTTTCTTGCAAAGATGGAGACGACAATGCTCTCATTATTCTAGGACTATTCCTGAGAAAGAAAAGATTGAAATCCTCATTAGTAATATGGTTCCTGAGATGAAGTATGAAGTTAAGAAGATGGTTTTTGAATCCTTTGATACCATGATTGAAGATGCATTTAGAATTGAGGATGTTTTGAGAGAGCCAAGTATTTTGACAAAAAATGGAAACAACAAAAAGGATAAAGGAAAGAACATAAATTGGAATAAGAACAAACAAGTGGTCAATGATGGAGTTGTGGATTCCTCAAACCCTCAAGACCAAGTTGTTCTCCATTTGGCTAGTGCTAATCAACAGAGTAACAAACCAAGATATCAAGAAAGGTCTAAAGAAGAGAAACGTAACTTTACACAATTAGGTGAGACATATGAAGAGATATTCACAAAGCTCCTTGCACGTGATCTTGTGCACCCTTATGATGCTACAAAGTTCTACATACCTGAAGTTAAGCCATGGTGGTGGGATGAGAAGGCTTATTGCAAGCTTCACAATGGCATTGGACACAATATTGAAAAATGTGGGAGATTCAAGCATATTCTTCAAGATCTAATTGAGAATGGAAAACTTAAAATAGATGGACTAAATACCAATGCTGATCACACAGCATTCAAAGAGCCTTTTCCCAAGTATGAGAAAGGGGAAGCTTCCCAACCTAAGAATGGTAGGGCTGCAATCAATTATACTTATACAAATGCAGAAAATGTTGTCAATATGCTTGAGGTTGTAGAAGAAAGTGTCAACATGATGGAAGATAAAGATCCCAATGGTTATAATTTAAATTTGAAATCTCCTACCTTTGGTGAAAAACCTATTTTGGTGCTAAGGGGTGCTCACTCTAGAGAGTCATCTCAAGGTCCCTTTGTCATTAGAGGACCCAATCCAAACCAGTCAAGTAAACCTAAGCAAGTGTCTTCCCAAAGTCTCAATGTTGTTACGCGAAGTCAAGGTCCCCTTGTTATCAAAGGACATAGTTCAAACCAACCAAGTAAGCCAAAACAAGTGCAATACAAGAATGTTCCTTCAAAACTAGTGGTTAATCCCAAGTCAAATTATAATCTTGTTGATCAATTGCAAAGAACTCCTGCTTAAATTTCAATCTTTGAGCTTTTAGAGTTGTCTCTGAGACACAAGCAAGTCCTTGAGGATGCTTTGTGCATGGCGAACATCCCCAATAATTTAGACGTTGATCAATTCTAGAAAATGGTTAATCATATTGCAAGCCCTCATTATCTTTCCTTTTCAGAGGAAGATGATAAATCTTTGAGCCATCCACACAATCTTGCAATTCATATTGAGGTTATGATACATAGGACCCGTGTTAGGCGTGTGTTGATAGATGGGGGTGCTGGGCTTAATATTTGTTCTTTGAGTCTTTTAAAGACATTGGCTTATTCTGAACATGTTATTGATAGCAAAAGAAAGATTACTATCAAAGCTTATGATGAGGCAGAGAGAAGTTCAAAGGGGTTGGCTGTCCTTCCTGTTAGGATTGGCCTCGTGGAAAAAGATGTTTTATTCCAAATAGTTGATGCTGGACCCCTTGCATACAACATTCTACTTGGTAGACCATGGATTCATGATATGCAAGCAGTACCATCTACTTATCATCAGTGTGTTAAGTTTCCTTACAATGGAACAGAGATATGTATTCCTGGGGATAACACTTTGTCTATCAACTCGATTTCAGCAAGTGCTCATGTTCCCCTTAATAGACAAGAAGATGATTTTAATGTAGTTTTAGCTAATTGCAAGAACAAGTTTAAGTCCATAGACCTTGGCATGGGGGGATATCAACTTAACTCCCTCACTACATTACCAGTTTCACCTAGGTTTTATGGTAAACCTTCACAAAAGATGAAACCTTCCTCTTCAGCGATGACATTATTTGACACATTTGTACAGTCGTCAGTGCCTATTCAAGATGAGAAAGAAGATGTGGTTGTTAAAGATTGGATTTATAGAGAAGAGAAGTATATGCACAATGAAAATTTCACTCCTTCACCTAATGCTTACGGAAGAGGGTATTCTTTTGTTAAGAAAATGGGTTATCCTGGACATGGTCCTCTTAGTAATAGATTGGATGCTAGAGCTGAACCCCTTGATAATCAACTTTTTGGATGCAAGTCTAAGAAGTTAGTCAGCCTAGGTTATGTGGATCACAGTAAGAATGTTGCTTCTATCCTTGATAAGTTGGATAGTGAAGAAGAACAAGAATACATACCTAATTTAGAAAACCAACAAGATATGTGTGAAGATTGGGTATCTTCTACTAATCTCCTTTGGGGAGATTTAGATAATCTAGTATCTCATGAGATAGTTGCCAATTTAGAACAAGAAAGTGTGACTCTCGATAGTATTGAAGCTTCCACATCCAGACATCCCAAGCATTCATGGTGTAAGCATCCTAGTCAAGATTTTGAAATAGATTCCAACGAGTATGAATGAGATTCTTTCTCAGAATCTTCCACAGTTGATATGGATGTTGATGTTGTTCATACATATAGTTCTCAACCTGAGTTATTTAATGAGTCATGTATAGGACTAGAGGATTTGAACTCACATGTTGCCTTAGTGGATGATTCTTCACTTTTGAGGATGAATCTTGATTTGGGTAGTTTAGGAAGTTACTTGACAGACCTTGAATCTTCAATCACTAGAGATATCATCCATATTCACAATCTTGAACCTGTCATTGATTTATCCCTTGTTCATCCTGACCTGATTGATTGGTCCCAATGCAACCGAGAACCTAAAATCTTAACATTTCAAAATGAATATGAAATAGCCTGTTATTTGAATGCCATTGAACCTGTATTCTCTTCCACTAGTGAACTAGCTGCTAGTATGACAGAGCCAGATATCAAGTACCTTAGTCACAAAATAAAGAGAAAAGAAAAGCAAAAGAAAAGGAGTTCTGATGGTGAAAACCACTATGTGGCAGTGTTAGAACCAAAAAAAGTAAAAAGAAAGGACGTATCCAAGGGTGAAAACCTCTCTAAGGCACCTAAGGATGAGGTACTTGATTCTCTTCCTAGTTATTTTCAAGATAGATCTTCAGTACTTATTGAACCAACACAAGAAGTCAATTTGGGTATGGATGAAGCTCTGCAAAGGGTACATTTGGCTCAGTCCTTGTCATCACAAGAAAAAGAAGCCTATACTAAGTTCTTACAAGAAAAGAAGATTAATTTTGCATGGACTTATTCAGATATGCTAGTGTTGGACACTAATCTTATTATGCATCACTTATCCATAGCTCCAGGTGTTAAACCAGTTAAGGAAAAATTGAGAAAAATGCATCCTCATATAGCTCTCTTAGTCAAGGCAGAATTAGAGAAACTCCTTGGTGCAAAATTCATAAGAGCTATTGACTATGCCGAATGGATATCAAACATTGTACCAGTTTCAAAACATGACAAAACCATTCGAGTTTGCACAGATTTTAGAGATGTTAATAAAGCATGCCCAAAGGATAATTTTCCACTTCCTAATATAGACATGATAGTGGATATGATTGTAGGTTATGAGATTTATTCCTTAATGGATGGTTTTTTTGGATATAATCAAATTAAGATAGCTCCTGAAGACCAAGAAAAGACTGCATTTACTTGTGCATGGGGTACCTATTGTTGGAATGTTATGCCTTTTGTATTAAAAAATGCAGGAGCTACCTATCAATGAGCTATGACAACTATTTTTCATGATATGATGCATAAAAACATGGAAGATTATGTGGATGACACCTTGGCCAAGTCTAAGAAAAGAGATCCACACTTAGATGATTTAGAAGTCATTCTAGATCGTATGGAACAATTTCAACTAAGGTTAAATCCTAAAAAGTGTGCATTTGGAGTCACCTCTGGCAAATTACTAGGATTCATTATTTCAGTAAAAGGGATAGAGGTGGACCCTAAAATTTTTTAGGCAATTGTGGATATGCCACCTCCTAAAAACATTAGTCAAATGAGAAGTCTTTAAGGATGTCTTCAATCTATAAGGAGGTTTATTTCACAATTGGCAGATAGAGCTCAACATTTCAACAAGAACTTACATAAAGGAGTCAAATGTGTATGGAATGATGAATGTCAACAAAGCATGGACCAGATCAAGAAATACTTGGCAAATCCTCCTATTTTAATGCCTCCTATCCCAGGAAAACCACTTATCCTATATGTTTCAGCAATAGAATCTGCCTTGGGGGCATTATTAGCTCAACTTGATGAACATGGGAAAGAAAGAGCAATATGCTACATTAGCCATACTCTTGTTTCATATGAGGTTAATTACACCAGTATTGAGAAAGCTTGCCTCACAGTTGTGTTTGCTTCCCAAAAGTTGTGACATTATATGCTTGCGCACACTATACACCTCATAGCAAAAATAGATCCACTCAAGTGCTTACTATGTAAGGCTGCCCTCACAGGTAGACTTGCTAAATGGATGATGATTCTTTCGGAGTTTGACGTAGAGTACATTGAGCGTAAAGTAATCAAAGGACAAGTTATAGCAAATCAATTGGCTGATTTCCCACTACAAGATGATGCACCTATTCAAGTTGATTTCCCAAATGAGCACCTCATGTATATGACTGAAAGAAAATGGAAGATGTTCTTTGATGGGTCCTTTATGCAAAGTGGTTAAGGAGCTGGTGTGTTGTTTGTTTCTCCTCATGGGTACACAATTCCTAAATCTTACAAACTATTATTTCTGTGTACAAACAATATTACTGAATATGAAGCTTTAACAAATGGACTTAAAATGGCCATAGAATGGAGAATTATAGAGTTACACATCTATGGAGATTCACAGTTGATAATCAACCAAGTCAATGACGATTGTCTAACAAAAAATGATAAATTGGTACCTTACAAGAAAATGGTTGATTCCTTGAGACTCTACTTCAAATTCATCTCATTTCAACAAATCCCTCGAATAGAAAATAAGGTAGCTGATGCTATGGCTACACTTGCTTCACTTCTTCAATTAGAGCAACATGAATCAAGATTTGAATTTCGGGTGGAAGAACCACATCACCCTATCTATGATTCCCAAGAAAGTCATGTTATATGTACCCTTGTTGGTCATGAGTCATCTCGTTATGGTGCCATTTACTCATACATTCGTGTTGGAATTATACTTGAAACCTTTAACCAATCTGAACGTAGAAACCTTATTCAAAATGCCTTTCATCATTCCCTTATCTCTGGTGATTTGTATAGGAAGGGTCTAGATGGAACACTTCTTAGATGCTTAGAAAAGGATGAATCTAATCAAGCGTTAGTTGACATCCATGAGGGTATCTGTGGGGGACATTCTAATGGTCTTGCCATGGCTCGAAGATTGCTTAGGGTAGGATATTATTGGCCCACAATGCACATTGATGCAGTAGCTTTTGCAAAGTCATGTGAAAAATGTCAAAAACATGGTAACCTGATACATACTCCAAGTAGGGAGCTCATTCCTTCTATTTCTCATTGGCTATTTCAGCGTTGGGCCTTTGATCTTGTTGGGAAAATTCATCCCAACTCATCATCTGGACACAAGTTTATTATCACTGCCACTGATTATTTCACTAAATGGGTAGAAGCTGTCCCACTTTCTGTTGCCTCGGGTAAGACAATTTCTCTATTTATTTTGAATCATATTATTTGTAGATATGGAGTGCCTTCTAAGATTATCACTGACAATGGAGGTCAGTTTAAAAATAAGGACCTTAAGCAACTCTGTAAGAAGTTCAAGATAAAGCAACATTGGTCCTCTATTTATTTCCCACAAGGGAATGGTCAAGCAGAAGCATCAAACAAAACCATTCTTAAAATCTTGCACAAAACAGTTCATAAGAATGGTAGAGATTGGCATTTACAAATAAATTCAGCTTTGTGGGCCTATAGAACGAGTATTCACACTCCTACTGGGGCTACTCCTTTTGCTCTTACATATGGTGCTGAAGCAGTTTTACCTTTAGAGGTTGAGATTCCTTCACTTAGACTTTCTCTCAAAGGTCTAGTTACAGATGAAGACTACTGTGCTATGAGACTTCA
Source organism: Cupressus sempervirens (assembly GCA_028749045.1). Classification (NCBI taxonomy): domain Eukaryota; kingdom Viridiplantae; phylum Streptophyta; class Pinopsida; order Cupressales; family Cupressaceae; genus Cupressus; species Cupressus sempervirens. Next base: position 443,043,538 of record CM053787.1, on the reverse strand, counting down.
AGAGTTAGAACTTCTAGATGAGAAACAACAAGCATCATTTGACCATATGAGGGTCTGTCAAAAGCATATGTCAAAAGCATTTAACAAAAAGGTTCACCCTAGAGAGTTCCAAGTGGGAGATCTTGTCCTATGTGTGAATCATAAGAATCAACAGAATAGAGATCAAAAGGGTAAGTTTGAACCTAATTGGCTTGGACCTTACATTATCACAACAACTTTTGGTTCTGGTGCTTATTTACTATCTACAGTAGAGGGAGAGCAGCTCCTTGATCCTATAAATGTCTTCAACTTGAAGAAGTTCTATCCATAATGCCCATTCTATCTAGGGGCATCTTTGTATATATTTATTGATCCTGAAAAAATAAAAATAAAAGATTGATATATTTCAAAAATCCAAAAAAAGATATATTGTTAAAAAGTCTAAAAATTAAAAAATGTCCTGAAAAAAAATGATCTTCTTAGTGACAACCTAGCAATAGGCACTTTGATGTATCACCAAAAAAATAAAAATAAAAAAAAATCAAAAAATTCACAAAAAAAAAAAAAAAAAGAACAAGTGCCTTGGTGAAAACCTGGAAACAAGCACCTTGGTAGCAAAAATACAAAAAAAAAATTAATTATAAAAAGACCTAAAAAAAAGAAAAAGAAAAAAAAGAAGAAGAAGAAAAAAAAAAAGAACCCAAGTGGTGAAAACCTGGAAACGGGCACTACTTGAGGCCTTTGCACCCCTATTTCTTAGCACATGTCCTCGACACTTAGCCTTTCTCCATCATGCCTTGTCCTTGTTGCCTTGGTTTGAAATTGGTCTTTGTCTAGGGGGCATAACTATGTTAGCTTTGGTCTCTTGGATGTGTTAGTCTTTAGGACACCTCGCAAACGGTGTTTTTCAACACCACCCCAATTTTATTTTTCAATACAACCTTTGACATCAACTATTTTTCAACACTTATTGGTTTGGTCTTACCCAATATCATCATGTGATCTTCCCTTCCTGCAAGCATTTGATCCTTATCCTCAGAACTTAGTATCAATTAACACACTTAAATTTTTAAATGCAAAACTCAATGCTTGACTTATGTCATGATATTTTCTTTGTGTGCTGACTATTATTGATTTTTATTGAGTGTCCTTGTCTGATAAGTCTCTCCATGATGCATCGCTAGAGGACTTGGGGCATGGGACATGTTTTTATTTGTTTTTTGCTTGCGGGTGTGGTCTTGAAACTCTAGAGTGTCTCTTGTTGTCCCCTTGAAATGCTTAGGAGATCTGAGGCATCATCCTTGATTATTTTTGCACAACCGTTCTTATGGTCATCTTGGCATCTATGCTTTGATGCAAGCATGGTTTTGCTACATTAAATTGGGTAAGCTAACATTGAAGTCATCTTGACCTTTATGTATTTGATGCTTATGTTAGAATCTTTCCACATTCCAATCCAATATAAATTACATTCATATCTTCATAGTTGCACTTGGGACTAGTGATGATTGTGTGATTTTTGATGTCCGTTAATAATGGCCCAATGATGAAAATAAGTTCTTTTACATTCTTTAATGAATGATGAACAAAAAAATCCTATGTTACAGTTGCTCTTTTGCAAGTACACCTTTGCATTTTCATGTAGCTTGCATTATTAGACTTCATGTTAGTTTGCATTTTTAGGCTGCATTATGAGTTTGAGAGGGTTCTCCCTTCATCTTTATTGTGGACTTTTAATCAACTATGGTCACGTTTTGATCTTCATTTCCTTATCTTCTTTCGTGATCTCAATCAGAATTTCTATCTTAAATAGTTGATTGATTTTGGGGCATTTTCTTTTCTTCTTTTTGTTTCTTTCCATATCTTCCAAACTTCTATCTTCCATTTTCTTTTTTCCCACTTCTTTTCTTCTAAATCACCTTTTGGGCATAATATTTCATGCTTGATGATCTACCTTGGTTCTATGATTCTTATATCTTTCATCTTACATCAAGAACCTTATTTTTTGTTTGATTTGATCAAATTTAACAATTTGCTATTTCTCCTCTATCTCATTTCAATTTCGATCACGAGGGGGCAGTAATTATCAAATTCAATCTTTGATTTAGTTTTATCAATTTTATCCTTGACTTTTTCAAGTCAAAATTTATTTCTATTCTTTGTCCTATTGTGTTCCCGATTTGACCACACATCTGGGTTGTTTTGTGATCCCAAATTGACCTCACACTTCAATTTCTTTCTTTGACTACATGTGTTCCCAAATCAATCACACATTAGTCAAAGAGGGGCAAATGTATGCACCCTAAAATGGTCACCTAGACTACGGGCCCCTATTATTCAATTTATCAATTTATCAAATTTCCTAAATCAATGGTGTGTAATATTTTATTAAATCAATTCTAATCAATTTTCTTGATGAAATTCAATTTTTTTTAATTTCTAAGGTTGATCATTTTATCCTAAGTCTTATTTAATTAAAAGAACTTGCTCTCTTTTAATTAAATAAAATAAGTCCCCATTTAATTAAAAGAAAACCTCTCTTTTAATTAAATAGTTCATCCACATTTAATTAATTAAGAGAAAAAACTCTTTTTTAATTTAATTAAATATTTTCTATTTAATTAAAAGAACTTGCTCTCTTTTCATTAAATAAAATAAGTCCCCGTTTAATTAAAAGAAAACCTCTCTTTTAATTAAATAGTTCATCCACATTTAATTAATTAAGAGAAAAACCTCTCTTTTAATTTAATTAAATATTTCCTATTTAATTAAAAGAACTTGCTCTCTTTTAATTAAATAAAATAAGTCTCCATTTAATTAAAAGAAAACTTTTCTTTTAATTAAATAATTCATCTACATTTAATTAATTAAGAGAAAAACCCCTCTTTTAATTTGATTAAATATTTCCTATTTAATTAAAAGAACTTGCTTCCTTTTAATTAAATAAAATATCCCACTTAAATCTCTTTTGATGAAAAAGGAGTTAAAACAAATAAAAAATTAAATAAATCTTTTATCTACACTTAATATGGGACTTATCTTTATCTTTTCTCCACTTTCTTCTCAACCACTCCACTTTTTTCATTGGTGGATCTTTAGTTCACATGGATCATTATTTCTCCACCGTTGATTAAATCTTTTTTCTCTCAATCTAGATCCTCCAATCTTCTTTATAAGGGAGAGCCCTCTCCTCATTTGAGACACCCATTATTATGCTATTGTTATGTTGCAGGTTTGGAGAATGATTTTTGATGGAGTTTTGAATATTAAAGCTTTTGTGGAGAACTTCTATCTTCTTGTCTCATTCTCTCTTGCATGCATGGCTTCCATCATCATGATCCATACTTTGATTTTCATGTTAGCTTAGATCTTGCATTGATAGATTAGATCTTGCTTTCATAGATTAGATTTGCATTGTTATTTCTTTTCATAGATTAGATTTCATTTCTTGCATTGTTATCATTTAGATTAGTTTTTCATTTCCATTTGAATGCATATTAGATCATTGAATCTCTTGTTTCGTGGTGTACTTGCATGGGCACAAACTAGGTCAGACTGAGGGCCTCCATTACAAACCCCTGCACCCCATGAATAGGGAGCTATGAGTCACCATTCGAGACCTCTTTTTTGAGAAATCTTGAATATAATGACTCATAGAAGTGTGCCCACATTTTAGGCATACAAGTATTAGATTAAATTTTAATGTGATTCAATGTCTTGGGATCCTTAAGGAATGTAACCTGTTATGTATGCTTATAGTTGATCATATGTTATTGCTTCCGCTACTATGTGTTTGATGTGAATGATTTATCTTTCTTGTTTTAAAAAAAATGTGCTGGAAAACTTAGTAAAACTTTAGGTTAATTCTTTTGGATCCCTTGGTGGGGCGTTACATAGTTGCTTAGTGAATTCACCTATTTACACTGCAATAGATCTATTTACCTTCCATGCAACTTTACGAAAAGTAGGAACTATATTATGTGTTGGTGTTTTTACACTATTAAGAAAAAAATACTTAATACCAAGATAAAAAGATCACAACAACCTAAGTATTAGCTAATTTCCATAAATAGTTATATGTGCTTCAGATCTAGACCCAACTTCAACAAAATAAGAGGGATTTTTCTACTCCTTAGGCTCTGCAAAACCAAGGCAGGTGCACCTGAGGGATGAAATATTTATAACATGATACTACACATATATTTCACTCATTCCATGAAATTCTATAACAATTCACACCCATTACAACAGATTGGCCACAATTCTTCTTAGATCTACAAGTAATTCTGAGAAATAATAGCTAAGACTCAAAAGGTTAAATGTAAACAAGTGCTGAATAGCTTTGACACTCTTCAAACATGAAAGAAAAAAATGATTTGATTTGATTTTAAGATTGATGCTTATTCATGATTTCTCCATCTGTAGACTAAACTAATAGATTAGTGCCTCATCCATTGGGATTTAGACTTTATCTAATTTTTAGACCTAATTGATTGCATTCCAATCAATATTATCAACAATTCTCCCTAAGAATTATTCTTATACACATCCTTCCTATTACCATGGAAATTCTATTAACTTCACTGAAGCATTTACTTAATTCATTGAACTAAAAGCAATGGTGAGATGACTTACAATTTGATTTAATTGCACTTAATTGAACAAGCTTTGCTCATACAATTTCAAGATAACTAGCTAATACAGATGGAGACAAGATTCATGAAGAAAAGATATGGGGACAATTCATCTTTTTATTAATTTCGTTTGAAAATTATATGACAATTGTGATAGAACTCAAAAATGACTCAAGATAAGACATTAAATCCTATAACATCAATGTATTCTTAGATATTTGCAGAGAAAACATCATAAAGTTTACATCAAGAAACTAGACTGAGCAATATTGAATAATACTAAAATTGTAAATGACTTAGACCCTTCCTCTAGCCTTGGAATCTCACTTATATAGTGTGAGATGCAACAAGCTTAAGGCATAGAGGAACTGACAGTTATCCTTAAGAAAGAAAAATATCTATAATGCTACTATAATAAGAGACAAAGAAATGTGCAACAAGAAAAAAATTACATCATAACATCTTTTGGTGGGACCATTTTCTATTACACCTTTTGTTGCATTTCTTTGTGAGTGAAAATTTTGATGATTGGCCTTATTACTGTTGTTGCTCCTTGGAGGTTGTAGCCAATGGGATTAATAGTGAAATATTTAGCTTTGCTTGTTACAGAATGACTTCCACTCGAGGCTCTCCATGTATATCATCATGAACTGATAAGACAATAGTTATATCTATTTTCTCTTCTGCCAAGTCATTAGTCTGGATTTTTGTGCTAGCAACTGCAATTGGTTGCTCACCTTTGTCTTCTTCTTCTTTTTGATATCTTGCTGATGTGTCAATTATCTGTACCTCATCTTGTTCCATTTCCTCATCATCATCAGTTTCAACATCTTCTAACTGCTCACCATGAGTGATAATTGCCATCCACTTGTCAAAAAGTGTGTCATCTAGCCAATAAAATTGTAGAACATCATGCTCTTTCTTTATCACATATTCAAAATTTTTGTCAATTTCAACAAAATCATGTCTTAAAGAATCAAAGAATAACTAAACTTTTACAATTTGTTTAGTAGTAGCTTCTCAACATGCATTTCATTTTTCATTTATGACTCTATTCGTCCTTAGACAAAATAGGTCATTTAATTCTTGGGCCTATTCCTCATTTTTCAATTTATTCTTTTTATCTAAAGCATGTGGGAACAAATCAAATTTAACACTCTTGTACTTGTCCAGATAACTGAAAATTCTCCTTTGTAGCTCAACTCTTTTATCATCAAATCCTGAAAGATCATTGGCAATACCATAAGTCTTTTCTATATGATCATGTGATAAATTAATGACAAAAAAACACAAAAAGGTGACCTCTTTTCTCCTCTTACTCCACTTGTTGACAATTGGTTTCAAGGCTTCATCATTTGCCTTTATTTCATCCCATATATTTACTATCTTTGCTAGTTGCTCATGAAATGAGGGCCAATCAATTTTATCAACTAAATACATGAGGGCCTTTCTTAGCTTATCTTCATATTGTACATTTAGTTCCATATGTAATGCCCACAATTTTCTCTTTTCTTCTTCAAAATCTTCTACGGTATAATACTGTGGCCTTTGTGGTGTGTTTGGGATCTCAATGAGGAGAGTGGATTTTAAAGGCTCCACTGGTGGGTGAGGGTAGGTGATTCTTGGCCTAGTGGATCATCCCATCAATTTATTTTCAAGTTCAATCCTTTTTTGAACTTCTTTATTGTATGCATCTAGAACCTTCTCATACTTATCTTGTAATTCCAACCTTTCCCTTTCATCTCTTAGAGTTGTGGCTAAAGTAAAGTGGGCTAATCCAACACCCAGATGTGCAACTTCTACACTAGTAGTTTCTTTAACTCTTTTCACAATTAGGTTGCCATCAACCCAGTATCATCAGGCTGGGAAGAGCTAGTCCTAGATCCTTTCCTTAGTGACCAAATGACCAATGCAACTTGATCCTCACTAAATTTGGCACCTTTCATTTCTTTCTTCCCTTGATCCTTTATACTCATTTTATCTACAATAGAGTTAAAAACCAAAGCATTTGCAATATCCCAATTGGGTAGTAGCAAAACACCGGATGCTTTTATCATTTGTCTCCCTTCTTCAGGGGTCAAGCTCTTGAATTCTTGCATCATTTCTTTCTTTATTTTATTTTTAACATTTGCTTCATCCATTTTTGGGTGCTCTTTTTTTAGCTTATTGCATCTTTCTTCAAACATTCCCATGTTTGTTTTTTAAGAAAATTGGTAGAAAGTTCTGGATTTGACAAAATTATCATCAGAGATGAATTCATGGCTAGCATATTCCATTATAGGGTCCAACTCTCTTCCTCTATAGTCTACCACTATTAATTCAAGGCTTGGAATTGGAGGTTCCTATGGATTTCCCTCTTCTAACTCTGCTTGAGTACTAAACACTCCTTGGGATCCCAATTGTTCAACCTGCTCCCTAGTGAGTTGTTCATCTCCTATTTGTAGTGGGGACTGAGGTGAATATTCCTCAATTTGAGGTGTTTGTTCCTTTATTATTTTCCACCTCTTGGGTGAGGGCTCATCAGGTCTTTTCTCAAGAACTACACTGGTTGATCCCATAATCTATTTTCCCTTATCTATAGTGGCCCTTTTATTTTGAATTATATTGTAGCCAAGTCTTCTTTGAACAACTAATTGCCCTAACCCTATTGTAGGAGTAAAAGATAACCTCCTCATGACCTCTTTGGCCTTCTCAAGAAAAGAATTAATAAAGAATAACTTCTTCTCATTCATGACTTTCATGATTTCAAAAATGTAGTCATGAGTTTATTTAATCTATCTACCTCTATTTTGGAATCTTTTAGAGGATTATAATTATTATCAAAACAATGAATAAATTCTAAAACCCTAGAGTACACCCTCCATTTTTCCTTTTTGATCTCCTGCTCTTGTAGAGATAACTCATTCCTTATTATGTCTTCAGGGAAATAGAATTGGTGGTCTTTTGCACCCACCTTAGCCCTTTTTCCAAACACATCAAAAAATCCTTCAATATCAAAAAAATAGGGATGAGAAAAAACTAGGAATTTATACAAGAACAACCAACCACCCTTTGTAATTATGAAATGGTGGGCCACAATACAAGTTGGGAAAATTGAGTCTTTGTTTCTTCTAGCCAATTGTGCTTCCTCCAATCCTCCTAGTTGCCACAACATCTCAGCTATCCCTACCTTCAAAGGCATCTAGTAGGGTAGTACATGGGGAGTTCCATGGAAATCATAAACCCTAAAAATGGTTGAAATAGGGTATGGTATGATATCATTCCAATTATGTGATACTTTCAAATCAAAAGGATTATCCATGGGTCTGATAAAATCCATTAGTACCTTGGGGATTCTAGGATTGTCCCTTAATATGAGGAATCTTAACCTAGATGCAAAGTACCTATCAAACCTGACAAAAATGGCCTCCCCTACATCCTAGGTCATGTCTACACTCCACAACTAGACTAACAGATCTTCTTCTTCATACTTTCAATTTAAAACCATCTCCTTTTTGAAATATGTAACCCCATTAAAAAGTAACATGTGCATTAATAGTGAATAATGGCCAAAAGTTTTCTCCACCTTACTCTTTGCAATTCCAACTAACCCTATATGAATTTCCTCTACTATATAGGATGCAAAATCAAAATTAATATCAACACCAAAAGAGGAAATCTGAATCAACATATACATAAATTTTCTTGGCACAAATTTTTTCTCATCCTCACCAAAAACCCTACATAGAGTCATATATATTTCTATGGCCCTAGAAGTGAAAATTTCCTTTTTAAAGGGCTCTTTAGTAGATGCTATGACTACTGGCAAATTTTCAATTGAACCTATGTGTGCCCTTAGTGCATCCTGCCTAATCTTATCCTTCTTAGATAAGTATTCTTTTTCTAGTCCTGGTAGGTCAATGGCTACATGATAATCTGAAAATGGTTCTAGACCAAAAACTTCTCAAATTTCTTTAGGATTTATTCTTAACAGGCATTCCCCATCCATTCTTCTCACTATCCTAGTAGCTGGGTCATAATTTTGGGCAAAGGCCATGAGTAGGTCAGAATCCATAAAAACACCAGGGACCACAAGTTTTCCCAAATCAAAATTTCAAATGTTTCCATGGGGAAAAAATAATTTTCTTTTTGAGAACCACTTCTTAAAAAGATGGAGCTCTATTTTAGTAGTGGTAGCATCCCTAATCCAATTCCCTCTATCATATAAACCATTTGCAATCTTGAGCCTAGAGTTTACAAAAATTATCTTTTTCATCTAAGCAGACACATTTGTAGACTCAGACAATAATTCAAGGTGGTCATCATGTATATTCCTACTCGCATAATCTAGCTTTCTTAAGAAAAAATTTCTTGGAGGCATTTTTACTAGTGACATAGAAATACGAGAACTCTTTACTGTCTAATGGATTTAGATACTTACCTGGCTCTTTAGTTATCCTTCTTGAAATTTTGCAACAGATGTTGGATACTAAAAATCTTTTGCAATCTCAAATGTGCGAGGAACAATTCTTTAGCTAGCTTGTTGCTCTTTGTAATTCTAAAATTCATTTGCGTAGAGAAAAAAATGGCAAAATCTTGCAATATATCTCTGGTTTTGGTTCACACGAGGAGCCTTCAATTTTCATAAATGAACTGTAAGAGAAATAGGGTGGCACCACCTTCTAATTTTGAAAACACACTGTCAATTCTAAAAAAAATCCAATGATCTAGGAATAAAAACATGAGTGACTCATTTTTAATTTGCCAGGTTGGCTGTCAACCCAATCAAGTTTCTCCACATAAGCTTTTCCTTCCATTTCTGGTAACTTATTCTAGACCCATTTTTGCTTGCAGACACATGTCATACTCTTGCTATGTCATTATGCATAAACATCAAGCAACTTCTACATGCAACATAGCGACCATTGTTGATTCATCTATGATCGAACGATGTGTATTTCACGAGGGTTTTAATGCAACTATGGTGGGTCCTTCTATTTTTTCTTTGGTCACCATGTCATGTGCACTAAACATTGAGTAGGTTTGCATAGCGACATGGTGCCTACCATTGATGCATCTTCAATTTGATGACTTTAATCAACATGTATCCTTTTATGAGTGCAGATCTGTGTAGCATGTGACATAAAACCACCTTGACATGCTAGCATAGTCATTTATAATAGTTAACCCTTTTGGCGCTGTTTCTTGTAATCAAGTCCCACCATGTTTTTTAATTCATAGGAGGTCACCAGGTTGCTACTGACGAAAATCTTGGAATTTCCAGTGGTGACATATTGACCACTGTATATTTCAACAAAATCTAGCCTCATGAAAAAATATGTTCTTATTAGGGTACCTTATTTAATGCACCTTCTAACATTCCATAATGATGACACCGCTTAGTAAATGACAAAGAAACTTTTCTGCACTCATTTTCAGTGTTGGCCCCACCATATTTTTCACTTTCTTAGTAGGTCACCATGTCATGACTGGTGAAACTCTTGCACATTCTGGTAGTGACATAGTGACCAGAGTAATTCTTGAAAAATCTAGGACCATAAAAATAACACATGTTCTTGTTATGACTTAATTTATTGCTCTTCTGATGCATCTAACATTGTGTTGTGTTAACATGGTTCATTAATGATAGACAAAAATTTTGTCGCCCATTTTTAGTTTTAGCCCGTTGTGTTTTCCTTTCGTGGGAGGTCACCATGTCACAGAGATAAAATGACTACAGGTTTTCATAGTGATAAGAGAACCACCGTAGATCTTAAAAAGATCTGATGATGAGGAACTTTTTAGGGAAAAGTGAAACAAAATGAATTTTTTTTAAAAGGCACCTAGGAAATATATAATATTTCAAAAATGTTTTTCTTGCTCAATCTCCAAACTAAAGGCATATGACCTAAAGGGCTTACTTAGGGCACATTATGCAAGATACCAGTTAGGATTTTTCTTAGGGTTAACAATTTCAAAATGATTCAAACCCTAATTTTCTCATAAAAACCAAGAAAAATTAGAGAATGACATACTCATAAAAATACAAGGCAAAAAAAGAAGACCAATATTCTGTACATAAAAGAATATACATACAAGAATAGATCCAAATTTGTATTGTGCACTTTTGGTCTTCCTTATGGCTCCCAAATTCTCAGTCAACTATTGCAACTGCAACTTGACAAGATCATAAGTATGATCTTTCTTCACCATCTTGTATCCTACATCCACTGCAATACGTGGAACATTATTAATCTTGCTAGATTGATGGAACTTATGTGCTATAATCCTCACTGCAAAAGAAATTAAGGGATTTGTGATTGTATCTATTGTCATCCCTCATTTATTCCATATAGCCCCTATATTCCTTTCAATTACCTCTTTTGCTTCACTTCTAAATGTCTTTGGCCAATCTAGGGTTGGATACCCTATAACTCTATGCACAATTTTCTTGGTGATTTTCACCAGTCCATTCTCTAACCATATAGAATTATCATGTATCCTACTCAAATCTATCTTTATCCATTTTGTCTTGAAGATGCTGGGGAAATCTAGGGCATGAGTTAACCCTTTCTCCTCAACAATTTTGAATTCCTCCTTCAACACTCTATTTTCACACAATTTCCCAAGTGTGTCCCTAATTTCCATGTCTCCTATGCTTCCAACCTTGCATGTATAGTAGCATCTAACATCTTGGATCATTAATACTTATGGTGGTATCATTGACAATGCATTGAATGGATCTTGTTTATAAGCTATGTCTGGAATAGCTCTAAAATTAGGTTGTTTAATCTCATTACTTATCAATTGCACATTCAAAACTTCCTTTCCCTCTACAATCTTGATTGCTAAAGAACTAGACAGTATTTCATAAAACTAGGTTTTGCAAAAATTCAAACTGTGTAGCTTGGCACTCGATAATACCTTTATGATTTTGCAGTGATGGTGTTGAGTGACTGTTGAATCCATTTGCAAAAGCTCAGAACAATTTCTTTGGTTTGTCTTTAGCTCTTCGTGCTCTCCTTCAAATTTGAATAATGTCAAATGAGTAGAAATCTATCATATAGACCTCAAAACCTTGTAATTAATGCTTAGTGCTTACACAACTGTAAGCTTGACATCAATAAATATTTCCTAATCCAGATGTCTCACAATTTATTGATGTCTCACAATAAATATGTCAATGCTAGTGTTTCCTAATCCAGATGTATCACAATTGGATCTAAGGGATCTCATCAATTGTTCAAAGTATTTGATGGCTTCACTAGGTTTGTTGAAACTATCAACAACCCCCTTTTCTCTTTTCAGGTCATTTCTCAATTGTTCATTTTACAACTTCAGTGCTGTGATCTTAATATCCTTTGCATTTAGTTCATGATTTGCAATCATCATTTGACTCAAGGTTTCCAATTGCATGTTAGCAATCCTAGTTACCTATGATGTTTTCTCTTCCAGTCTATTCGTCAAAATCCTTTTTTCATCTTCAATCATGATGATTTTGTTTTCAACTTTCTTTTTCTACTTAGTCACTTCATATAGCAATACTGATTGGATCTCTTGTTCTCTCTTTATATTTCTAACCTCTTGAGTTAGGGTTCCATTCTTTTCCATAAGATCTATAACTGTTGCATCAAATTCATTGGAGTTTTCATTTGCAAATAACTTAGTAGTGTCAATCTCTTGGTATTGAGTGTCATTCTCTTGAATAGCAATTTCTTTCCTTCTCTTCAATGATCTCTTTAACTTATCTCTTGCTTCATTCAACTGATGTAGGGCAAGTTGTATTTCAATTGTCTGGTTCTCAATAGTCTTTCCCAATTTGTAGACTTCCATCTCTAAGATCTTTCCTCAAAGCTGCAAAGCTTTTCTTTCAGAGAACTAAGCTCTAATACCAATTGTTGGAAATACAACAGGAAAGTAAACTCTGGGGGTGGGGGGGGGGAGGTGTGAATCAACACTTAAAAATTTCAACCTCTAAAACTATTCACCACACATCCATCTCACAATCTATGCATATAAACATAAATACCAAACTAAGCATATAAATTCATAGCATGAAAGTAAATATTCAATAGATGTATGACCCAAGATATTTGGTTAACCAAAAACCATCCAAGAAGAAGATAAAATTGGAGTGGGGATGACACCCTCAAATCTTCACTATTTCATTAATAAAGTGTATCCAATGAAGGTTACAATGTTTGACCATGAAACATGATCTACCCTATGAAAGGCCTACCCTGTTAAAGGCTTAAAAGATTTTTAGATCTTATTCTATTATAGGATTTAAAATACCCTGCTGAAAGTGTGCTTGGTAACAGGACTTTAACTTACAATGAAATAAGCATCCTTTTAAAGGATTTACAATAGCTTGTTAGGACTACTCTGCTAAGGGATTTAACTAATTCACCTATTAAAATGGCTCAACAATGATCTTTTAATTAGCACTCTATTGCTTGATGTTAGATCACCTCTATACTGATGTGTACTTGATCCTTTCTAATTAGATGTGCCTCTGCCATCCTTTGTTTCCTTTCCTCTAGTCTCATTCTAATTGATTCTAAAATGTAACTCAATTCATAACACCCTAATCAACATGAATACTCTATTTTTTCATGTAAACTCTCTTTAAATCTTCTTAGCATTCCTTTCTTCCATCTTTTTTAAAGTTTAGGGTTTATCTTCTTTAAGAAAACCTTGGTGATTTAGGCTTAGGTATGAATCAATGGTACTAATTCACCCATATTGCCACTTAAACCTTCCCTTTTTATAATTGGATGCCTATCATCCATAGGAATTCACAATTAAGATTTCTCCTTATCAATAAAGATTGTAAAACAATACTTAAGTTGGCTAAAAAATGGTTTACATAATAGTTTGTGCCAATACAAACAATTATGCCGAAACTATATTTCTCAACATTTGAAGTCTCCAGTGCTTAGTACTAACTGCAACTTCAATGCCGTCACTCAACACTTGAATCACTCATCACACACTATTTACTCGACATCTAAGTGACTCGACACTTGAGTGGCTCGACACTCACTATTTACTCGACATGCACTATCTTATATGTTATGCTTGGCATATGTTACTTGTTTGATATGAACTAAGTAGATGAATTAAGTGTTTAGACACTCATTAGTCAAAACCAATCTAAGATCAACATCATCTTATTTGCATAAAATATCCAAATAAAAGATAGATTAATTTTCTTTCATTTAAAATCATTCATTATAGTATTGTTTATAGTCAGTAATAGCTTTATAATCTCAGAGAATTCATACTCACATTAGATAGTAGGCAATAGATTGCTTTGTTGAGTTTTTTATGATTATTTATTTGACTATATTATTTGAATGACCTAGCATCTAATGATCTATTAAAGTGTTGTGTTATAGTTATATGAATTAATTTTTGCACACACAATATGTTCATCAAATATTCTGTAGAAACTCTTGAGGACGTTTTCAATTTTGACCCTAGATGTAACAAGGCCCTACCATTTGTTGAATTGGAGAATTAATACTATTGGTGTAATTAAATATTACTAATTATACTTTACTTAAATTTACATAGGATAATGCATTTTCATATTAGTTTTCATGTAGACACCTAAGAGTTTGCATTCTATCCAAGCACATGTTGTCTCACACCTCATAATTTGTGAGCTCCACCTTTGTGTTCTTATGACATTATCATTGTCATATTATTATAGATGTTGCACATACTTTACTGCATAATCGAGGATGATCCACCTTTAGTGGACATGTGATTACACCTTGCACGATTTATAAGTTATCTCTATCATCAATCCTAGTTATCATGCATTGCCTATTTATTTAGGCACTTCAACACTCTTTGTATCCAAAGGGGCATTCTATATTGTATTGTTGATCATTATTGACTTGATCAATTGATCATCATTTTGCCTCTATCTCTTGTGCTATCAATTAAGCTTCTAGATCTTGGTATTTTCATTCTTTTCCTTAGAAAATTCTTATATGGTATTAGAGACAAAGGGTGCTCATTGCATAGCCATTAGAGAATATTTTTATTCATCTTTTGGAGAGCCATAGATTAGATCTAGAATCAACTTTTTGGTGAGAGTGTTTGGACAAAGATCAGACATCACCATGTGTTTGGGTGACTATTCCAATAAATTTTGACTATAAACTTGCATGTATTAGGTAAAAGTCAAATATGAGGGAATTTTTCTTTTGCAAATTAGGTTTGGGCAACCTAATCTACAAATTGATGACACATTTAAGTTTTTTATTCAAAAAAATAGTTTTTAATTATTTATATCAAATATATAGTTTTTTCATCATTATTTATCTGTAATTATTATTGTGGGAAATAATTATTGTTAAGTGAAATTCACCTCTATCCAAACTTGTTAGTATTAAGACACTCAGATTGATCAAATTAGAGTACGACATTATATCCCTATGACATGAATCATAAATTCTCTATTTTATTTGTGACATCATTGGTAAGAAGCAACCACATTTGATGACTATTTGTCATGCCAATCACTATAGGCTTGGAGATTTATACATTCAAAGAAACATAATGGGATGCATGTGGGATATATACCACAACACCACTGATAAGTTCTAGAAGTGCTTTGTTTTCATTAGCCATTTTCCTCATATATCTCTCACTTCTTTGTCATAAAACTTCTTTTTTTCCAAATTATTGATAGAGAAATAGAATATTTGGTACCTCTTTAAAGATGAAAAAATGATTCCTAAAAATTGTCAAATTTGTAAAAAATGATATATTTTGATTACTTCTACTACAAGAACTATAGGCGAATGAGTGGACATGGAGCCATCCACCTAGATAGACAAGTAGCTTGGAGGCTGTTATCTTGCTATTTTATTTTGGGCAATTTAGTTTTGAAAATGTTTGAACAAATCGATTGAGGCCTTACATTTTTTTGGCCATGTTTGTTTTGTAATCAAATATCTGTGGCTAGCGGCCAAGATGTTGCTTGTATTTAGATCAATGGTTGGGGGCCATAACAAGTTGACACGATCTTATTTTAGTATCTTGAAAACTATTAAACATGGGACTAATCATAAGAATATATAGATATATAGAAGAAAGAATATTTTATCAGAATGCTATTATCAATCAATTTGTAGTATTATTGTGTGGTTAAATTGGCTCAACTTTATTGATTTTGTATTAGTCTCTCACTCATTAAGTGGACCAAAGGAAGGGCCCTCTTGGAAATCCTCATGAGACCATTTTAGTTTGCATTGTGAGTATGTATGCATCGTCAATTATTTTATCTATGTTCATTATGAGTTAGTTATAGATTGAATTGAGTGTGTGTGTGTAAATCTGTACAATTCACACCATTTGTTCAATTATATTCTGGTTATTCAAAGATATAATTGTTTAATGAGTTATTGATTTGCAGCCATTTTCATTTTTCTAATTATCATTCCTTTATCCATATCCCTATTTCGGTAAAAATCAAACCATCCACTTTTAAGCCATCATCCATTACATTATACTTCACACTGTACTTCTCCCTATTGCCATCCACTATTTTTTGGTAAATGTCCTACTAACACTCATTATACTTCCTATCATACTTTGTTACCTAGACTCTAGACTGTTGTAATCAACTTCCTACCATGACCAAACTTCTTGTAGCAAATTAAGATTATCTTAATCTTCATTATAATGAGCTTTAATAGTGATATTCATAGATCATGGCATGGTATTTAATGTTTAATTTTTTAGATGTGTGACTAAAAGCATTACTTAATTAGTATAAAGATATGCTTTAGATTAATTGAGAGGATATATTGCATACAACTTCCTTTTTAGTTTCATTCTTAAATGTGTGGATTTTAAATTGAGTGATTAAAATTTTCTTAGTTTAATTTTTTAGCATGCAATAACTTGCATTCAAAACCACTTGATTTATTATCTTTATCCCTTGAATAAATAGCCATTATATCTCTCACTAGTTTATGAACCCTAGATTGACACTTTTAGGGTATTTTGGTTCAATCAAGTTATACCTCCATATTACCCAACATTTTCAATGCTGTTGCCAAGGAGAGATATTAAAGGCATAAAATTATTGTAAATCAAGATAGGAACAGGGTGTTTGTGGGAGTGTTTGATCAAGTGTTGACCTTGTTTGGTCTGATACCTTGGATTTGCACTACAGTAAATCATTTAGGTGGGGCATAGAGATAGTCAAGGTAGTTTTGTTAAGAAAGAATCAATAGGTAGTTCAAAAATTCAAATATCACAAAAAGAGAAAGGTCCATTGACCATTGAAACCAACCATCTTCTTAATCCCCCTTCAGTATCCAACCGTCTTCTTAATCCCCCTCCCCTACTATACCTTTTGAATTTTTTCAATAATTCAAAAATTCATATGAAGCTAGGTGTAGTAAGCCACCAAATTCTCCAAAACAACCTTTTAAGACATATTATACACCATGGGCAGCTAAGGTTTTGGAAGAAGTCATGACTAATAATACCAAAAGTAATACAGGAGGTTACAATGCTGGAAACAATGGTAATGCAATTGTTCAACACAATATGACTTTTGAGTTTCCTATTTAGCCTCATGGGGACAATTCCCCTATGAAAAATATCCCTCACTTAGGACTTCTTATATTTAGAGGGTCAACCTTTGAGGGTCTTGATATTTTCCTATTTGAATTTGATGTGCTTTGTAATAGCTATGATTCTCAAAGCACTGTACAAAAATTAAAGCTATTTCCAACTACATTGAAAGACATTGCATTATGATGGTTTAGGAGTCTTAGGGACATCAAAGCATGAGACCAAATGAAAGATGCTTTTCTAGAAAAATATCAGGAGTATTGGAAAACCAATGAAGTATGGGATGAAATCTTTTGCATGACTCAATGAGAAGATGAGTCAGTTGAAAATTTCTTAGAATGTTTTTCCTTTAGTGTACAACACTCAAGGCATCCTAATTTAACTACATATACTATCAAAATACTTTTCCTATGAGGGATTCATAATGAAACCATGGATGCCTTAAATTTGATTGGTAAAGGTCATATTTCTAAAATGTCCTTTGATGATACTTGTGATATATGCAGGAACTATTCACTGTCTCATAGATCTATTCATGGACAATCAAGTAAGTTTTCCACCATGGGTAATGCATCAGGTATCTCCGAGTGAGAAATTGGTAACCTACTTGAAGACTTTAAAATTGATTTATTAAATCATATGGGTAAGCAAATTGACACTTTGTATACTTGCGGGAAATAAGAAGAAGCTAAAAAGGCCTTGGTAGTATATTGCCCAACTTGTTGAAGAAGCATGGATCAAAAGACTACCCTTATAATCAAACTCATGTAGCATCCCTTGTGGAAGCTAGCAAGACTTCAACACTATGACCTCTTCTTGAAGGGATGGTTCCTATGGAGTATATTGAAGAACCAGTTTACTATATGGTTCCACGACATTAGTTTCTACCTAGAGGGTTCTCTAATGAATATTTTTCTAGACCATCTCAACAATTTTCTAACCAAGGTCCATGGTATGGAGGTTGGGAAAAAACCTCAAGCTTATCCTCAATGGCCCCACACTTTTCAACCTATTACACAACCATGACATTAGGCATGGAGGCCATAATCTTCGTATCCACCTCCACAACCTTATTCACAATCCCATCTTCCACAATAATCCTTTCCTCCACCACTGATGATAAGTCCTTATCAACAACCCCACAAATTTCTTCCTCCAATTCCTCCATATTACTTAAATCCACCTTCAAATCCACCACAACCACCTAAACCCACATTCATTCCAACTCAATCAAATCCAATCCTAACAATAAGCCTCCTCATGGCTTGTCCCTTTGGTGAAATGGTGGGGCTTCTTTCCTGTAGGGCCTACAACCAAGGTTCAAGTCCCCACAGGGCCATTCTCTATTATGGATCTTAATTTAAAATGTTTTTCCACTGACCCTTAGTGAAATAGTGAGGCTTCTTACCTGTAGTGCTCACAACCAAGGGTCAATAAATTTATTTTTCCTTGGCCTCCGGGGTTTTAGGTTCTGGCTGTGATGGTGCTGATTTTTGATGGCAGAAGGCTGCTAATTTGGTGGAGGATGAATGGAATATAGTAAAAGGAAAAAAGGTAAAGTCACCCACCCCCTCTTTTGAAATGGCACTGAGGTCTAACAAGAAGGGCTCAAAAGGGAAAGTTTGACTCACCTAGCTTTTGGCTAGTTGTCCCCTGGCTCTTTTGGCCTTTTGCTCTTGGTAGTGTGTTTTATTTTGGGGTCTTAGGAGCCCGATAAAAATCTATTTTTGTGGCTGTTATTGTCTTGTTTTATGTTTTTCCACTATGGTCACCTTTTGTTTGGTGACTTGTTTCTCCTTTGTTGATTCATATAGGGTTTTAGGCACCCTTCAAAACCTGATTGTGTGGCTGATGTGTACTATTTTATTTGTGATGCCACTCTGGTCACTTCTATTTTGTGACCCATTCTTCCTTAGGACTATAGTTTGTTTGGTTTGGGCTTCATTGAAAATTCTTGATTTGTAAAGGGTTTCAGGGTCCCTTCAAAGCCTATTTATCTTATAAAAAACAATAAGCCTCCTCATCTGCTTTATAATAATGAGTTCGTTATTTTTCCTACCTATCCCATTAACACAATTGAGTTGGCTGGTGTACAACTTAGATCTGGGAAGGCTATTAAGGGACCTACTATCATAGAGGTCCCCGATGAATTTGAAGAAGAGTTAGAAAAAGAGCCTCCCTTTCTTGACTGGTTCATTCATAAACTAGAGCCTAAAGAACCAACATATTTAGAGTTTGATATTTTAAATGACTTACACAATGTTAACATAAAATTTCCTCTTTTGTAGGCTCTTAAGGATATTCTGGTATACAATAAAATAGTACATGAGCTATGCACCTGATGATAGAAAAAGGAGGATCCAAAAACTATTCAAGCTATTGGACAATTAGCAGAACTAATGTTGGGGAATGTCACCATTCCAAAATATGCATATCTTGGAAACCCTATCATCGAGGTAAGTATTGGTACAATTGTTATTCCTAACACACTTGTAGATTTAGGTGCTACTATAAATGTGATGACCGATGAAACAAAAATCAAATTATCTTTGGATGGACTTAGACCTACTTGTACAGTGCTTTAGATGACTGGACGATCTTTAGTCAAACTAGAGGGGGTTATAGAATATGTTGTTCTTTCCATTGATAGTTGGGATTATCCAACCAATTTTATGATTTTGCAGCCAAAAAATAAGTTGGGGGGGGGGGGGGGGGAGGGTATCCTTTAATTATAAGGAGACCCTAGTTAGTTGCTGCTAATGCCTACATTAATTGTTAGTTAGGAAACATGGTTACTTCCAATTAAGAACAAATAAAAAAAATGACACTCTATCCCCCTGCTCAACCCTTATTAGATATAGAAGATCCTATATGGGTTGAAAGTGATCTAGAAGATTTTGTAGAGGTCCTTACCATTGAAAAAGCACAACATTTTGAGGAATCTAATGATGAAAAAAATCTAGTTAACTTTCTTTAGAATAGGTATGAGTCTAATGATATCCTAGAAACTATGGTTTTCCCTTCTCATGCGATTGTTGATTGTCTTTTTTGGGAATTTCCTCTTAGTTGGAAATCCTTGATCTATCCAACACTTTCTCACATTACATCAGCTTCTACCACATCAATTTTTATATAGTCCATTACTATCTTTAGATAAACCAAAAACATCACCAAAACTCATTCTTAATGCTCCTACACTATCAGAACCTATGGAAATCTTACCAGGGCATACCCTCAATATTAATCCACTACTGACACCTGCTCAGGTCAAAGATATCATAGGTGTGCTTACAAAACATAAAGATTCATTTGTATGGGAATATCAAGATATGCAAGGTATCCATCCAGACACTTGTACCCACCACATTTACATAGAAGAAGGAAGTCACCCAATTCTACAATCGCAAAGAAGAATCAATCCCATCTTGCATGATATAGTCAAGGAAGAACTGAAAAAACTCTTGAATGTTGGTTTCATTTATCCTATTTTAGATAACAGATGGGTATAT
Organism: Cupressus sempervirens; assembly: GCA_028749045.1. Classification (NCBI taxonomy): domain Eukaryota; kingdom Viridiplantae; phylum Streptophyta; class Pinopsida; order Cupressales; family Cupressaceae; genus Cupressus; species Cupressus sempervirens. The sequence continues at coordinate 443,022,831 of CM053787.1, read as the reverse complement.
CCTTTGGTTGTAGTTCCAAAGAAAAATGGTAAGTGGCATATTTGTGTTGATTATCAAGCTTTAAATAAGGCTACTAAGAAGGATCACTTTCCATTACCCTTTATTGATCAAGTTTTCGATACTCTTGTAGGGAAATGATTCTTCTCTTTCTTGGATGGATTTAACAGGTACAACCAAGTATGCATTGCCCTAAAAGATCAGGACAAGACCACCTTTACTTTTCCATGGAGAACCTTCACATACAACATTCTCCCTTTTGGGCTATGTAATGCCCCTGCTACATTCCAACAAGAAGTATTAAGCATCTTTTCTGATCTAGTTAATGATTGTGTATAAGTTTATATGGATAATTTCACTATTCATGGAAATACCTTCGAAGAAGCTAAAGATAACTTGGAGAAAGTACTTAAGAGATGTATTGACATTAACCTATCTCTGAGCCATGAGAAGTGTTCTATGTTAATGACTAAGGGAATCATATCAGACCATTTAATCTCCTCAAAAGGTATCCAAGTTTTAGCTCATGATTTTTTAGAGTCACCATTTTTATTCTTTATTTTTGGTTCACTCTTGTTTTCAAATGTTTATGTTGAACCATCGATTCTACCAAGAGTCAAATATAATTTGAGGTACGATAAAATTCCAATCATTTATTTGTGAACCTCATCCTTTCAATTCCTTCTTCCCCCAATCCTATTGTTGACCAAGTCCAACCCTTTGGTTTCCTTTGTAAATAATTTGGTTAAGGCAATTGTGAGTGATCTATTTTTCTTTGATATGTCTTGAACCTCTTGTACCCTTTGTACCATATGAACTAAGTTTAAAAGGTTCAATTGGTTCATCACTTCAAACTATTTTTAGTCTTCATGCAATATGGTTGATGGGCCCTATCTTTTCGTGCCATGGAGTCTAATTCTTAGAAGATGTGCTATAGCTGGATATCTGTTTGGGTCTAATATAGACTGTGTGTGATGCCATCAATCATAGATGGTTAAAAAATCAAACTAAGGTAATTATCAAATATGATGTTGAGATTATTTTCAAAGGGTGAAAGAGAAATTTGGCACGTGCGGAGGCAACATATCATTTAAATTGCTTGGTTCACATTTATTTTTAGACACCACCTTGTCACATCCTCCTTTTCCTGTGGCATGTGTAATTATTTATGTCCTTGCCATGATTAATGCCCTAATTTTCCTACAAATTATATATGAGTAAAATTTCCCTTCTTTGACAACATAATTGTCTCCAGTTGATTGAGTGTTGATAGCAGGAGTTTGAAGAAGGGAAATCATATTTTGTAGTCATAATAATTTCTACTATTCAAGTAATTCTTGTACCCTTTAATCCTTTTTATTTCACCTATTAGTAGAAGAAATCATGTTTGCTTGTTTAAATTTCAAGCAACGGGAGGGAATTTTAAACCACGAAGTCCACTCTGCACATTTTTGGGAATACCTGTAGTTTGTGTAGTAAATATCCTATTGTATTAGACACATACCTTTTAGGGGTTGATCTAGATGGGGTAACAGATTGGTTGTGTGAGAAACTTGCACATCCCTTCTCTACCAAAGTCTCTGACACTTTCTTATGGTCTCCATTTTCCCACAAGCCTACCCATGTTCAAAGTTTATTATGGAATGCATTTAGAGGTACAATACACCTAGTGGAAATATTTTGAAGAAAGATAAAAGCATATCGATGAATATCTCTAGGGAGACTGTGTCTAAGTTGTTTGCATCTTGAAGAGAAAGAATTTGTAGATTTGACTCCTACTTTATCACAAGCTAGATTTTTAGAAAAGGTAGATGTTTATAGAAATGCCATTGTGAAGAGCTGGACTATAAATCCTTATTAAGGTGGCTCTAGGTTGTCTAAGATTCTCAAGAAAGGCTAGATGACTCCTTAGGTTCATGATGTCATGGTCTATTGAATCAAATTTTTGGTCCCCTAGATTTGTCTTCTTTTGAGGAATGGATGAATTTTTATTTTCAAATTGTTTTGAAAGGATCTCAATTTTTAGACTGGGCTAAATTGATTGTTAGTTCTCTAAAAAGTCAGCCCAGAGGAGCTTTAAGTATGATAACAAATTTTTATATGTCTTCCTACTTGAGATATATGTTGGATAGTACACAAGATTTGTAATATCTACCTCATGAGCCGTAAGTAGAAAACATCACAATATATAATTGTTACCTTATGTTGCATAGAGATAAATTTTTGGAAAGTTTTAGGAAAGTTCATGATAGTTTTTTAGGGAATTTGTGTTTTGAAATGAAAGGTTCTTCTCACCATAGGTTTTCTTCTGAATCTCTAAAATTTATCCAAACCTTTGGTAGCATTTATATCCAATTTCCCAAGTTCACCTTCATGAGGATATGTGGTTTTGATGAAGAACCATTGAGATTCCCTAGGTTTTCCCTTGATTGTTTCATATTGGCTGAAGTATCTTGGAAACTTGTCTCAATCATAAATAAAGTTTCAATTGATGAAGCTTTTGATGTCATTTTTTTTCTCAATCTAGGTAAGCTAACTTGTAAGAGTATGGAGGACACTATGTGCATAAGTTTAGATTTAATCAATTTCCATCTTGGCTCCTATCGTGCAAGACAAAACTTTGATAGAAAAGGGATAGCTCATAGCCTATTTGATTCTTGTGTGAAGTTTTTGCATGATCCTAATGTTGAAGACTATTGGGAAGATTTTGCAAATGAGCTAGAAGTTTGGAGGAGAGAATATGGCAGGCTCACCATTTCCTAGATTAGACTCTTCCATTTAAATTTGGATATTGATGTCTCTATTATAAAAGAAGATAAACCATATTTAACATACACTCAAATAAAAAAATCTTTAATTTCTAGCAAATAAATTATTAATTGGGAGTTTGAAGAAGAGGACAATATTCTTGAGAGAACAAAGACAATGTTTGAAAGAACCAATTCTTGGTAATAATGGAAAAGACACAACTAATTGAACAATCAACTGATTGCTATTCTGATGTTCATTTCAAATTTGTAGGTAATAGGAGATCCACAAGGATTATAAAGGTAAAAAGTAATAATCCCCCTCTAGTGAAAAAGACATGTTCTAAGAGAAGAAGCAACATGGCAACACCTGTTGGGTCAACTGAAGCTATTCAAGTTGATAGCAAACCTGATAGGGATTCTAGTGGTGTCTTGATTGATAACTTGTAGTGGGTTCAGATGATAGTAGGAACCTCTCCACAAAGGATAGAGAACTTGAACACTCTAGTTAAAGAAAAGGAACCTCAAAAGGTCTTAGATTCCACACCAAATTGGCTAGTGGCCTCAGTTAATAAGAAAATAAGCTTAGTCCCTATTTTCTTCCTCATTGATGACATTGTGAGTAAATACACTGCCAGAACCCTAAAATCCAAAAGGACTAAAAGTTTAGCCAGTATAGTGTTTGACCAAGACATGGGTAACAACATTGCTAAGTTGGTGATTTATATGTCAAAAGATGATACTAGTACATTAGACTTGAGTAACTTTGAGATTACTTGTACCAATCTAGGGGTGATTAACTAAGAAAAAAAGAACTTTGGGTGGAATCATCCACAAAAAAAATTATTTTCCAATCACAAAAGGATGATGTTGAGAGAAAGAGACTGAAGGTAGAAATCCATACAATGACAAAGTACATAAGATTGTTGAAAGGGAAAAGTGCTACAACTGATAGTTCATCTTGGCTCATATTTGATCACAGTGCACCCAAAAGTTAAAAACTAATGGATGATTTAAGGAAGGGGAAGGCTATAATCTCTATCCATAATTGGATTGATTGTGTGATAAATATGCTTACTAAGTGTGTACGAGACCTGCATAAGATATTTACTCTTGATAAAGTAGTGATAGGTGAGGCTCATATTCAGATGACAGTATGGAAAGCAAAATCTGAAGGATTGTTTGCTATTGTTATGCAGCTAGCAGATGTAGAGGAGTATGGTCCTACTAAATTCCTAGAGGAAAATCTATTGCAGATGGTCAATGTAGGGCTGATCTATATATTGCAGAAGAACATAGCTCAGTGGGTCTTTAATTATGGTTCAACCATTTCTTGCATTCAGTCTTTTGAGAAGGAATTCAAAACAATTCAAGATAGTGTGAACAAAGACCTACAAACTATTAGTTCAACTCCCCTGACACCTTTCAAAGAAGGAGGTTCTAATGTAGAAACATTGGTTAAGCAATATGAAGAACCACTATATGTGATTAAAAATGAAGCTGACTTGACCATGACAGACCTTACCAAGCTTGCTAAAATTGAAACTATGATTAGCATGTGTAGCCAACAGCTTCTAAAATACCTATACAATGTCACTAGAATGAAATAGGATAGGGACACATGGAAGAGTCACCTACAAAGCATAAAGATCACAAACAAGAATTCCATGTTAAAATTCATCGGCGCATATAGAGTCTAGAAACTAGCGTAAGGACATCCTGTTCAAGATGACAATGAGGAAGAAGAAAAGCCACTAGAAAAACATGATGATGATTCTCTCTAGGGAATATTTAATTTGTACTCTTTTAATTTTCAAGTTTTTTTCAATTGCTTCAAAGGTCTATATACCCATTAAAGACTTAGTTATTCTAACTATTTTTGAACTGTCTGAGAATCGGGGTTTGATGGAGATTCTCTGACCTCACTTTATTTAAACTAGAAACTTAGTAGTGTTAGGGATTGGTAATTTTTGATGGATATCATACTGTGAACTTTTATCTAAGTTTTAATAGCTATGCAAATGTTTTAAGTTTTCCAGCATTGTATGAACAAGATTACTCTTTTTGGAATGGAAAAATCTAATTATTTGAAGATTATATGCTTTGGATTGCTCACTGTTGATTTAGTATTGAATCAATACCAAACTATTAACATTTATTTCTGGTGTTGGATGAATACATTATGTGTATGTTAGATAAGTATCTATTTTATATATCTTTTGAGAAGTGATTGATAGAGAAACTATGTGTTCTCTCCATTTTATCCTTTCTTGTTTATTTAATTGTTGTTTATCTGATTATCCCTCTATCCAAGAATAGATGGGCAAGCCTTACTACTTTCTAGTTAAAAGTAATTCTCATTTAAAAGAATGTTTTGATTGAATATCTAACAAGGGAGTTGAACCTTACCAAAATCTAGAAAGGAATTGAAGAAGTTAAGATTCCTCAACTATTGGGAAATTGTATTTGTCTTGTAAATTTGGGCATAGAAGTTCTTGATTATTTCTTTTATTAAAGGACAAATTTGTACACCAACACCAAGTTGATCCCAAAAACATACAAATAATCTAGGACCTCCCCAAACCTTTGACCCAAAAAGATGTTCGAAGTTTCCTTAGTCATGCTGGATATTATAGGAGAAATTTATTCAAAACTTTAGTAAGATTGCTTCTCCTTTGTTTTCTTTATTAGTCAAAGATGATGTCTTCACTTGGACCCCTGATTATCAAGAAGCCTTTGAAACTATTAAGACCAAGCTTGTGACTACTTCCATTCTTACAGGCCCTAATTGGGAATTACCATTCCATATTCACACTAATGCTTCTGATTTTTCAATGGGAGTAGTACTTGGATATAAGGAAGACAACCTCTTCTATTCAATTTACTATTTTAGCAAGAACTTCATTGGGGATAAGGTAAAGTTTACAGTAATTGAAAAGGAATTTTTAGCCATTGTTTATGCTATTAACAAATTTTGACACTACATTATTGGTTATAAAGTGTTTGTTTGTTTATAATGATCACTCAACAATTTGATTTCTAATGAATAAATCAGTAGTAACTAGTAGGGTTATTAGATTATTTCTTTTATTACAAGAATTATACTTGATAAGCCTGGTGAAGAAAATGTGGTTGCAGATTTCTTGTCTTAGTTACAACAACTAGATAATGAACTTGTTCCTGTTGATGATATGTTCCTTGATGAACACCACTTTTCCATTTCTACCAAGAATTCATGGTATGCTGACATCGCCAACTATTTGGTTACATGCAAGTTTTTTCCACACTTCTCTCCTTTAGAGTGTCATAAGTTGGTAGGCCTTAGTGGAAAATACAATTGGATCAATGATCTTCTCTTTCATATTAACATTGATAACATTAAGCATTGGTGTATTCCTAAAGAGGATGTCTTTGATATTCTCTGTGCCTATACCGATTATGTTACCAAGTGGGTTGGAGTAGTTTCCCTCAAGCATGCTCATGATATCAAGGTTACTGAATTCTTGTACTATAATATTTTCACTTGCTTTGGTGTTCTATGAAAGATTACTATAGATCAAGGACCCCAATTCACTTTAGATCTCATTATTGCATTAGTAAAAGAGTATGAAATCCACCATTAGAAATCATCACCCTATTGCCCTCAAGAAGATGGATAGGTAGAGGTCATCAATCAAGAACTGGAGAATATTCTTACCAAGACCATTGCTCTTCATAAGCATGATTGGGCCACATGGCTCCCTGAAGCTGTATGGGCCTATTTTACAATGTGGAAGACCACCACTAGTCTAAACCCTTATGAAATGGTCTATGGTAAGAAAGTTTTTCTTCCTATTGAGTTCAAGATTAAGACTATTCAAGCCACACTTCAACTTAGTTTGAGTCTCTCTGATGCTCAGTAGGAATGCCTTATAAAAATCCACTCCTTGGATGAACTCCATCAGGAAGAACTCCTCCATACTGGGCTTGTCTAGAATCAATGAGCACTTTGGCATGACAAACACATTCGTCAACATTCCTTCTAGACAAGTGATTAGGCACTTTTGTATGATTCTAGATTTCAGGATTTCAAAGGTAAATTTCATACTTGTTATCTAGATCCATATAAAATTGCCCATGTCTTTAATAATGGTGCTACACAACTCTAGATTGTGGACTTAGAACATCGTACACTTCTTGTTAATGGGCATCGACTCAAGTTATATTAGAAGCATTTGTCGAAGGAAGCCTTCTTTTTGGCTATCGCCAAGGAATTCACCATGGTTCCTTTTGGGATCCTTTGTGTGTAAAATTCAAAATTCAAAAATCAAAATTCAAAAAAAAAATCAAACCCCATAGAAGATTTCTCTATTTTCCCTTGTTTTTGTAGCATGAGCTTCTTCCTCTTCCTTTCCCCTCCCTCTATTGTGTTGTTCACTTCTCCCTATTACTACTGCCCACCTTTTTCCATGGTGTCTCTTGTCACTGCTTCTCTTTGTCCTTTGTGGGCAGTGCTACTTGCTACATTTCTTTGTTGATCTTAGATTGGTTTTGACTAATTAGCATGCACACACTTAAGTAATTTACTTAGTTCATGTCGAACAAGTAGTACATGCCAAGCACAACATATAAATAATAGAGCATGTTGAGTCCATAGTGAGTTTTGAGTCACTCATGCGCCAAGTCACTCAAGTGCCAAGCAAACAGTGTATGTTGAGTGATTTAGGAGTTGAGAAGCAATGCATGTTGAGTGACATAGATGCCAAGTCTTAGTGAAGAATTTAGTATATGCCGAGCATCAGAGACTTTAGATGCCAAGTGAGATAGTTTTGACATAGTTTTTTATAAAGGTACAAACTACTATGTAAACTATTTTTTAGCTGACTTAAGTATGAATTATGATATTTTGGAGATAAAGATGAATTTTATGCTAGATTCCTAATGAAGTTACATGTATCCAACCAAAAAAAGGAAAGGTTTGAGTGGAAAAATGGATGAAACACAACCGTTGATTCATGCCTAACCCTAAGTCACCTAAGTCTTCTTAAGGAGGACAAACCCTAAACTCTCTAGAGTGTGTAGAAGGTGAATGAAGGAGAGTATAGAGAAATTTGTATGCACAAATAGAGCATTCATGGTGACTAAGGAGTTATGATCTAAAATTGCATTGTAGAATCAATTAAAGGAGAATAGAGAAAGGGAAGAGCATACAATAGAGAGACATTTGATCAAGAAGGATCAAGAAGACATCAGTTTAGAGGTAACCTATCATCAGGTAGTCAAGTGCTAACCACAAGATCATTGATAAATCATTTTAGCAGGTGAATCAATCAAATATCTTGACAAAGTAGTCCTAATAGGCTATATTGAAATCCTCTAATAGGGTGCTTACTAATTATGAGTTAAAGTCCTTTATCAAGGCACACTTCTAACATGGTGTTGAAATCCTTTAATAGGGTGAGACTTAATAGTCTTTGTAAGCCTTTAATAGGGCAGACCTTTCACAAGGTAGATAATGTCTCATGATCAAAAAATTGTAACCTTCATTGGATAAACTTTATTACTGTAGTAGGGAAGACTTGTAGTTGTCATCCCCACCCTAGTTTTACCTTCTCATTGGAGGGTTTTTGGGTAATCATATCTAGAGTCATATGTGTGTGAATGTTTATATGTTTATGTGATTTAGATGTACATGATTTACATGCTATTTCAGTTTACACATTGAATACATGGGATGGATGTATGGTGAAAGTTTTATGAGTCTAAGTTTAAACTATTGATTTACCTCCCCTCAAAAGTTTACCTTTCCTAATTGAAATTCCAACAATTGGTATTAGAGCCTTGTTATTTGAAAGAGAAGCTTTGAAAATTTGAGGAAAGATCTTGAAATGGAAGTCTACAAGTTGGGAAAGACTATTGAGAATCAAGAGATTGAAATACATCTTATTCTACATCAACTGAATGAAGCAAGAGAAGAACTAAAGAAATCTTTGAAAAGAAGGAAGGAAATTGCTATTGTAGAGAATGACACATAATACAAAGAGATAGACACTATTAAGCTATTTGCTAATGGAGACTCTAATGAATTTGATGCAGTAGTTGCATATCTAATGGAAAAGAATAGAGCCCAAGCCAAGGAAATAAAAAATCTCAAGTTAGAGCAAGAATCACAAGCCATACTGCTATGTGAGGTAACTGAATAGAAGAAGAAAGATATGGAAGACAAAGCCATGATTGAAGAAGGCAAATGAATTTTTAGCAATAGATTGGATGAGAAATCATCAGAGCTAACCAAGATTTCCAACATGTAATTGGATACACTGAGTCAAACGATGAATGCCAACTATGAGCTAAATGTCAAGGACATTGAGATAACAACATTGAAGTTGTAGAATGAGAAATTGAAAAGTGACCTAAAAAAGGAAAAGGAGTCTACTAAAAGTTTCAATAAGCCTAATGAAGCCATCAAATACTTTGAGCAACAATTGAGATCCCCTAGATCCAATCATAACACATCTGGATAGGGATACACAAGCACTAAAGAAGGAGAGTAATCCAAAAGTGCTGAAGAAAGGAACAAAAAAGGTAGGGATTCCAAACCTACTTGTCATAATTGTGGTAAGAAAGGACATACTACTAATGTGTACAAAAGAAAGACTAAAAATCAAAATGTTAAGCATAAGAACATGGTTCACTACCATAAGTGCAAAAAACAAGGTCATCAAGCACATGAATGCAGAACCAAGACCATGCACACACAAGGATTTGAAGGATATTGTTATAACTATTAGAAGTATGAACATAGAGATTTTGAGTGCAGATCTAAACCCATGTGGTCATCAAAAAAGTGCACAAAGGTAAGGAACAATGGCAAATTTTATAACTAGGATTATAATACAAGATATAACTATAATTATTATCAAGAATATGGACATGTTCTTGAGAATTTTATTAGGACACACTTCAGAGGTGATTACAAGAGGTGGTTGAGTCAAACCACATGTTTTAGCTATTTGAAGACTGGTCACATTAGTAGGTATTGCCCAACAAGGTCAAAGGCACCAAGTTGTGGACTTGACAAAGGAAGAAAAAGAATGATTACAACACATCAAATGGAGAAAGGATCACTTCACCCAATGAGCCAGTGATCACACCTCATAAAACTAAGCAATCAAGAGGTATGTGGGACTGATATTCAAAGATTTTACAATACATCATTTCCAAAGGATTTAGTACTAAAAAGATTACATTATCATGCATAAAGATGCAAGATGTCATTAGGAATCTAAGTAAAATCTTTAAGTTTTTCATGTTTTTGCCCAGCATAAAAAGTTTCCTATATGTGCCAAGTAAAATGCTAGAGGATGCCAAGCTAACAGACTGGCTAGCTGATGCTAAGCTTGTAATGGTTATTGAGTGAATGAAATGTTAATGGATACTGAGTGAGCCTAAAATTGGTTGATGTCAAGCTTATAGCTCTATAAGCACTCAACATTGATTGCAGGGTTTTAAAAGGGTATTTGATCAATTTCAACTTATTTTTCATCATTTTGAAATCAAGAAAGAGTGAGAAGAGCAATAGGTGATCTGGAAATTCTTTAGAAGTGATTGTAGAAGATTTGAGCAATGATTCATCACCATTTCATTTGATCTTGCATGGTGTTTATCAAAAGTTGAGCTACACTATTTATATTATCATAAACCCTAGTTTCACATTATAGCATCTAGTTCAAAGAATGTAGAGGGCAAGGAGGTTTTGAATGTTCATCTAGTTAGTAATGAAGTTAAGCAACCTATATTCAAGTCCATACTTGATATTTATTACAAGCAAGACCGTCCGATGTGTTATCCATGATACCACAAAATGTTATAATGGTAAAAGATGTTAGGAAATAATGTAACTATAAAATTGGTAGCATTGGTGATATGGAGATCAGGGAAGCATATGACAGACTATGTGATAATGATGTTTTAAAGGAAGAATACAAAATTGTAGAAAATAAAGGGTTAACGCGAGCCCTAGATTTCTTGAATGTGTTCAAGACTAAATGGATTAGGATAGTGCTTAGTAGGATTCATGATAGTTCACTATGGATAGCTAATGGACCTATTAAGATAACTAAAAGGATAATCCATAGGGTGACAGGGTATCCAACCCTAGATCAGCCCAAGACTCTGAGGAGTGATTTGAAAGAGGTCATTAAAAAGAATACAAGAGCTGTGTGGAACAAAAGAGGAATTACTATTTGTTGGTGTAAATAAGTATTCACTATTTACACTTTACTTAAGTTTACTTAGGTCAATGCATTATTTTATTATTTATTAGTTTGACACCTAGGATTTTGTGTACTCTTATGAGTTGTCATGTTGACAACACTAGAGTAAGCAACTCTAATTCAACACATGGTTTCTACAACACTAGAGTTTACATAATTAATAGAGTCCTCATGTATGTTGTTTAGTGTGGAACCTAATTAGTCCCCAAGTGGAAGATTGTTAGATTGTCATGACTGATCAGGGAAGTACTATACATACTCCAAATTTTTTTGGGCCCTATCTGATCAAGATTTTGGGCCGACATGTAATTATTAATTATAACCCTAAAGTGGTAAAAATACTTCTATAAAAGGGCATAGGGTTAGGGATTGTTTCACAGTGGTGATGCAAAAATAGGTTCTTACAACGGTATTTAGCTGTAAGGGATTACAAATTGTAATCAAGTTGTAATTATTGGATTGTAATAATATTGAACTTGTTGTTTGGTGGACATAGCCTAGGGATTGGGTGAACCATGTTAAATCTTGGTGTCTTGTGTTCTTTTCTATGTGATCTATTATTTTCTGATATTGGTTATATTTGCATGTAATTGTTATTGCTGTCCATGGTTTGATCCTAACATAGGTCATGGGGGATGATGATGTAATGGTAAGTGTTACGAATAAGTTGACACTTTTCATTACATGTAAGGTTCTTAGGAATGATTTGGTCTAGTAAATAGGAGAATATGGTGGAGTAGTAGGAGAAATCATGACTAAAAATGGTACAAATGACTTGGTTGTCAGCAGACTCATAGGTGAGATGACATAGTTCTTCCACTAGGAGCTCAAAGCGAGACTCATGCTCTTATAATTGCAGGATAGATGCCAAATTTGTTATAGCATATGCAACCTTGTTCTCTTCCCTAGGAATTTTTTGGAAGTTAACAAATGTGAAATAATTCTTAAGGAATCAACCAATTTCTTGTAGGGTATTAGCTTATCATCCTTAGTTTGATAATCATTGTTAACTTGATTGATGATAAGTTGAGAATCTCCATAGATGTGTAGCTTTGTTATTCTCTATTCAAGGGCCAGCTTGATCTCATTAGTGAGAGCTTCATATTCAACTACAATATTAGTGCATGAGAATAATATCTTGTAAGATTTTGGTATAGTATATCTATGAGGGGTAACAAACAAGATTACAACAACAACTCCATTTTGAGTATATGAGCCATCAAAGAACATTTTCCTTTCTATAACATACATGATCAATGCATTAGGGAAGTCAATTTGCATAGTAGTACTATCTATTATTGGGAACTCAACAAATTGATTACAAATAAACTATCCTTTGATAGCCTTACATTCGACAGATTGAATATCAAATCTTAAAGAATTGCCATCCATTTTTCTAGTCTACCTATAAGCGCATCCTTCTTAAGAGATATTTTTAAGGATCAATTTTAGCAACAAGTTATGTGGTATGTGTGAGAATTTCATGGTAAGGTTTTTGTGATGCAAATACTTTAACCAGACAAGCCTTCTTAATATTGTTGTAATTAAGCTCATAGGAAACCAATGTACGACTGATGTAGTATATAGATCTTTTTTCCCCATGCACATCATGTTGCACTAATAAAGCTTCTAGAAAATTTGTAGTAGTTGAGATGTAAAGAATCAAAGGTTTTCCCTGAATTGTAGACATGAGGATAGATGACTTTGCTAGATATTACTTGATTTGATCTAAGCTCTTCTCACACTCTTCATTCCATATGCATGTGGACCCTTTATGTAGGTTTTTGTTGAATGGCTTATGATCTATTGGCTAGCTGGGAAATGAACTGCCTCATGAACTAAAGGCATCCTTATAGACTCCTTAGTTGACTAATATTTCTGGGAGGTTACATTTCCATAATAGCTTGTATTTTTTATGGATCAACCTCTATTACCTTAGCTGATATGATATACCCTAGAAATTTTCCAAAATTAACACTCAAAGCACACTTTTTGGGATTATGCCTAAGTTAAAACTATTCTATACGATCTAGTATCAAAGTTAAGTCATATAGGTGAGTGCTTTGTTGTCTAGAGTTTGTGAGGGTATCATCAACATAATCCTCCATTTTTTTATGTATCATGTCAAGAAAGATACTAGTTATGGATCTTTGGTATGTAGCAACTATGTTTTGAGCCCAAAGGGCATGAAACTCCAATAGAATGTACCCCATGGACAAGTGAGAGCTTTTTTTCTCTTGGTCTTTGGGAGATATCTTAATCTGATTGTACCCTAAGAAGCCATCCATTATGGAATATATTCCATAGCCCATAGTCATGTCTACTATCATATCGATGTTTAGTAGTAGAAAATTATCCTTTGGATATGCCTTATTTAAATCCATAAAATCTATGTAGACATGAATGGACTTGTTATGTTTAGAAATGTGCACTATATTAGATATCCATTCTGCATAATCAATAGCTCTGATGAACTTAACACTTAGGAATTTTCCTAACTCAACTTTGAATAACAAGGAAATATGAGGATGCATCTTTCTTAATTTACACTTGATAGGTTTAACCCCAAGAGTGATGGAGAGGTGATGAATAATATTGAGCTCTATATCTAAGTCAAGCATACCGACATAGGTCCATGCAAAGTTAATATTTTTTCCCTTAAAGAACGATGTGAATTGTTCTTTTTCCTTTGCTGATAAAGACTAAGCCAAATGTATAATTTTGGGAGATTCTTCAATAGCCAAGTTAATAGACTATGTCAGTTCTATCAAAATTGATGATTTATCTTGAAAATAGCTTGGAAGACTACCCACTACCTCATCCTTGGGCACCTCAAATAGGTTTTCACCTCTAGGTACATCTTTATTTTTACTATTTTTTGGTTTAGACACCACCACAAAGTGGTTTTTTCCTTTTGAACTCTTATTTTTCATTTTTCTTTTCAATTTGTGATAAAGGTACTTGATGTGTTTCTTGATCATGTTAACTACTAGTTCACTAGTGGAAGATACCATGGGTTCAATGACATTCAGGTAGCATGCAATTTCATAATCATTTTGAAATGAGGGTAACTTAGGTCTTTGGTTTTGAATAGACTAGTCTATGAGATCAAGGTGTGTAAGAGAGTGAGGTGGAAGCTTCAAGGTTATTGACGTGAGAGGAATTGTCTTTGGTGATGAAGAGATTGCTCCTATAGAGAAGGCTCCAAAGGAATCCAAATCAAGATAAGTCCTAGAGGAATCAATGTGATTCACTAAGGCAAGTTGTGAATCCAACTTGTCTAGATCTACACAAGACTCATCAACTACATTAGATTGAGTAACATAGGCCTATATCACATCTACACCCAATTTAAAAAAGGCATAAAAAAGGCATACCCACTCATATTCTTGAGAGTTGGTACTTTGATCTTGGACCACTAGTCAGGTGATATTTCTCCTACTCTTTTTTCATTAAGATTCTCAATGTTGGATTCATTAAATTTGTGATGACTATAAGTAGATGCTTCAGCTTTTTAATCATTCAATAATACCTCTTCCCTACAAAGAAGGGAAGTGGAGGGGTCGAAATCAACTTCTAGAGTAATGGTAGCTAAAGGCCGAACCTTGTCCTCTAAATCACTTGTAACAAGTGGAGGTTCTTTATCATAAATGGGAAGGTTATCCTCAACCCCAAAGACTAAACTAGTTTTATCCTCATTCTTACAACCTTTAGTGTGATTTATAGGTTCAATAAGAGCACATTTATTGTTTCTCAAGGGTCCATGACCTAAGTAACCTATCTTCTTGAGAAACTAATAACCTTTGCTATATTTCTTAGGAGGTATAGGTGTGGTGAGTAAAAATTCATTGATTGGTTCTCCCTCTCTATATATCCAATCCCCAGTTTCTTTTTCTTCCTTTTCATCTTCTAGAGGGACCAAGGACTAGACAAAGGTACCGTAGATAGTCATAGCAGAAGCCAAAAGCTTTGTCTTCTTAGATGATTTTCTATAGGAATGTGAGGAACCATGTAATGCTGCAAAAGAAGTCCAAGGTATAATCCCCCATGAAAATACTCATTATTTTAAGCTTCTTTTAACATTCTATAAATGATTATCTAATGTCACTAGAAAGTTGGTTATGTAGTACAATGACTCTACAATAGTAAGCATATTGATAGATATGGAATTGTCACTTGGGATCACAATCTCTAAATCATTGAATGTAAAATTGATACACTAAAGGTATGTTGATGTAACAAATTTCATTTCATGAATCCATGGCCTACCCAAAAAAATATTATAATTGAGTGGGATGTCTAATATTTGGAAGACCACATATTTCTCCACGAGACCTACATAGATAGGAAGAACAATTAGACCCTTGGAAAATCATTCAACTTCCTCACATGATTTTATAATTATCTTCCATATAAGATCAATTGAAAATTTGGACATTCCTAATTGTTGAACCACATTAAAGGAAATAATATTTAGTCTGATAGCATTGTCTATTAGTACTCGTTGGACTTAGGTGTGGTAGATTTGAACTTTGATGTGGAGAGTAAGGTTGTGTGGATGACTCAAGGCTTTGTCATACTCTTAAGAAAGTGTAAGATAGTGAGGTGAGGAAATTTTGCTTACCATATCTCGGAATCTCTTAGCATCAATATCTATAGGGACATTAGTTGTGCATAAAACTTTCTCTAGGATCTCTTTGTGCAAAGGAGACAACTTTAACAACTGAAAGATGAAAATTTGCATATAAGTCTACTATAATTGACTTGAGAGGTCATAGATGGATATAGAAGGTGGAGCCACTTGGTTGGAAGATGAGACATGTTTGGGATCAGTGGCCACCCTAAGAACAACCTTAGATTGCTCCTAAGAGACATCGTTCAAAGTCTCACCATGATAGGAATCCATTGTCCTAAGTAAAATCAATGGTCTAGAATTGTCAAATTGTTGGATAGAGTTGCATGTTCTCAAGAAAACCATAGGTCACTCATCATCTTCATCATAGGTAGATTATTCATTAAATTTATGTCCCATCATGTAAATTCTTTCACTTATGGGATCAATCATGTTGATGAAATTGTCTGTGTTGTCATAAGAATAGTTAATCTTGGCATCATGAACTTTCTTGTTTTTGTTTGATGTTCCCCCTTGCTCATACTTAGGGATAGGATCCTTAAAGGCCTTGTTATCTAATTTCTTAGTTACGACATTGGTGAAAACTTTTCCTTCATCAATAAGGGCTTGAATAACATCCTCAAGTTTGAAGCAATTCTCAATATTGTGATCCTCATTCCAATGGCAATTAAAAAATTGGTCATCTCTCCACCAATTAGGTTTGATGGGTGGGTCATAGGGTTTATAATTGTTAGGCAACGTGATATTCTTATTAGCAAGCAAATTTTTCAAGACCACTTCATTCGAGTCAACCATTGGTGTATAAGTGCATCTTGGTTTAGAGGGTTTCTTAGCCTTGTTAGAAGATTGTGGCTTTGAGGTATCTTGTTTCTTAGTATCATATATGGAATTAGATAAGTGAAAAGTTGGTTCCTTAGTTTTAGGAGCATCTACAACTCTATCATTGACCACATACTTGTTTTTGTTCCATGGCTTACCCTTATCTTTCCCATTTCTATTGTCATTTTTATCCTTGTTTAAGACAATGTCTCCCCTTTTCATAGCATTATCTTTGATGCGATAGGAAATTTCCACCATGTCATTGAACAAAGTAAATAATTGTTTCCTAAGATCATAATAAAATTCAGGCACAAGTCTACTGATGAAGATGTCAATCTTCTCAATCTCAATAATTTTTTGGGGCTACCTAGAATGTAGTGATTTCCATCATTGTAAGTACATAGAAAATGATTCTCCTTATATATATATATATTTTTATGTTGCAAATATCCGACAGAGTAATAGGATGTTGTATGTTGTATGAATATTGTTGGATGAACCATTGCACAAGTTCTTCAAATGTTTTAAGGGGAGGCAATAACTTGGTAAAATATTCTATGAATTGTCCCCTTATGATTCTAGGACATGGTCTCATGAGGTATATGTCCTCATGCATGAAATCCATCCTAAGAGCATAGAAATGTCATATATGGTCATGTAGGTCAACATTTCCATTACATTTCTTATACTTGGGAACCTCTATATCCTAAGGAAATGACACCATGTAGAGATGTTGGTAAATAGATTTTTCTTTTATATTATTACTCTTTATTACCCAATTAAGAACAATATCTGCTCACAAACAGTTGGAAAGCCTCTTGTGAATAATTTAGCTTTCCTCTAAATGGATAGGTATAGCTCCCTAAAACAAATTTGCAAGGAATTTTTTTTCTTCCTAAACTACTTTGTGGTATGTTCTTAACCCGAGAACAGTAGAGGAATAACCAAGTTAGACCTAAATTAAATCCAACTCAGGCAGATAATAACCTCTCAATGCTAAAAAAAATTCATGTACCCACAGATCTCATGAATCCATAAATCCATTCACATAATCAGCTGATGCTAAACTAAGTCAAACTCAAATCTGAATTACAACTGATGAATCGAGAAAAACTAACAGAATCCTTTCGTCAATTGAATTATAACAATACTTATTACATTCATTTGTATTCTGGAAAACAAGGGAAATGAAACTCTATTCTTCCTTAGTTCTCTATAATACAGAAAGGAAATACTACCTAATCACAATACGTATTGGAATGAAAAATGATTGAAATAAAATACCATTCAATTGTCTTTGCAACAAATAGTACTTCACACCAAAATTTTTCTAACCTTTCATTAATCATTCAACTTCATACATATAGATTTTGAGAGATGACCGTTACAATAGGAATTTTAATCGGTTCATCTTCTAAGGAGACAAATGGAAAGATGCCAGTTTTTCATATTACAAAATTTACAAATTTGGTAGAAGCTACAAAGAAAGTGAAAATGAGGCATCATCGAATCATTTAGACTTCTTCCCCTTTTCAACTTTCACCCTATATGCCTTAGCAACAACTATAATGGGAACTAATTCCTCATGACTACACACATGTACATTAGTGACTCTTAAGAGCCATTTTGAATGTTCTCAAGCCAACTCTTTCATAGAATTTAGATGTCTTGTCAATTCTTCAGTAGCTACATGTATGCATCCACCTAGTGTCTGTAGCTCTGTCACTCTATTTTGAATGCTTGAAGCCATTCCTAATAGGTTACTTAAATACATGGAGAGGTTGTTCTTCATTATCTCCACTCCAATAAGGGCTCTCCCTTGACCGCTAGTTTGTGGATCAGTGTGTAATCCTTTCATCAGTTCAAATGCCCTATCTTGAGTTCTCTTCACTTTATCTTCTATTTCCTTGAGTCCTTTTTCAGCTTCTTGAATCATCTCTAGCTTGAATTGCATACCCTAGAGCCATTCAAATAGGGGTTCAGTTCCTTTCTTCAATTTTTTTTACTTCAACTGCCTCCTTTGCCTTCATCTAGATAATCATTTTCAGGAGAGAAATACACTCATCACATCTTGCTTTCTCTGTGGTCAAAGTGTGTTGATTAGATGTGATATTATCTTTCTCAGTCTCCAATTGAAGGATAACATTCCCAATTTGATCAATCAGAGCAACTCCATCTGCATTGAGTTTATCAATCCACTCTTTCCCAGTCTGACCAAAATGTCTATCTTTCAGAAGCTATTAGATGAAAGCTTGCACTTCCTCTACTATAGGATTTTCAATAGCAAGCACACTAGTAATGGTTGCCAATGGAACAACTAACTACCTGATGAATCATTTGAATTCTTCTATCTCAGCTTTCATCTTAATCTTTGATAATTTGAGGCTTTCTAACCAACCTTCTATTATCTCATTGCCTAATCTCCATAAGCCAACTTTTGTATCATGCCTAGCCTCTCCAAGATCAATTGAATGTAGAGTGAAGTCTTCAAGAGTCATATCCTCAATCTACCCTACTTTATTTGGTTTTGCAATCTCCATAGTCAAATGTCCAGTCTCTAGATCCTCCCCAAGTATGGACAAAGTTTTCTGCTTCTTAGCTTTTACTATGGCCGACCCAGAGGGTACCACTTGAGACACAACATCCTTTGTAGGAACACTTTCATCTTTCCTCTTTCTTTTTCTTTCTAAGGTTTCTTCAAGCCAGGACTTCATACCAATCACCTTAGAAGCCACTCCAAGTGACTCTATGCTGAACATTTTCTTCTTTACTAGAGTCATTGCTACTGTTGTTGCAGAGAAGGGGTTCTTTGGATCTTGAGAGAGAAGCCGAGATGAACCCAAGACATTCTCTTCTTCTTGAGTTCTCTTTGCAGCTTCATTAGATTTAGTGGACTCACTGTTGCTCCTCTTATCATCTCCAATATCTACTATCTAGATGGGAGACCTAGTTGGCTTCAAAAGAGAAGCACCTGCAGATGGAGTAGGACTATGATGAGGAGATGAAACTAGGGTAACATAGGGAGATGGAATTGGAGTAGCATGTAGAGATGGAGTTGGAGTGGTTTGAGGAGGCGACACTGGAGTAGTGGTTCCATCTTTTGGCTCTTCTATCCCTTTTTCTTTAGCACCACCCTGAGCTCCAATCACTGGTAGAGAACCTCCTTGGTAAGTTGGAGCTATTGAAATATTCTTCTTCAGGGGTTGATCACCTCCTCCTACAAAGTGAGCCGGCCCTTGAGTAGCCAAAGTTGTAACACTGGGTGTGGCATTTTGAGAGGAAGTGGGAGTAGCAACGACTGGAGAAGCTTGAGTAGTCTTGCTCTTGCTCTGGCTCTTTTTTGCTATCCACTCAACCCATTTCCCAGTTCTCTTGATGATCCGGGCCATCATAGCATCAATATCTTCTTCTATATTTACACATGGCTCAAAGATGATTGGAATGTTTCTCAATTTGGTCAAATATGTATAACTATACATATTTTTCCCATCATCTTGTAGCCCTTCCACATCCAAGTCAATGCCATAGGTCTTTATTTGATCTATTGTGAATCTGGCAAAGGCACAGTCTCGACTCTCTAACTCATCTCTGCAATTAGCCTAGTAATCTTCTATAGTAGTTACATGTTTGATGACACTTCCAATTTGAAGCACATCTCTAGCATACCCATTTGGATCAAATGTGGGCCTTACCACTTCATACTCCTCCAGTCTGTATTTGTTCTCAAACGCTTTGAGTATGTTCTTTGCATCAGGTCTGGATTCACAACTATAAGCTCCAACTTTTATGGGGAATTCATACCCCTTCTTTCTCAAATTGGTGCTCAACACATTTACTTGGATTGCTTGCCTAATGATCTGGATGAGCACAATCATATCATCTCGATATCTAGGAAGTTTCAGGGGAAATTCGTCAAACACTGCAAGACACAAATAAGAGAAAGATGATAATTGAATAAAATAACAGCCAAACTAGCTGATGATCGCCATTGCTTTTGGGCTGAACCTCCACTCCAGAAACCCTTGGAGTTCCCTACAAATTCTCATAGTGAATGCATCATTAACCTAGATATACTCTGCATAACTATTCTATAACTGCAAGGATGGATAAAACTCATAGCTTTTTACATTTTTGAGAAAATTCTCTATTCTGGGGAGTCCTGACCACAATTGTAGGGAAGCCAACATATATATCAAGAAAGATGACATATAAAATGAATTATAAAACTTGGCTGCACTGAGAGCCCTAGAAAGATGTTCACTAACTTCATATGCCCAGTCAACATACTGTGTGTCTGAGGAGATAATTTGCACCATAAAGAAGTATTGTTCTATAAAATTGAGTGCTTCTACCTCACCTTTTAGTTGATGTAAGAGGACCAAAATATCCACAATTTCGGGCTTAAGATCCATGCCAAATAGGGTTTTAGGGACCTTACTCTTTTCTCCCTTGGGCTTTTGGAACTAGGACTTCATGATTTCCTTCTATCACACCATCTTCCTCAAGGAGAATTCAGACATGGCTCCTCTGATTGTTAGCTCAAAGAACTCCTCTCATTATGGAATCCATAGACAGTTCACCACTGCTTGCCTATCAATTGAAATCAATACTGTTTGATTAGGCAATAGGATTTTCTTGGTGTCCAAGTTGTAATGATTGATACATTCCACAATTAGCTCTGGAGCTTGTACTAAGACAGGAAAGTTGGCTACCTCCACTAGTCCACTTGTTAGGATAAACCACGGACAGAAATAAAAACTACATGCAAATATAACCAATAACAGAAAATAATAGAACACACAAAAATGAACACAAGGCACCAAGATTTAACGTGGTTCACCCAATCCCTGGGCTACGTCCACCAAACAACAAGTTCGATCTTATTACAATCCAGTGATTACAACTTGATTACAATCCGTAATCCCTTACAGCTCAATACCGCCGCAAGAACCAATTTCGTATCACCACATATGAAAAATACCCAACCCTAAGCCCTTTTTATACAAGTATTAAACCGCTTTAGGGTTATAACATGTTGGCCATATGTCGGCCATAATATGTCAGTTACCATGTCGGCTACTTCCCAAAATTTTTTTTTCGGGGCGATGCCCCGAACCCCACTATTTATGAAGTATGTATAGTACTTTCCTGATCAGTCACCACAATCTAACACCACTTCCTCATAAGTTTCTCCATTATAGGGTGAATCGGCTTAGTTCTCAACCTTCTCTAAAAATCTTACATATCAAAGAAATGTAGTGAAGTATTAGAGATACTCTGCCATGTTGACTTGATTCCACCCAGCCCTTCAAAACTAGAGAATCTTGATACCATCTTGCTTGATATAGGATGATAGAAATTCAACAATTGTGATAATGTAAAAAAAGAAATGAACCCTAAACTTTGAAGTTTTTCGAAAGCACTATTCAATATAACAGTATAACAGTAAAGCAGTGATTTGAAATTCTGTTAGGTTCTTCTTTATATAAGAACCCTTAATCTGCTCGCTAAATTCTACAATTTGTGCCACACGAGCGAATTTAAGGATAAATTCATTGAATTAGTAAATGTAAGGGTTCTAATAGATTTCTCCTTATCATTTCACAATTTCCATTGGCCCAATGGTAACTCTCCTTTATTACTGACTTACCTTTCTATTTTCACCCAGTTTCGAAAAAATAAGAACGAAGTACTCCCTGGGGAAAAATCTTCTTAGCTAGATTCCGCTCAAAATATCCTTACAAATTTAACTAATTTTCTTCCATTTCTATCCCAAACACATCTTGTGATCAATTCAAACACTTACCATGCTTGTAGTAGTGATTTTTCATTAGATGCAAAAAATTGCTCTTGATGGTAGAGAACCCACAATGGAGAAAGCGATTTCCATTTTTTTGCTTACGCTTTTGTTTTACCTTTTCTGTCTTAAGCACTTTACTATAAGCCTTCGAAAAAAATAAAAAGGGTTTCACAAGTGAAAAATGGGGCCCACTAGTAACTTTACCCTTCTATTTAGGCCTTTTCAAAAAACTTACTTCTTGGTTCGAAACCCACCAAAGGAGAATCTATTTCTGAGTTTTCCGCCGATGCTTATTCTGATCATCTTGGTGAGTTCTGAGTGATTCCCACTATGAAAAAATGATAATACTTGAATGATCCATCCATATTATGAATCTCCTTTCCTTGTTTTAGCCTACAAATAGCATTTATAGATCTCTATAGAGTTTTACCTTCGGGGTGCAGAAACCTGCTAAGGAGAAGAAGAAACTTTATTTTCCGCCAGTTCAACTTTCTTTATACTTGGATCAAATGAGCTACAAGTAAATTCATGTGAGGTAGCATTATTCAAGAATCTCCATCAAGTAAGGATCTAGGCTACTCGCATGACTCATGACAATAAGGAATACCCACCTAGCTATATAATGCAGGAAAAGGAAAAGGATGGAAACCCGATGGAGAAACTTAACACCTGAGGAAGGAAGGACCAATTGACTTAACCAGCCTAAACAAAATATGAGTTAAATCCTCCACTTTGAAAAATTGGAATATGGTAAAAAGTGGGGCAACAAGAGACTTCTATCAAATGGGAGAGCACATATGGTCTCTACAAAGGAGGTTTTATGTTGCTCATTTTCCATTTGTAGTTGGGAAAGTTGATTTCTTAGCTCTTGCACTTCTTTTCTTAGGATCTCAACTTTACTTGGCTCTCTTTTCTAGATGATCCTTTTAATGTCATAATCATGAGGGAGTTTCCATCCCTAAGAATCCATGTATTGAAAATATTGATCTTCATTTTTCTCTAAGGCTTTAAGCACAAGTTTTTGGATAAGTTCATCTTTTTGAAATCACATGAGGTCCTCATTAGTAACCTCATTATCTACCTCACTTTCATGGTGTGATTGTGAGGGTGTAGGTGGTGAGGAACATCCTATAACATATGTCCTCAGATATCTTGGTAGAGTATTGTTCTCATTGGTGGCACAAGATGGGTTATTCCTAAATGTGTTGCTATAGTTGGCATGAATATGTTTTGTTTTCAAAGTCATTTGTGTGAGTACTAGTTTCATCTTGTGGGTGAGACATTTTCCTAGCAGCTATACACATAGCTTCCTCTAATATTTCTCTATCCATCCTAGCTCTCTCTTCTCTAAGTGCAAAGATGTCTTCTAGGTGGTGGTTCCTCTCCTTGGGATTCATGGTGAGTGAAAAACTATCTATATCCCTAGGAGTGTCAAAAGGAGTATGAAAGAATATGTCAAAGTGGTAAAACAAGCTATGTCAAGTAGTGGTGTTAGCCTCTTCTTGCCTATCAAGGAAATTTTCTTCCTCACAAGATTTCTTATGAGGACATCTAGTAGGAGTGGAAAAATATGTAAAATTAAAAGAGCGAAAAATTCCTTGGACGACTTGGAGTCTAATCATAATCACCATGTAAATGCAAACATTTAGTGTAATAAGAAGATGTAAATCCTTTTAGGATCTAAACTTGTCTAGTCAAAATGTTCACTTGTCAAAAAATAGAGTTGAGAAAATAACTTGCCAAAAGTGCTCAAGAATTTACAACACTAGCGATTCTAGCCAAGATTTGGGCAAGAATCCTGATAGAAAATAGCCAAGAGAATGGAGCAACAAAGTGTTTGACAAGTGGGCAATAGAGACATTATGTTTGCATCTAAGAGACCAAACTCATATTTCCAGCTTATGATAGCACTAGACATGGAGGGTTTAGACCATATTATGGTAAGCCTAGGCATAAATACCCCTAATTCATCTAACATGCAATCCAAACTCAATTATACAAGCAACAAAAACTAGGTGATAGTTTATAGAAAACTAGGTGATACTAGACAAACATATTCTATTGCATGATAGTTTGTACAGAAGGTAGGTGATACTTTTCAGATGGGTGATACTTTCTAGTAGGTCTATGATAGACTATAACATAGCAGGGCAACATACTTTGTTAAGCAGTGCAATACTTTTGGCAATTCAGAAATATTGTGCAACATTTATTTGAAATGCCATGAGATAAAAGTTTAATAAACTCTACAACGTGTGACTTGATGCCTAAAACATCTATATTTTGGTTCAATTTTTAGTTTTTTTAGGCCAAAATATAGTTGTGACAGAGGAATATTTTAGTTTGCAACACTATATACAAAGTTTTGAAAATAATTGGGGGTATAAGTGTTGATCTTAGATTTGTTTTGACAAGTGAGTGTTTATACACTTATGTCATTTACTTAGTTCATGCCAAAAAAGTAGTATATATCAAGCACAACATGTATAAGATAGAGCATGTTGAGTCCATAGTGAGTGCTGAGTCACTCAAGTGCCAAGTAGATAGTGTATGCTGAGTGATACAGGAGCTGAGTAAGCAGTGCATGCCAAGTCATTCAGATGTTGAGTCATAGATAGAAATTAGTATATGCCCAACATCAGATACTTTAGATGTCGAGTAACACAATTTGGTCATAGTTGTCTGTAATGGCACAAACTACTATGTAAACTATTTTTGAGTTGACTTACATATTGAATTATGATATTTTGATAATGAGGATGAATCTTAAGTTGGAATCCCTATGAAGGAAATGCATCCAATCAGGTAAATGGGAAGGCTTAAGCAGAAAAATGGATGAATCATAGTTGTTGATTCATACCTAACCCTAAGTCACCAAGGTCTTCTTAAAGAGGACAAACCCTAGAATTCATGTGTGTGTGTGGAAGAAGTGAAGAGAGAATTTTGCATGCACAAATAGAGCATTCATGGTGGCTAGGGAATTGTAAAATGAAATTGCATTATAGAATCAATTAAAGGAGAATAGAGGAAGGGATTAGTATACAATAGAGAGACATCTGATCAAGAAGGATAAAAAATACATCAGTTTAGAGGTGATCTATCATTAAGCAACAAAGTGCTAACCATAGGATCAATGTTGAGACATTCTAACAAGTGAATCAATTAAATCTCTTAACAAAGTAGTCCTAACAGACTATACTAAAATCCTCTAACAAGGTACACTTTTAACAGGGTTTTGAAATCCTTTAATAGGGTAAGACCTAATTGTCTTTGTAAACCTTTAATAGGGTAGACCTTTCACAAGGTAGATCATGTTTCATGATCAAGCATTGTAACCTTCATTGGATACACTTTATTACTGTAGTAGTGAAGATTTGTGGGTGTCATCCCCATCCTAGTTTTACCTTCTCATTGGAGGGTTTCTAGGTAATCATATCTAGTGTCACATATGTGTGGATGCTTACTTGTTTACATGATTCAGATGCACATGCTTTACATGATATTTTAGTTTACTTATTGAATGTATGAGATGGATGTGTGGTGAATGTTTTATGAGTCAAAGTTTAAACTACTAATTCAACCCCCTCAATATTTTATCTTTCTTATTGTAATTCCAACAATTGGTATTAGAGCTAATTTACCTAAAAAAGAAGCTTTGAAGCTTTGAGGAAAGATCTTGAAAATGGAAATCTACAAGTTGGGAAAGATCATTGAGAATTAGGGAGTTGAAATAAAACTCATTCTACATCAACTGAATGAAGCAAGATAAGACCTAAAGAAATTTTTGAAGAGAAGGAAGGAAATTTCTATTTTGGAGAATGACACACAATACAGAGAGATGGACAGTACTAAGCTATTTTCTAATGGAGACTCCAATGAATTTGATGCAACAGTTACAAATCTAATGGAAAAGAATTGAGCCCAAGCTAAAGAAATCAGAAATCTCAAGTTAGAGCAAGAATCACAAGCCATACTACTATGTGAGGTGGCTGAATAGAAAGAGAAAACTATGGAAGAAAAATCCATGATTGAAGATGACAAAAGAGTTTTGACCAATAGGATAGAAGAGGAATCATTAGAGCTAACTAATATTTCTAACATGCGATTGGATACTCTAAGTCAAATGATGAATGCAAACTATGAGTTAAATGTCAAGGACATTAAGATAACAACATTGAAGTTGTAGAATAAGCAATTACATAATGACCTAACAAGGGAAAAGGAATTTTCTGAAAGTTTTAATAAACCAAGTGAAGCCATCAAATACTCTAAGCAATTATTGAGATCCCCTAGATCTAATAATGATACATATGGATTGGGATACATAAGTATTGAATAAGGAGAGTCATCCAAAAGTGTTGAAGAAAGAAGTAACAAAGGTAAGAACTCCAAACCTACTTGTCATAATTGTGGTAAGAAAGGACATACTGCTAATGTGTGCAGGAGCAAGACTGTAAATGAGAATGTCCCCATAAGAGCATGGTTCACTGCCATAAGTGCAACAAACAAGGTCATTAGGCACATGAATGCAGAACTAAGACCATGTATTCTCAAAGATTTGAAGGATATTGCTATAACTATTAGAAGTATAGACATAGAGCTTTTGAGTGCAGATCCAAACCCATGTGGTCATTAAACAAAGAAAGAAAGGTAAAGCACAATGAAAACTCTTATAACTAGGATTATAACACAAGGTATAGTTGTCACTATTGTCAAGAATATGGACATGTTCCTAAGAATTGTAGTAGACCACACTTCAGAGGTGACTACAAAAGGTGGTTGAGTCAAACCACATGTTTCAGTTGTTTGAAGATTGGTCACATCAGTTGATATTGTCCAACAAGGTCAAAGGCACCAGGTTGTGAGTTCAATAAAGATAAAAGAAAAGGCAAGGAAAACATTGAAAATGTCAAAAATGAAATGAACAAGACATGGAAGAAAAACAAAGATTGTAGCACATTAAGTAGAGAAGGGATCACTTCACCCAATAGGTCAGGTGATCACACCTCATCAAACTAAGAAATCAAAAGGTATGTGGGATTGATATTCAAAAGTTATATTATACATCAGTTCAAAAAGGATTTAGTATTGAAAAGTTTACATAAGCATAAATAAAGATGCAAGATGTTATTAGGAATCAAAGAAAAATCTTTTAGTTTTTTTTATGTTATTGCCGAGCATGAAAAGTTTCCTATGATTGCCAAGTGAAATGCTAAAGGATGTCAAGCTAATAGACTAGCTAGTTGCTACCAAGATCATAATGATTGATGAATGAATGAAAAGAATAGTGGATGCCGAGTGAGCTAGAAATTGGTTGATGATGAGCTTACAACTATGTAAGCACTCAACATTAATTGCAGTACATCAAAGGGGTATTTGATCAATTTTCTACTCATTCTACATCATCCAAAATCGAGAAAGAGCAAGGAAAGCTAGAGGCTATCTAAAAATCCATCTAAAGCAATTGTAGAAGATCTGAATCACTATTCGACATCATTTCATCAGATCTTATAAGGTATTTACCATGTGCCAAGTTATGCTGTTTCTATTTTCAAAAACCCCAATTTTGCAAAATGGTATCTAGTTCAAAGGGTGTAGAAGGAAAGGAGGTTTTGAATGTTCTGTTGGTTAGAAATGAAGTTAAACAAACTATTTTCAAAGGCATACCAAATATTGCATATAAACAAGACCCCTTCGGTGCGTTATCCATGATACCACCAAAAGTTTTAATGATTGAGGATGTCAGAAAATGTTACAACTATAAGATTTCTAGTATTGGAGACATGGAAATAAGAACACTTTGTGAGAATGGTATGTTGATGGAATAATTTTAAATTGTAGAAAAAAAAGGGTTAACTTGTGCCCTAGATTTCCTTAATATTTTCAAAACTGAATGGATCAGGATTGTATTGAGTAGGATAGATGATAGTTCACTATGGTTAGATAATGGGCCTATCAAAATCACAAAAATAATAATCCATAGGGTAACAAGATATCCAACCCTAGATCGACCTAAGACTACAAGGAGTGAATCCAAAGAAGTTATTGAGAATAACATAGGGGTTGTGTGGAATAAGAGAGGAATGACCATAGATACCATCACAATTCCTCTAATAGATTTTGTAGTAAGGGTAATTTCTCATAAGTTTTACTAATCAAGAAGATTGAACAATGTGCCTTGTATTATAGTAGATGTGGGTTATAAGATTGTGAAGAAGGATCATACATATGACCTTTCCAAACTACAACTACAATAATTGATTGAAAACCTAGGAGCAATAAGGAAAACAAAGAGTGCTTAGTGCAAATTTGGATCAATTTTGATATGTATCTTCTTTTATGTTTAGAACACATTTCCTACATTTGGCACTATGGCATGGAAGACAAACAGGTCTATGGAAATTCAAATAGGAGAGTTCATTAAATAGCTCGGTGAAAATTTTGAGTCAGTAATGACTAGTTACTTTGAGGACTTCAAGCAATCTATGAAGAAAAGATTGAGGATTCCAATATCATTAGTGGAAAAACATTATGATGGTGTTTGTTTTCTAGTTGATGCTGATTATACATTTGTGCAAGCAAAAGCTCCAAGAGTAAGATGGCTAAAGCCATTAGGATATGAAATTAATGTAGATGAGGCCTCTGAAGTAATAACAAAATTACTTATAGAAGATATAGATAAAGATGACAAAGCATTTAGTAATTTTGAGATGGCTAAATCTAAGATTATAATGGAATTAAAGACTACCTTTGTCATCAAGAAGAAGGAGAAACTATTAAATAAGTTGAAAGCTAATTGGGTGAAGGTGCTAAGTAGGAAGAGGATGAAGATGAAGAAGACACTCAAATTCAAGCACCATTTGCATTAACAAAAGGATTGGGTGAAGATCAACAAGAGGAAGAAACATAAATTGTAGAAGGTGCCAAGGAAGAAGAAGCTGAGGAAGCACCTACTCCTATTGATAAGAAGAAGAGAAAGACTAAGGAACAAGTACTGACGAGATCCAAGAAGATTGTCAAACCAAGCAAGCCCAAACCTACAACACCTACCACAAGGGCTAGTGCATGTGTCATAGCACGAAAGGCTAAAGAGAAAGCCAAAACCACATAGCACAAAGGAGGAGCACATAAAATACCAAGGATAAAGTACATTTCTCAACTTGAATCTAATGAAGAAAGAAATAAATTTGATGACAATAGCCAATTCCAAGTGGTGAGTCACAATCCATCTTCAGATTTAGACAACCTATGTGGAAAATGTTAGAAATAGTATAGATTTATTAGGATTTTCTCACATTGATTTTGATAATCTTGGAAAAGTTGAAAAGAATCAAGTAGAGGAGGCAATATATGCCATGATGACAAATTTTAAGAAAGCCCCACTAGAGATTGCCAACTCAATGCCCAAAATTTTATATGAAAGAGTGGAGCAAAAATGGCATTATTGTTTGAACCTAGGAAGATAGATTAGGGAGACATCACTTGCTCAAGTTATGCCTAAACTTAGTAAGCCACAAATTGCTAAAGCCATGAAGAAATATGCTATTAGATTTATTCCCAAATATAGAGCCTTCGACATATTGCAAAACAATATTGAAGATGTTGTATAGAAGTCCACACAAATGTGGAAAGTAGCATATGGGTTAGCTACAATTAAAGAAGGTGAACAAGAGCCTATTGAGGTTAAGGATGATGAAGAAGATGAAAATAGTGAAGGCATAGTTGAGGGAGGAACTAAAATGAATATAGATGACCAGGCAATAGCTGAGAAAGAGCAGAAAGAAGAATAGATTGTACAAGATACACAATTGCCAAATGTTAGCCCTCAACAAATAACAAGCGTAAATACTGAAATAGTCATAGTAAAGGATGTTTCTGATCTCACTACTCAGAACATCAATCCCCTAATAGAGGAAGATCTGAAAAAGATACTAGATCAATCTACACTGTAGGCTAAACTATGTGATAACCCTATATTAGTGATTGTAGATGAAATTTAGAAATCAGTGACTAACACTACAAGGGAAGAGGTGAAAACACAAGAACCACCTACCATCACCCCTCAAGTCATTACTGTACAACCTTTAGGTAAAGTACTAGAAGATAGATCAAAAAAGGTTGATACAATTGGAGAGGATAAAGTGGAAACTGAAGCCACTACTGATACATAGAGTCAAATAGGTTAGATAGATTTATCTACACCTCAATCACAAGTTCAAAGTGAAATTCAAGGCATTATGGTAGAAAAGGACAAGCCTAAAGAGACTGAGTTGACACCCAAGCTGAAGGAGCAAGAAAAAATTCAAGCCCTTGTAACTTTACCAAATTTTGGCACTCCTTCCAGTCACACTCTTCAGAAGTTGAGCACAGATGCAAAACCTTTGTGATTCTTAGTGCAAGTCCAAGTTCATCAAAGGTAGAAGAGGTAATAGAATATGGTGATGTAAGCCTTGATGAAGAAATTGTTTTACCAAAATTTAATTATGCCATAATGACAATAGAGTAGATGGGTATACTACAAGAAGCTCTAGCAAGAAAGAAACATCAAGAACTACTCAGAAGGGAGCATAGGCAGAAGCAAGCTTTGCTTGATATCAAAGAAATCTTCTTAGATGCATTCAATCTACCAACTCTAGATGAAACCAAGCCACTTATAGAACAATTGACAAATGTAGTGGAAAAGGTGAGTGATGCAAACCTTGATACTAACGAAAAATTATTAGAATGGTCTAAAAAGAAATTTCAAAGTAAAGTGAATGAGAAAATATCAGGTGACATAGCACTTACACAAGTTGCATTGGCAACTAAGGTAGAGTGTGAAGAAGGTACATGAGAAAATTTTCTCATTATACACCAAACTATGCAACCCCACACTCTTCATGCAAGAAAAAAGGAGCCACATTTTGAGCTTGGAAAGTCAAATTAATGCATCAGGTGCAAAATTACCTATGAATCTAGCTCAAAGTGAGAAGCATTTTAGAACTTTATTGCAAACCCAGAGTTAGTTTGTAGTAATTTCTGTAGAAGAAGCCAACATAAGGGCCAAAATGATTAGCATCCAAACAACATTGACAACTCACATGGAGATTTTTCACAAGGAGTTAGGCTATGTAGAAAATCTTATATAGAAAGACCACAATCTTTCTACATTAGACGACCTATTCCATCTTGCTGTTGAGATGGCTATCCAAATTAAGTCTTTGGATGTAGGTTGTGAAAATTGGGATGTAGCTCTTAAAATTATCATTAAGGTCCATAAATATTTCTTGGACAAACATACTATTTGTGTATAGCCCATTGACATCAGTTTCAAAAAGGGGGAGAATGTTAAGAAAAGGGGGATAAAAAAGCAAAGAAAGAGTATCAATTGTTAAACATCTACTCAACATGAGTAACATTTTTCATACAGAATAGATCAAACAACTCAAGGGGAGTTATAAGATTTTTAGGTATAAGTTCTTGTTGCTATATTTTGATATTTTAAAATTTTTGTACATAAGCCAAATAAGAGATATGTTATGCTCGTAAGAATAAGAATACTAATGCATGACTAAGTGTTTTTGACACTCATGTCAAAGGGGGAGATTGTTGATCTTAGATTGGTTTTGACAAGTGAGTGTCTATACACTTTAGTCATTTACTTAGTTGATGCCAAACAAGTAGTATATGCTAAGCACAACATGTATAAGATAGAGCATGCCGAGTCCATAGTGAGTGCCAAGTCACTCAAGTGTCGAGTAGACAATGTATGCTAAGTGATACAAGAGCCGAGTAAGTAGTGCATGCTGAGTCATTTAGATGCCGAATCATAGTATATAAATTAGTATATGTCAAGCATTAGAGACTTCAGATGTCGAGTAATATAGTTTTGTCATAGTTGTTTGTAATGGCACAAACTACTATGTAGACCATTTTTGAGCCGACTTACAAATTGAATTATGATATTTTGATGATAAGGATGAATCTTAAGTTGGAATCCCTATGAAGGTCATGCATCAAATAAGGTAAATGGGAAGGCTTAAGTAGAAAAATGGATGAATCATAACTGTTGATTCATACCTAGCCCTAAGTCACCAAGGTCTTCTCAAGGAGGAAAAACCCTAAACTTCATGTGTGTGGAAGAAGTGAATAGAGAAGTTTGCATGCACAAATAGAGTAGTCATGGTGGCTAAGGTATTGTAAAGTGAAATTTCATTGTAGAATTAGTTAAAGGAGAATAGAGGAAGGGATTAGTATATAGAAGAGAGACATTTGATCAAGAAGGATCAAGAATACATCAATTTAGAGGTGATATGTCATCAAGCAACAAAGTGCTAACTATAGGATCAATGTTGAAATAGTCTAATAGGTGAATTAGTTAAATCTCTTATCAGAGTAGTCCTTATAGGTTGTACTAAAATCCTCTAACAAGGTGCTTACTTAATTGTGAGTTAAAGTCCTTTAACAAGGCACAATTATAACAAGGTTTTGAAATCATTTAATAGGATAAGACCTAAAAATCTTTGTAAGCCTTTAACAAGGTAGACCTTTCATAGGATAGATCATGTTTCATGATCAAACATTGTAACCTTCATTGGATACACTTTATTACTACAACAGTGAAGATTCGCGGGTGTCATCCCCACTCCACTTTTACCTTCTCATTGGAGAGTTTCTAGTTAATCATATTTAGTGTCGCATATGTGTGACTGCTTACTTGTTTACATAATTTAGATGTACATTCTTTACATGATATTTTAGTTTACTTATTAAATGTATGAGATGGATGTGTGGTGTATGTTTTATGAGTCAAAGTTTAAACTACTGATTCAACCCCCCCTTCAAAATTTTATCTTTGATATTGTAATTCCAACAACAAGCACATGCCTTCAAATAGTTGAACAAGGGACAAAACAACCTTGTCAACACAAGCACTTGTGAAATTTCAAAAATTAAACCCTATGAATGTTAATGTTATGTGTACATTCATTTTTTTAAATAGGTCTAGCACATTCAAAAACATGCCAAGAAGAACTACCTAGAGGTCAATCCTCATTACTCAACAACTTGGCCCACACTTGATGCCCCCTCACCCCACACAAAGTGGTTTCCAATGATAGATGTTGGCTTTGTCTTGAGGTTCCATTTTCATAACCAAAGGGACACAAATGGTGAGTGTAAAAATCTTGGGGTGATCTGGGTAGTCCACTAGGATTAATTATTGAACCAAGATATTGAGTGGATAATAAAAGTAGCTTCTAATCCTATAGTGTTTAGAAAGGGTCTGATTTTCAATACTCCTCTTGCACTTGATAATAGGACACCTTGTCAAAGACATGTAATAGACCTCACACCGCAAGAGTACCTTAGGCATTTCTACTTATTGTTTTCCTCATGGTCACAATCCCACAAGTACTTCCACTAAAAAAGCCAAGTTTTATGCCCCCAATGCTTTGGCCTTTGTCAAGGGGTTTGTGATTGTAGTGGGCTACATTAGCTAGGTTATGATTGTTCCCACTTTGGGCCATTCCTATTGATATTTTCCATCAATAGTAGGTCCTCTATAGGAGATTAATTAATACCACTAAAAAATGGAATACACCACTCACTTTTGAGTCTCAATAAAGGGTCAAAATTTATGATTCACCTCATGGGTGAAAAGCATATTCTCCTACCAACAAATAGACCTACTCGTATATTTTATGTGCCTAGAAAAGAAAATAAATAGTATATGGAGAACATAGAAATGAAAGAAAACATCAAGAACACTTGGTTTGTTTATTTTTGATTTTCTTGGTGATGCAGAATATGCAACAAAAGCACCAAACTACCCTTCCAACTCTGATCAACACCTTAACCTGCTTCCGACCTCCAAACAACAACTAGGCCATCTTAAAAGGTTAATAACTGACCCAATAGGCTTCTAACATAGGTAGACTCTACCTTCAAGTGGACTCCACTTGACAAGCCCAACCATCAAACCTAGGGTTCACAAACAACTTGGGACAATGACACCTATTAGGGACCCCCTAACACCATATAGGCTTAAAATGGAAAATGCTTCTTAAATTGGATTAGAAATCCATTCCCTTGATAGAAATGGTTCTTACTAACTCAAAACAATAAGAAAACCCCCACTTTGAAGTTTCTCAACACCCAACAGTAAAAATTACAAATTGTTACCAGCACTTTTATTAGGACAATTCCTAGTTTCAATGATCAAACTCCCAAAAAATACAAAGGACCATAAAATGTTTTAACATCACTAAAATCCCTTCAAATACTCCTAGGATATTCCAAAATATCAATTACCAACTCTGCCCCAGCATCAAGTTATGCCTGCTTTGTGTCACAGTCCTAAATGGCCAGTTTAGGCTGGGTTACAAGAAAAAATAAATAAATGGGTTCATATACTTGGTTCAAGCACTTGGATCTCTTTTAAACCTTTTATTTTTCCTTCTACACCCTTCTTCTGGGTCAAATCAATCAACTTGGGACCCTGATCCTTTATTTTCCTTCAAAACTAGACTAGACATAAGACTATGTTGAGCCTAGGGCTTGTTGGTAAAAATAGGTGCCCAACTCCTACAGCCCTAAAACTCTGCCATCTTCAAGTAGCCTCTCCTAAATTTCATTCCACAAAGTGTCATTGAAATACCATGGTGGATTTGCAAACTAGGAGGCCATCTTGTTGAAACCCTCAAATGTACAACAATTTCAGACCTACCTCTGCTAAAATTGGTATAACTTTTAGCATAGAATAGATAAAACCTTCAAAACAATTGAATTATAATACTGACTCAATCCTCTTTCCAACCATATATTATTTGTACCACTACCAATCTGTACAAGCCATATAGAATTTAAAAAACAAAGAAAAATGCAGAATTTCTAAGTTTTATTCACTAAATGCTATCCACCCATTCATACAATGGCCTTCTTCATGTGTGGAGACCTTAAATAAGTGCCTTCCAACAGTTATAACTTCTATTTGGATAGTTAGAATACCATAAAACTTCCTTTTTAAAGTTCGTCAACAAATTTGCAAAAATTGCTCTTTAGCAACTTTTTGCATTTTGCAACTTTCTTGCACCTTTGCACTTTTTTACACACCTTCAATTCAAAGGTGTCCTAATGACTAAAATCCACCTAAAAAATCCTAAAAATAGTAAAATACTCAAGAAATCATAAATATTTACTCCTTGGTTATGAATGGTCACTTGGCTTATAACCACACCAATGTGCCATTGTACCTTATAGTTGAGTCTTCATTACAAATATGGACCAAACTTCATTCCTAACAATTCTAATGTACTAAGCACCTTGAATTCATGCCTAAGAGCCTTAGGTACCCTAAACCACTTGGGAATCCTTGCAAAAAATATTAGTAACCCTTTTTAGCAAATAGAGTCTTTGACATGCATTCTTTTAATAAGAAATTTAGCTAGCAATTTTGGGAAACCCTACAAAATAAATGTTTTAGTACATCAAAAGGGTTAGCCAAATGTAATAAACCTACAAAAAGCCACTAGTTAAATATTAAATAGCTAAAAAACCCAAAAATAAAATGCTTCAAGAACTCAAAATGCTAACAAAAAATTGAAACAACTTTCTAGTCTATGCCAAGTGATACTTTTTGAAAGATTTGAGCAATACATAGTACAAGTCTAGGAAGCCCTCAAATACCTACATGTAAAAGTCATAGAGAAGAAAAAGACAAGAAAAGGCAAGGGTTTTCTCTGAAAATATGCAAATTGTATTCTTAGAAATGAAAAAGATGTAAGATAATTACAAACGATCTATCCTTATAGCAGGAGATCAAAACTCAAAAAGGGTAACATAAAAGGTAAAAGGGAAACCTAAAAGGTAAAAGGGTAACCTAAAAGGTAAATTCTATTTAATAATTACTAAATAATTATTAAATGAGAATACAAAAGGTCCATAAAGTAAAATCTTAAGAAGAGAGTAAAGTGCATTTAATAAATGAAATTAAATTAAGGCTTTACTCTAACACCTCCCCTTAAGATGAGCAATAATGTAGGAAGAGAAAGGAAACTACAAAGAAATGCTTAAAGAAAACTTGAGTCCCAAAAATAAGGGTTGATGAGATACCTAATCACAATCAAATCTCTATGAAATGGAGAAATAGAGAAAACCTACTAGGAAAAACTCTACTCCAAAAAGAGATAGAAAAAAATGCACAAATGAAGCCTCTCAAGAGAATCTCTCAAGACCATAAGCACAATAAAAGCCTCCATGATAAAAGATCAAAGACTCCATAGCCCCCCAAAATGAAAAAACTCCTATGTTGATGAACATACCAATGTGGCTCCAATCTGAAGGAAACTAAGGTAGTGGAAAAGGATGATAAAACCCATGTATGTAAGGTGTAGCTGGAAGTCCTAGCTAATGCTCAAAGGAGAGAGCATGAGAATCCTAAAATGGAATCTCCAATGAAGGTGGAATAATAGGTGTGCTAAATCTATCATCTGAGAGATGTGTGTCCTCTGATATATCCTCAACAATTGTAGTAGGTGGCTCGATGATTGGAGTTGTAATAGTCGACAATGCTGAAGAGTAATCTTGTGTAAGAGATGGAATCTAAATATGAGGTGTAGAATTTAGAGCAATAGTCTCAAGAACAACACATAAGCTCAAACAACCTAACTTCACTTCAATAGGCTCTTTTGAAAAAAGAGAGTGCATCTTTGACAGTGGAGATGGTGGACCAAAATGTAAGAAGAAATATAGGTGGGAAGCATGATCAATAGCCCCTATAGCAATAATATTTCTAGTCTTACTATCTCTAATGTGTATTGAATCTGGTGCAAACTCAACTATTTTCCCTATCCCAATGTGTGTAATTTGATAAATAGAGAGAAGGTTAGAGGACAAAGATGAAACACAAAATACATCATGAGATGTGCCATCATCAATGCCAATATAACCTCTCTCACATATAGTCATAATAGTTTTATCCCACATCTAAATGTGTGGAGTAGGAGAAGCCTCAAAAGAAGAGAACAAATCCTAAGAAGATGCCATATGGTGTGAAGCACTTGAATCCAATAACCAACCAGAAGAATGAGGGATAGTAGTTGCGCATAGTACATTACCCTTTCCCATATCTTTACCATCCAACTAAAGTTATGATGATTAAGAAGGTCTATGAGAAGTAGAAGGAATATCAATGTTGCTCTTTTAAAGGAGAGTGGTCAAATCTAAAACCTATTTAGCATAGCTATATAACCTCTTCTCATAAAAATATGACTCATCACAATTAGGATTATTACAATAAGCACACTTTAGTCTTTCTAACTTTGATTTACCCCCTTTACAAGGAGGTGGACCTGATAAATTGTGAGTGATAGAATCAATCTGAGACAATATAGAATGAGATTCTGAGTCTTCTCCTTCATCCCTAAAGCTTAGAAAGAATCAAGTAGATACATTCAGTGTTGGTCTTCATCTTCCCACAATCCTACAAGAAAGATCCCAATTGTTTGAATTTCATCAAGAAGTCCTCAATGGATGGAAAAGTATCTGATATAAGAGAGGTAAGCTCTACTTCAATCTA
Source organism: Cupressus sempervirens (assembly GCA_028749045.1). Classification (NCBI taxonomy): domain Eukaryota; kingdom Viridiplantae; phylum Streptophyta; class Pinopsida; order Cupressales; family Cupressaceae; genus Cupressus; species Cupressus sempervirens. Next base: position 442,985,024 of record CM053787.1, on the reverse strand, counting down.
AAGTGTTGTGAACTCATTCACTATACTAAACAAGCCTTCAAGCTTGGCTCACATAGCTAGAGGGGTATTGCACCCATCAAGATTAAACTATATACTATCAAAGACATGAAAAAAAATCAATCCTGTTGCTTCATCCATCTTGTTCTAGTGTTGATGACCACAAAATGCCTCTATAAAATTGGTTGCACTACATGTAAACAAGTTCACAACCCTTTTGACTGGAGAAGCCTTGTCATCAAGGCCTTCCATGTGTGATAGTTATGAGGGGTCAAAAGTTCTAGATAAGAAGAGGTCTCAACCATTGTTTTCGAAGGTGTTAAATTATTTTTGAATGAAATTATAGTTTACATAAGTAAATAATAGAAACAATATGACAAAACACTCCCCACAATGCAAAAAAATGAACCCCAGCTGCTAGTAGAAATGTGTAAATGAGAGAAGAGAAAAAAAATCGTATATGAATCACAAATACCTATTTTTTGTAGGCCAAATAATGACCAAATGCTAAAAGTACTATGTCCGCTGAATATTACTTCAAACCGATACTAGATCTAGAAAGTATATGATAAATCATGAACTTTTAAAAAAATAGCACCTGAATATGTGTCCATATGAGCCCGAACGAAGCCTTTGAAGTTTCAAAAATTGAGATTTATAATTTTTAGAAAAAATTAGAAATAAAGATCACAAACAACTTGCACCAATGTGTAAATCATGAGATTCTATCCCAAAACAAAAAAAATTGCTCAAAAAAAGGAGTCCGTATGAGTGAGATATAGTTGTTTGAAAATCACCTCTGTAATTATTTTTTTTGAATTGCCACCATCACACCTTCAAAAATAAAACAAAAATTCCCAAAAAATGTTAGATCTATTCTATCAAACCCTTATTCTCTTTTTTCTCCAAATACTGAACAATCTACGATAGATCTAGCTCTGATACCATGAAGGATTTGAGCAATACACAATACAAATCCACAAAGCCCTTGAATACTTGCATGTAAAAACCTGTCACAAAGAAGAAAAAGACAAGAAGAGGTGAGGGTTTGCTTTGAAAATATGCAAATTGTATTCTTAGAAATGAAAAAGATGTAAGATAATTGAAAACAATCTGTCCTTATAAAAGGAGATCGAAACCCAAAAAAGGGTAACCTAAAAGGTAAATGCTATTTAATAATTACTAAATAATTATTGAACAAGAATGCAAAAGGTGCATAAAATAAAATCTTAAGAAGGGAGTAAAGCACATTTAATAAATGAAATTAAATTAATGCTTTACTGTAACACTTTCTACTACATAAATATCATATGATACTTCCTAATACAATTGGGTGATAGAATCTTCTCATGAGATACTCTATATCAAATAATACAATATTTCTTACAACAGCCGAGTGACAGAATGTGAATGTGTGTGTGACACTTTTTATGATACTAGAAAAAGTATTGTACAATAGTTTTGTCTACAAAATTAAAAAAATAAATACGAGACAACAAGAAAAAAAATACAAAAAGAAGTCAAAACAAGGATGTTCTACACCACGGTGGGTGCCATAAATGTACACACATAAATGTACACTTCTCTAAGTCCTTCTATTCAAGGGATCTCATGGATTGAGAGCCTAAAATGTCGACCTAGAGCTCCCTATCGATGATGTGCAAATGAAAGCAAATAGAAGTAGAATAGCTCTTAACTAAGCATAATAATGCAACCCCTTGCAAGTACACTATGAAATGAGAGATTCTATGAAAAGAGAAAGGATTCTAGTGTCCAAGAACCAATACAAGATGCTATGTGAATTGCAACCAAGCTATATAGAATGAAAGTAATGAAAACTAACTAGCAAAATGAGAATGTTACAAGCCTTCTAGTTAAAATAGATGTTCTATTCTAATGCATAAAATAAACTATGATGGAACATGGTATTAAGCTAATATGATATGCAAATATAAGAGTGAAGCCACAAGATCATGAAGCAAGAGGGTCTAGTCAAGGGTGGGAGTTGAATTTTACATCATCCATGGGCACAATCCTTTCCACCAATCACAAAGAGTTGATTTTTGTGTCTCCATGTGAGACAAAAGAATTTTCCTTTATTTTTCAAAATGGGAAAACACTTTTATGTGTGCAACTTAGGATAAGACATGAAAGGGGTATTTAATTTAATAAGAGGGGACATGTTCCTTTTAATTAAATAAGAACTTTAGGATAGAGTGGTCAAAATATAGGATAAAATCAACTAAATTGATTTTTTAAAGATATGATCAAGATGAATGATTTAATAATTTTAGCAAATATGCTAAGAAGGGGGCTAATAGTCTAGATGACTATTTTTGAGCAATTACAAATAAAAAGAGACAAATAGCTAATATATTTACTAAGGTACTATCTAAGGATTCATTTGTGTATCTAAGAGGTAACTTAGGGGTCATTCCCCTATCTAAAGAAAATCAAGAAGAGATGCAACATTGCATCAATTTTTATGATCAAAATATCTTATAGATTGATGTAGGAGGTTACACTTTAGGAGCTACCTAAAGCTATGAAAAGAAGGTCAATTGTATGAGTTGATGAAGTTACAAGTAAGTACATGGTGATATAGTCAAGGAAAAATATGAAATAAGGAGAGATAATTCAAGGTTAGTTTGTTCAAAAGGTAAAGGAGATATGTACATGATGTGTATAGTGGATGCTGTCTTTGGCATTGTTGTCAAAGAGGTAGAAAATGAATGTCAAGTTAGCATCCAGTATCTGTTGAAGCTGTGAGATATGTCAAAAAGGGAGTCGATAAAATTGGTATTACATTAAATAATTACAATTGATATCATTAAGGGAGAAGTATAAAATAAGAAAAGAGGGAGCATATCATAAATTGCATGGATGAGAATCAGATTGAAACTAGGGATATTAATGAAGATCTAATACAAAACATAGAGGAAGTTTAAAATGAACATACAAATAATAGTTTTTCCATTACATCGTAACTAAAGCTATTTCCATCAATACCATATAGGGAGATTGTTGGAAACTATAATTGGAATAATTGTTATGTTGTCATTGATGTCAAACCTTACTAGTAAGACATTTTCTAACAATATAGAGTGCATATCAGTTGATTGATGAAGATGATTTGAGAATAGAAATAACAAGATGAATTAGTAATGTTTTTGAGTAAAGAGGAGTAAGTGTGATGGAAATGGCAAGTTAAGAAGTTGAGTAAAGTACTAAGATTGATCGAGTGACATGTTACTAGATAAATGAAGAAGTTGAAGAAAAAGATTAAGGAACTTAAGTAATAGCTAAGTAAAACAATATTAGCTAAGTGTTGGTAGTTGCTGATTAAAATGGAGGAAAAAAGAATTTATTTTTGACTACAATATTAGTTGAGTGAGCCAGTTTAAGATGAGAGAGATAGATCAATAGTGACCAAGATACCTAGTGATGACCGAGCTAAATAACTTAGTAATGACCAAGTGTCAGAAAATTAACAGTTTGTGAAAAAAATAATATTTGAGATTGACTCAAGTCAATTTACAAATTAAGTCAAAATGCATAGATGATAAGGATTGATGAGTTGGTATATTTAATATGCGAGTCAAAATTGTTAAGTGATATAAGGTGAAGATTTGATGAGAAGTTTCTAGAAGTTTTAAGAAAGAAGAAGGAAAAAATGAGGGACATATTCAATGAATCTATTCAAACCCTAATATCTATGATTATGTTTAAGCAACAAAAGATCAAACTTATCTATTTAAAGAGGTATAGGAGATTTTTTATGTTTGGTTTTTGGACTATAGAATTTGTGGAGAACAACTAAAGAATAGAGTTATAGAGAAAAAGTGAGAAGTTGGTGAAGCGAGATTTCTTGACATGGTACTAAGAAGATAAGAGATGGAGAATGTGATGAAGTCCAGTTAATGAACCAAAAATGAACCGAATGGAGATCTAAATTTCCAAAGTAAGTTTTATTTTATCAGATCAACCTAGCTATTACTTTCTAACTATTGTGGCAGTAAAATCATTTAATCAAGGTGATATTCTGATCGAATATTTTAAAGATCTCTAACAAGGCCACTCCTAACATAGTGATTAAATCCTTTAAAAATGTCACACCTAATAATGTGTTTTATAACCTTAATAGAGCTTTCTCTTATTCAAGCTAACTTTAGAAGAGTAAAAAATTGATAACATGTTACTTGGTGGTTTTCCCAAATTGGGTTTCAATGTTAAGTCTTGGTGTCATACTTTTGTGAATTTTGTTTTTCATGTTTCATGTTATTTACTGTTGTATGTTACTATTATTCAAGATATACCAAATATATAGATCTAATATCTAAATGGCTCCAAAAACTATGCATATCAATACTTTAGGATAACATGTCTAAATTATTGAACTAACTAAACTATAAATTGATTTCCAATATACTTCTTTTGAAGCTCAATACCATGTATCCAACCAATCTCTGCTCGTCTATGATTATCCAATCTTCAAGCTTGTGTCATATCATCATACACATGAATACATAATATGTGTGATGTCTTCCATCGGGGGAGAAAACTCTTTCTTTTATACCCTCCCCAAATGACTAATTAGATCAGTCTATTAAAGCTTCCCCAATGTACAATTCATTACATAGGACCTCATTAAGGCATACATGCATTTCTACGAATCACTACAATTATAACATTGAGGTTCCCACATGTTGCAATATAATTAAAATATTTTACAATTAAGATCAGCAAGCTATACCTTTTGGAAAGATTTAGGTAGGGTACCCGAGGGGCGGGGGGTGAATTAGTAGTGCATAAAATTCAACCTTAATTACTTTTTATTGTTGGAAACTACAATTGGAATGCTTGTTATGTTGTCATTGATGTCAAACCTACTATAAAGAGATTTACTAACAATGTAGAGTCCCATCATTTGATTGATGAAGAGGATTTGAATAGAGGAGATAGAAATGTAAGCTAGTGATGTTGTTACAAAAGAGAAATTAAGAGTGATAGCAAGGTGAGCTAAGACAAATATGAATAAGTTAGATTATTGATGAATTTCTATATTGGCCAAGTGGATTCATGAGATTTATTAAGTTGTTTGAAGTTGCTAAAAGTTGAAATGGTACATAAGGACTTGAGGATAATTGATTCACCCCCCACCCCATCTCCCTCTCAGTTATTCTAATCATTCTAAGATATGAAATGTTACATTCATAATTGATTAAAATTGGATTTTATAGAACAAGTGAGAACAATAATTTAATAAGGTACTATACCCCTAAAGATTAGGGATAGGGTGGGTGGATTTTTTTATGAAATGAGAATATGAAAGTATGGCATTAATTTCTGAAATATTTATGGATGATATTATATTTGGAGGAAATGACATGTTGTATAAGAAATTTTCTACACAAATGAGTATTGAATTTGAAATGTCTAAGTTTGGAGAGATAAACATTTTCATTGGATTACAAGTCTGTCAAACAAAGAAAGGTATGTATGTGACTTAATTAAAGTATGTGAAAGAAATCTTGAAAATATTTGAGATGGGTGAGTCTAAACCAGTTAATAATATGGTGATTTGAGTAAAACTATCAAAATAAGATACTATTGGTGGAGTAAATGAAACAATATATAGATATATGATTCAGAATCTATAACATGCCATATACAGTAGACCAAATATCACATTAGATGTTGGAATAGTTGCAAGGTTTTCATCTAATCCAAAGGAGACTCATATGATTTCTATGAAAAGGATATTTATATATCTCAAAGGAACTAAAGATTATCTCTTATGGTACACATAGATTGATGATATTAATATAAAAATCTGCATAGATGTTGATTGGGCTGGTAATATTGATGATAGAAAAAGAACAAGTGGTGGATCTTTATTTTTAGGAGAAAGATTGATTAGATGGATAAGGAAGAAATAAAGTTGTATTTCATAATCTATTGTTGAAGTTAAATATGTTGCTACTATAATCAATTGTTCAAATATTGTATGGATTAAGAAACTACTGGAAGGTATGTAATAAGAGATAACCAAGCTTGCTACTATTTATTGTGATAACACTAGTGCAATAAATATTTCAAAAAACCTAGTGATGCATGCAAAATCAAAGAACATATCAATCAAGTATCATTATTTTGGGGAGAAAGTACAAGAGAAATTAGTGACGCTTGAATATGTGAAGTCTAAAGAGAAAGTTTCTGACATATTTACTAAGCCATTGCCTAAGGATTCTTTTGAGTATCTAAGAGGTATACAGGGGGTTCTGCCCCTATCCAAACTTCACTGGGTGAAGATGCATGCTTTTGTCAATTCATGGATGAACTGTAATATCTTTATGGAGTTCATGCAAGAGTTCACACTTTGGGAATATTTCTAAAATTGTGAAGATTACTATGATGAAACTGATGATATACGTACATGCAAGGTACAATGATAACTACAAGGTCTTATAAGTTTCACATTGAAATTTATAATGACATTTGGCATTATTTTTAAAGGGGAAGAAGTGCACAAAAGGGAGAGATGAATATGTTAGTGTAAAATAAGGAGAAGTATCTCAAAAAGGAGAAGATTATCAAATGGTGAAGTATACCCAAAGGGGGGGGAGAATTTTTGAAGGGAGAAATGTTGATGAATATTTTTTCTACTAAGGGTACATACTAAGTTACTGAGAACCTGCTAATGAAGACAAAGAGCTAAAATGTTTTCTTTTTGAAAATGTATACATTTGATTATCTTATGTAATGTTTAGTAATGTAGAATCATATGTTATGTGTTGCCATCAATTCTAAAGGGGTAGATTGTTAGCCCCAATTAATAATATAATTGATAATGATATGAATATATGTAAAAGAGTTATATTAGTTGTTATGTTGTCATTGATGTCAAGTCTTAGTTGGCTATACATTATTCTAACTCAATAGAGTGTTATATCAATTTGACTAATGAAGAGGATTTGAAGAAAGTATATTGAAGATAGAGTTGATAACTATGCTATTCAATGGTCACTTGAAGGAGTTGGACAATAATAATGTAATGTTGGTCTAATTATTTTATAATCATGTAATATTGTAATGTATTAAGGTACAAAGTCTTAACCGAGTGACAAGGTTAAAGAACGAAGACTATATTCACTGAGTGACTATAGTGAAGAGAGAATTTCAGCATTACCTGAGTAAGTTTATTGTTAATAGAGTACTATATTACCTGAGTGAAATGTTATGTTACTAAGTAACAATTGGAAGAACAAGTTGAAAGAAATGGAATCTAAGGTTGAATTTTTAAAGAAATATGGAATGTTTGAGATGTTCAAAGGTATGAGTTAAAGTCTTTACAATATCAACTACTGGGAAAATTCAATAGCATTTGATGATGGAGATTAAAGAAGGATAAGGAAGCACACACAGTTCTATGAATATTTTATTTTCTGTGGCTAAATTTATTGAATCTAAGATTGATGAATGTGATTAAGTGGCAATAAATAGAAGAATTTGGAAGCATAAAGATGACTATTTAAGGAGATGTTCAAGATAGTTTTAGGGCTGTTGATTTTTTTGATCATGCTACTAGTTTTGATTGTTAAGGTGGTGATTATGCAAACTATTGAAGGAGCTAAAGGAAGATAGTTGAACCAAGTGAGCTGAGTGGAGTTGGAAGAAAGAGGAGTGAATCAGCTAGCCAAGAGAACAAAGAAAGGAGACCAGAGTAAGAGATTAGGAAGAGACAAAATAAAAATGAGTTCTGAACAAGAAAGGTAGTCCTATACCTAAATAGATCATATTTAAATTGTTAATTTTTAATAATTTTAGTTGAAAATATCATAGATCATGTCGACCTAACAAGTCTATGAAATCCTATATGGTAACATTGATTAGTGGTGTTTTAAACTCCTTTAGAGTAGGTCGCTCTTTAGAAAAGATCAAGAAGTGATAAGGTCTATATGATATTTTGGTTAAATGCTCTAACAAGATCACATTAACAATTTTTTTAATCCTTTAACAAGGCTAGCTCCTAACATATCTCACTTTAGAAGAGTGAAAATTTTGGGTTTTTGGTCCTTGGTGGTTTTTCCTTTTAGAGGGTTTCCACATTAAAAATCTTGGTGTCAAGTGTGTGAATATTGTTATGTTGAAAGTTGTTTTACATTTTATTTTAAAAATTACTACAACTTAGTAAAAATAAGTTTATGGTCAGTAATAACTAAGTGATATTAATGTCAGTCAGTTAAAAAAAAGTGAATGAATAGTTTTGAGTAAAGTGTTTGAATGAGTTAATTGTGAATTTGAATGAATACACTGAGTGATCATTGATGATGTTTGTGAAGTTTTTTTGATATTCAAGTTGTTAAAAGAGACTACAAGATACTAAATGTAACTAATTCAACCTACCCTCTCAGTTATCTAATAGTCTCACTTTGTGTCATTTCACTTGATGATGCAAATAATATTCCCTATGTGATGAAACACTAGAGTTCATCATAGAACTTGGTGCAAAATATGAGTGTCATGCTAGTCCAAAGCCTCAAGAAGCATATTCTACTTCTCCAGTTGAAATCAAATCTACTACTTTCCATGAAGATACTTTCATTCACATAGCCATGGATTCAAGTAATTTAGTGCAACAAGAAGTTCTTTGTCTTCTAGTTACAAATCCTTGGGATGACCTCTTGACAGAGTTTGACGAATTGTTTGTGAAGTTCTACATTGAGGATTTTGTTAAAATCATTGATGATATACATATTCTCTTTATTGAGGTTGATCTCAAATGTTTCCAGGGAACACTCTAACCCTCATGATTAATTCACTTTATCCTTCTTTCAAGTTTGACATGATTGTGAATACTTTCTTAAAGAATTTGGAGGAGGTGTCTTTCACTTCAAAGAAGAGAGTTGAGTCTTTGGAAGTTGGTTTTTATGAATCTAAAACTTCACTTGAGATGTCACATTGCATGGTTGATCATATTATTATGTTGGAAAATCTTATTCAATTTCCTAAGATATCCTACTTTTTGAAGGTTCTTTCTACTAATGGGGGAGTACTGTTTGATACACCTTTGGCACCATTTCTTCCTAATGGGAAGAACATCATTCAATTTTCTTGGTGTAATTTCTACATTTATCCAAGAGAATATTTCATGGGTTTATATTCTACATTGAGGGGTGGGGGGGGGGGGGGGGGGGGGGGGGGCTATTATACATTCTTGTCTTTGGAGTTTGAACCATATTCTTACATCAATCAGTTACCATTGGTTCCTTGTTTGTCACCTTCTTCTATTGGGCTTGAACCTAGTTGCTTTGTGATATTTTCATCAACGAAGGAAATATAAACACATATTCATACTTCAAAGGAATCATAATTTATTTGTATTCCCCTTCCTTCTTCCTATCCATAATGGGAAGAATTCTTTCACTTCTACTTGGTGTATATTCTTCCTAAGAGGAGAAATGTTGTTTATAGACATTGGAGCAGATTTTGTCTTCAAGAACTCACCATACTTGTAAGACATATTCATTATGGGGGGTGGGGGATATAATGTATCCTTATTTCCATCCCATGGAGGGATACTTGATTATATATGCATGATGTATGTCATAATAGGGAGGCCTTGATTACTCTATCCATGCATGCATCTTTATTTTCCATTTCATCTCTTTTTTGGGGGAAGGGATTTTCCCATGAGGTTTTTCCTCTTTCTCTAATTTATGAGAGATTTCATTGTATATATTTTACTTTTTCATATTGTACATGGGTACCTAATATGACATAGTAGTCGAGCCCCATCTTGCATTGTCATGTAGCTTTTGTAAGCTGAAGTGTAGCCCCCTAAGTTGCATTTAGGGGGGGGGTGTTGGTGTAATTAAATATTAATTATTACACATTACTTAAGTTTACTTAGGATAATGCATTTTTATATTTAGTTTTCATGTAGACATCTAGAAGTTTGTATTTGATTTGATCACATTTTGTCTTACACATCATTGTTTGTGAGCTACACCTTTGTATTATTATCATATTATTATCCTCACATTGTTGCACATGTTGCATATAATTTATTTCACAATGGAGGATGATCCAACTTTAGTGGAGATGTGATTACACCTTGCATGGTTGATATGCTATCTATATCACCACTCCTAGTTATCATGCATTGCCTATATATTTAGGCACTTCTACATGCATTATATTTGAAGGAGAATCCTATATTGTATTGTGTTTTATTAATAGAAAATAAGTTTTGAATGGGCATTGAAACCTTGTATAAAAGAGGACTAAATATCTATAATATCACAACCCAAAAGGAGAGACAAGACTAAAATAGAATAGGGCCAATCATGAAACAAAAAACCAACTAGAAATATACACCATCAAAAGGAAAAAATCAAATAGACTGAGAGCCCAACAAAAAACACAAGCCATAGATTACACAAACCCACTAACCCAAACTCTTTAGAATCTCATTGGCATCTAACTCAAGCTTATCCATCCTCTCAGCTACTATCTTGATTTTCTTAGCCTCCACAATAGTAGAAAAGGAAATCTTCCTAGTGCTGGATTTGGTTCTCTTACTTGGACTAGCTTGACCTTCAAATTTTTCCTCCTTATCATAAAAATATTAACAATGGCCTTGTCCTCAAAGGGCATCCTCTGACTTTCTAATGAGAATTTTAATGTGCTTATTAGAGGCTTTCAAAATCTTAAAGCTCTGATCAACAATTTTTTTGAGGGCATTCTCAATGTTTTATACGCTTCCATCCAAGTCCAAAAGTTTGTCCTCCAATATTCTATATTGTATTGTTAATAATTACTGACTCAATCAATTGATCACCATTTTTCCTATCTCTTGTGTGCTATCAATTATGATTCTACATCTTTGAATTTTCATTGTTACCTTAGGAAAATTCTTAAAAATACTAAGGAATGTATACCATATAATGAATTGAAGTTGGAGACCCATGACAATGTGCCCAAGAAACTCACAACAAAAGATAGACCTCTATTCAATGTGAATTATTTTTTTAGAATTACTTGTAGATCACATACATGCCATGTAGGAAATTAGGATGAATTGAAGTTCTTGACTAGATGAATGAAGGGCCCATGGTTCTAGCAATAGATGTTCAAATGTATGCACGAAGACCATTTGAATGTGAAATTTATTTGGATGAAAGATTGGATGAGCATTTATTTAATTTAAGAGATAATGAATACCCATCTTTTAAGCATAATTTTTTACTCATGCACTTGATTTTTTTTAATGGGTGGGAAAAGGGGCATGTGGCCAAGTGACTTAAAATTGAATCTTAAAAACAAAGAGAGTGAGGATAAACCAATATAGTTATAAACCTCTCAATGGGATTCAAGGTTTCCTCAGTCTAATTATGTCAAATTTTAAGAATACATTATCAAACCTCTGTATCAAATGTTTGGTTGTCCTCGTGCCAAATGTATTCAAATGAGAGTAAATCATTTTTAAGGCCCAATAATTTTGATAATAGGAGGCTAGTAAACCACAATTGGGGGGATTGATATGTTTACAGTGATTTTTCTTTCTTTAGGGTTTATGGATTGAAATAAACCCCATATATTCTACCTAAAATTATACCTAATAGTCTCACTTATTTTGAGATTTTGAAATAGCTTAGTGTTTTAAACACAAGAAAATCTTGAGGGAGTTCATATAAGAAAACCTTATTTCAAGGAATTCTTATTTTTAGAGATTTTATAATTATTTTCACAAAGGTTTATGAGGTGATAAATATTAAGCTAAAATAAGAATATATCATATTCCAAGAAGAAACTATGATCCAAAAGGATACATTTGGGATATAGCCTTGATGGTTTTATACATGAGGCCATAGAGGTAGAGGGCTTATTTAGAAACCTTGAAGATAATGAATCTATAATGTCCCCATCTTTTTAGCATCTTAGCGGAGTTCTTAGCCTTTACATTCTCTGAAGGCTAAGTGAAGAAATAAGGAGAAATTGATTAAATTAATTTCTTATAAATTCATTCAAAATAAAATAAAATTAAAAGGTGATTTTATATTTAATTAATTTAATTTTTTTGAAGCACAATTAATTATTGTATTGCAAGGAAGAAGCTTCTAGAGAGTGTATTTTCTAGAAATACAATTAATTATTGTATTGGAAAGGGGGAAGCTTCTAGAGAATGCAATTAAATAATATTTTATTTCCTTCTATAAGGGTGAAGGAAAAGAATAAATAGAGGGGCGAGCTTCATTGTTAAAGATCTGATTATTATGAATTGCATTTGATATAAAGTTGGGAGAATAAACTAAGGTTTTCAATTTCAGTTAGCTATTGGAGAACATCAATTATTCAGTGTTGCAACCATTTGAGGTGGTGAAATATCCACTCAATTTGGTATTTAGGAGAGCTTCAATTCAGCAATTCTATTTGTGCTTAAATTGGAGCATGCATTTATTATTGGCTGCTATAGTACACAAGAATAATGTCGTGCTACAATACTTATGCTTGATTCATCTCCATCCTTAGGCATCATTGTTATCACGTTCCTCTTGCAACTATTAGTAGTTAACATTGTAATTTTTTTAGGGCATATAATTTTGCTATGATAATTTAGAATTAGATTTTGGCATTACTATAGTAATTATTGTAAGCCATTTGTCTTGGCAAAATCATAGCAACATTGTACATGAGAATGAATTCAACAAAGGAGATACATGTTGCATACCATTTGTTTGACGAAATGTCCATCTAATAGCATATATGATTAGCATAATAGTTTTATGTCAATTATTTGTCAAAATTTTAGTTGGCTATAGCTATGCATTCCATATCTAGTTTCCATGTATATGCATTAAAAATATCAAAAGAAATGTACTTGCGTATTAGTTCTGTGAGAGGCATTATAATATCATTTGTGAACATTCTAAATTTATTAGCATTGAAAGACAACAACACAAGTGTTTGAAAATATTCCTTGAGCTAAAATTAGTTAGTTTGGACAAGGGATATTATAGAATCCTAAGAATTCATTGATGAGTATGATAATATGTTGAGGGAAAATGTACAATTGTTAGAGAAAATGGAATCTAAGGAACAAACTGCTAAAAGTGAAGCTATTTGAAAGACAATTTCTAGATACTATTTTAAAAAATTTGAGGGAGAATTTGACAACGAGGAAGAGATCAATTCTAAGCTAGTAATTAATACAAATTTAAGGTTAGATGAGCATATTTCATTCATATCTGGTTATGTGTTTGTCAAGTTAAGAGAATTCAAAACTTTATTATTTAATTTCAAAGGCAAAAGGCTTAGGGAATCCATTTAAAATGTGACCCTTGTGAATGAATATGAATTTATTAAAAAATTGAAAGAGGACATTGATATCAAATTTTCATCTACAATCCCTTAGAAGGGGAGATAATTATTGATTTAATTAGGGTTAATATTGTTTTCAAGATGGGATTTGAGTGCATATTTTATTTTAGATAGTTTATTACAATCAAAAAATAAAGGATTCAAGTTGAACATACAAGGTGTAAATGATGTGTTTCTTTGTTCTAGGTTTGATCAAGATGAGAATGATTTACTATTATGGGAATTATATCCACCCAAAAAAGGCCAAAAATAATTTATATAGATATATCCTTTGGCAACATGATGAATCTTAAGGTAGTTGAGACTGACCCTATGGTTTTAGTAGAGTTAGGGGTTAATATTTCCACATTAAATAGATCTCATACATCAAGGTTGGTAAATGAGAGGAATGAATGTAGAGAAATCTATGAAGAAAGCCTAAAAAAATTGGTCAATTCATTCTATTGCTACTATTGTAAACTTTAGAATAACTGGGGCGGGGTGCCAGGTGAATCAGTTATCCAAGGTCCAAATGTATAAATAAAACTTTTCACAACTTAGTGAACCCATATAACATTCATATCCATGCATGCATCCATAATAATATGCAATCACTAAAACTTGTAGGTTATTGTCAAATCAACTTACAAAAATGTAAAGCATGAAACATAATAGATTCATCAACACACTTGACATAATGATTTACTTGGAAACCCAATTTGGAAAAAACCACCAGTAACATGCTACTCCTTTTCACTCTTCTAAAGTGATCCCTTGTGAAAGGCCAACCCTGTTAAAGATTACAATACACACTGTTAAATGTGACCCGATTAAGAGATTTCAATCACCTTATTAGAAGTGAGCCTTGTTAGAGGACTTTAGGCCATTCACTTGGAATGCCACTTGGTTAAAGGATTTAAAAATGACTATTAGGTCAACCTTAATCCAAAGGATTTACCCTAAACTAATACAATTGTTAGAGAGTAATGGTAGAGCTTTGATCTGATACAACTTACAACTTCTCTTGCAGATTATAGATTATTCAATCCTCAATTCTACTTGGCCTTCATATGTTACATCTCTAATAGGTTGTTCACCCTTCAAGCATTCATCTCCTTATGCCTCCTTTCTTAACATGCCATTGCATATTCTCCTCTTAGGTCACTTGATGAAGCAAAACCCTTGACTCCTTCAATTTAGGGTTTGGATGGATTAGGTAGGATACAATGTATCTACCCCATATATTATATCTCTTCTATAAATTTCTCCTAGAATCCATTTGAATTTTGCTCAAAAATGGTTTACATCAAGTTCTGTGCCACCAACTCATCAACCTTATCTTCCTCCTGGTTCACAAGTTTCAAGAAAACAAACTTTTTAGCTTAGATTTGGAAAATCTTTGATCTTTAACATAATGCAACAGGTCAACATTATCAACCTTTTGATGCTTGGAACATACTTCATTGCTTGACATCAACTATAAAATCACTTGGCATCAACTAAACTTTGCTTGGCATCAACTCTCTTGCTTGACATCCACTAGAATTTTCTTTCACTCAGCTCCAACTAACTTTCTACTCGGCTTGCACTATCTTTGCTTGACACCTACTATCTATTTGTTCAATCTTGGTAGACAAACTTTGTGTAACTTTTTCTTCTAAACTTTCTTAGTGTATAAAACATTTGTAATCTTAAGTAGATTATCAATACATCATGTCATCACTGTCTTAACTAATTCTTGTACTTCATTACATAATCATAACTCAACCTTTCCTCTAGGTGCTTTTGTTACATCTTATTTATCAAATCCTCTTCATCAATCAACTAAGTGATAGTACTTGAATCTTATAAGTAGTTGTCTTATCAACAAATAGTAGGTTTGACATCAGTGACAAAATAATGATTGAAACAAATAGTCTTTTTCAACAATCTCCCTTTTTCAATAATCTCTCTCAACAATGATCTTTTCAATTAGATTTCAACAACTACCATAACCTAGCAACACAAAGTGGAAGAATAAATATGAAGATACCTTAAGGAAAACCCAAAAAATTAGCTCTTAGATGAAAATTGTACGAATTGACACTACTATTTTCTTATTGAATAAGAGATTTGTAAAGATACATAGATACTTAAAAAAATGTTTGCAATCATAAAAGATGCGCCTAAACAACACCTTTTCACATGATAGAATTAATCATAGGTTAGAAAAATTGCAACATGATACGAGCTTAAAAATGATGATGCTTAAAGGATTAAGGAGGTCATGCAATTGATTGGGAAACATGATAGTTTAGGTGAAGATATTAAGGATGAAATTAAAGGAATTTAGAGATCCAATAAAATAGGATTTCTACCATTCCTTGATCAAAAGAAGGAACGTAAGTACACATGAAAATGGATCAATCAATTTTATAATCTTCTTAGTATTTCCCTTGATGATTCCCAAATTGATAGTTAGGAGTTGAAAGAAACAACAAAACACATGGAATAGTTTGTAACTTTGGAGATTGTTGTTAGAGATAGCATCTAGAATGCAGCTGCCCATGCTTCACCAAATTACCTACAAAACATTAGGAAGTGAAGACATATCCTAAGAGATTATCACTTATGGCTTATATTTTTAAGAGGAAATTGTATAAAAAGATGTCCTTTTGTATTATATTAGTTTATGTGATAGCTAGAGTAAGTTTATAGTATCCCTTAGTGAATGTGTATATCATTTCACCAAGTAACTAAATCCTCATATATATACAAAGGATAATTTTTTTCCTGGGATATAGATATACAACATAAGATATATAATATACAGTATAATATAAGTTTCATAAGTCTTTTACAACAAAATTGTTGGAAATATAGAAGGAGTAACTGAGAGGGGGGGTGAATCAGTTACCACTAAAATAAATCCCAGATCCCTTAGATGTCAACAATAAAATTTAGACTGAGAAAATTGATTGTTGCTGATGCTCAGTAAACACACCAAAAATGTTGTCACTCGATAAATGAAAAGTGTGAATTACTTTTAGTAGATCTTAAAACAATAACAGTAATTAACTTGCAAACATAAGAGAAATAACATGAACACATGAGGCACCCAAATTTAGCATGGAAACCTAATTTGGAAAAATCCACCAATGTAACTAGTTACTATTTTTCACTCTTTTGAAGTGAGCCCTATTAGGAGCCAACCTTGTTAAAGGCTACAAAACACACTGTTAGGTGTGACCTTGTTAGAGGATTTAATCACCTTGGTAGGAGTGGCCTTGCAAGAGGTGTTAAAGCAATTCAATAGAATTGCCACCTTGTTAGAGGATTTACAACTAGTTGTTAAACCAACTCTGTTAAGAGATTTTAGATCACTACTACAATGGTTAGAGAGTAACAATGAAATGACCTAATTGTGATGCAACTAAATTGCTGAACCTAGACTTCTTTTTTGCTTAGACTTGACCCTTCCTGATCAAATATTACTTTTCTACTCCATAAGGATACTTGCTTATCCTTAAAATTTTCTCCCTCTCTTTTCTTCAATTTCTTGATCAAATATTACTTTTCTGCTCCATAAGGATACTTGCTTATCCTTAAAGTTTTCTCCCTCTCTTTTCTTCAATTCAATCAACACACTTGCACACACACTAGAAATCTCAAGTTGACCTTTTATTTATACCTTCTAGATTGTCAAGTTGGCTAGAATCAATACATAAAGTAATTAAGATTCATATGCAAAAATAAGAAAAATCCTTTGTAAGCTGACCCTGCTCAGTAGAAACTAATTTTGGAATGATTCTCTATGTCAACCAACAAAGGCTTGGTTAACACTACGAAATTTCAAAAATCCTTTAGCAACCAAGTGAACTCAATGAATAATAACTCTATCCAACTTTCCCTTTGTTAATTGAGTGAGCTTGGTTAACACTCTTTTCTGCCTCAATTCCTTTGATGCTTGAGTGAGCTCGGTAGACACTATCATTTGTTCAAAGTAAACCTGTGAACACTCGGTAGTCAAGGAAAACTGTCTTCATTGACCAAGTGAGCTCAGTAAGCACTGTCTGTCAATTGATATGACATTTGTGTAACATCAAAGACAACACACAATTAATCAGTTGTATCCAACAATCTCCCTCTTTGGCATTGATGACAACACAACATGTCATAGCACAATGAAATTTTGAGAACAAGACTCCCTTTGAAATTTTTTTTGTCCCTCTTTGATTTTACACAAGAACTTCTTCTTTATGCTATATTCTTCCTTTGCATAACTTCTTTTCAAAATTCTCCCTCTACAAAATTTTAGAAATCTATAGATATGATAGTAAACTTCTCCCTCTTTGATAACACATGCCAAATTTGTATCAATGTACCTTGAGTACTAATTCATATGCAATATTCTCTTGATTATACTGCATCAACTGATTGATTTTTAACTAGGTTCTTGTTGATGCATCACTAAACTTTATTTAGTGAGCTTTAGATAAGGGAATGACCCCTAGCTTACCTCTTAGATACAAGAATGCATCCTTAGGTAATGGCTTGGTGAATATGTCTGCAATTTTTTCTTTTGTATGGAAATATTCCAATCTAATTTCTTTGTCTTGTACCAATTCTCTGACAAAGTGGTATTTTATAGCAATGTTATTTTTTTGGAATGCATCACTAGGTTCTTTGATATGTTAATTATGTTGGTGCTATCACAATACATGACTACTGGCTCTTTGATTTCAAACTTCATTCCTTCTAGCAATTGTTTGAACCAAACAATGTTAGAACAATTCATTGTTGCTGCTACATACTCTACTTCTATTGTAGATTTGGATGTGCAATTTTTCTTCTTGCTTGTCCAAGATACCAATCTTTTACCAAGAAAGAAAGCTCCACCACTAGTGTTTTTTCTATTATCAAGATTTCCTACCCAATCAGCATCAGTAAATACCTTTAGGTCTAGGTTTCCTCCAAGTTTGTACCATGAACCATAGTCTTCAGTACCTTTTAGATATCTCAAGATTCTTTTGATTGCCATCATATGATTATCTCTAGGTTTAGCTGAGAATCTTGCCACTATTCCAACTGCTAAGGCTATATCAGGCCTTGTGTGAACTACATATTGTAATTTTCCAATCATTGATCTATATAAGGTTTGATCTACTTCTTTGGAGTCATTATCTTTGGTAAGCTTGAGTCCAATACACATAGGGGTACCAACTGGTTTAGAATCTACCATACCAAACTTCTTGAGTATATATTTTACATACTCAGATTGGGTGATATAGATACCATTTTCATTTTGCTATATCTACAGTCCAACAAAGAATTTTAAATCACCAAACATGGACATATCAAACTCTTTGTTCATTTTTTCTAAAAATGTTTTGCATAGGTCATAATTTCCTGTAAATAGAGTATCATCCACAAATATCTCTGCCAACACAATTTTTTTATTTGGTCCTTCCTTGATGTACAAACTACTATTATCATTTGTTCTCTAAAAACCAATCTATATCAAGTAGTTATGTAGTCTTTCATACCAAGCTCTAGGAGCTTGTTTGAGACCATGCAGTGCTTTGTATAATTTGTAGACCATATCCATTTTGTCATGATCAACAAAATATTTTGGTTGTTCAATGTAGACTTCTTCATTAAGAATTCCATTCAGGAATGCAAATTTAATATCCATTTGATATACTTTGAATCCTCTGTGAGCTGCATATGCAAGTAGGGTCCTAACACCTTCTAATCTTGCAACAACATCAAAAGTCTCACCATAATCAATTCCTTCTTCTTGAGAATACCCTTTACACACTAATCTAGCTTTTTTTCTTGATACTTGTCCATATTCATTCATCTTATTAATGAATATCCATTTTTTTGCAATCACATTTTTATCTTTAGGCCTAGGAACAAGAGTGCAAGTTTTGTTCTTTTCTATTTGTTCTATTTCTTCGTTCATTACCTCAATCTAACTTTCATTTTCTATAGCATCCTTAACACTTCTAGGTTGAAAATCAGCAAGTCAACATGTACCTTTTAATTTGCTTCTTGTCATAGTACCTTCTGATTTATCTCCAATAATTTGATCAGGTGCATGATGCCTTCTGACATACTTGGCCAATACATGTTCTTTTCCTTTTGAATGAACTGTACTGTCTTCATTTTGAATTTCAACTTTAGGGTTGAGTTGTTCAGATTCGGTAGGCATTGACTCAGTAGCTTCAAAATGTGACTCGGGTCCTTGTGACTCAGTTTGTACTTCTTGCAACTTAGTAGCTATGGAAGAATCGGGAAGTGAAGTCTCCTTATTGTCAAATGTTCTTGGCAATGTATCAGGTTTGAAATAGACAAATCTTTTTTAATCTTCTAGTTCCCTTCTGCTTTCTTCTTCAGTCTTTTCTGGAAACTCATCAATTCTCACATGTGCACTTTCTATGATTTTATGGGTAGACAAATTCAAACATTTATATGCCTTACTTCTGCAAGAATATCCTAAGAATATACCTTCATTACCTTTCACATAAAACTTGCCTTTTCTAGACTCTTTCAAGATATAACATTTACTGCCAAATAATTTTAGGTAACTTACATTGGGTTCGTAGCCATACCATAATTCATAGGGAGTTTTATGTGAGTCCTTCTTCAATTGGACTCAATTCAAAGTATGAATTGTAGTGCTGATGGCTTCCTTCCAATATTTGATAGCAACATTCTTTTCAATCATTAGAATCCTTCTGCAATCCATGATGGATCTATTTCTTCTTTCAGCTATTCCATTTTGTTCAAGAGTATTAGGGTCTAATACTTACCTTTTGATTCCTCTTTCAATGTAAAAATTATTGAATTCATTGGACATGAATTCACCACCTTTGTCTAATCTTAAGCATTTCAATATTTTTCCTATTTCTTTTTCTACTCTTGCTAGATACCATTTGAATTTCTCAATTGCTTCTAACTTTTCTCTAAGATACATAATAGTCATAATTCTAGAGTATTCATCAACAAAAAGAATAAAGATTTTTTCTCCACTACAACTTTCTATTCCAATGGGTCAACATAGGTCAGTATGCACAATTTCCAAGACATTTTTAGATTGATAGTTTTTGCTTTAAAAACTAGTCTTTCCCATTTTGCCAATCTGAAATTTTTGCATAAACCAACATTTGGTTTCTTTAAACTAGGGATACCTCTTACTTTTCTAAATTTTCTTATGTTGACCATATTATCAAAGTTTACATGACATATTCTTCTGTGACATAACCAAATTTCTTACATTTGAGCAATAAAACATGATCAATCACCAAGATAAAGATAAAATAGGTTACCTCTTGTTTGTTTGCCTGATCCAATTAGATTCCCTTTGTCATCCAGTAGTCTTGCCTTGCCATGCATGAATTCTATCTTAAATCCAATGTTGACTAGTTGTGCTACACTTAGTAGGTTATGTTTCAATCCTTTAATCCAATAAGCATTGTCACATACAAGTTCATTGGTTAATGAGATTTTGCCTTTCCCTTTTATGTAACAAGGGTCATTGTTTCCAAACCTTACACTACCTCCATCATAGTGTTCAAATTTTGTTTTATCTCTAGTCATATGATGTGAACATCCACTATCTATGATCCATGTGTCATTTTTACTGACATGAGAGATAAGTGCCGTCTTTTCTTCTTCTTCATCAGATTCATCTTTTACAAAAATGTACACAATTTCAACTTCACTGTTATCAGAATCTTTAGCCATAAAAAAAGTATTCTTACCTTTGCCTTTGAAGGATTTGTGGCTTTTGGATTCATTCTTGCCTTTGTACTTGTGGTTCTTCTTCTCATCCTTTCTTTCTTTGTTTGGGCACCTAGCAGCAATATGACCAATTTATTCACATGAGAAGAAGATTAAAAGAACTTTATCTTTGTACTTTCCTCTACCTCTAGAATATTTCTTTGCAAGTAAAGCTTCAACAAATTCAAGATCACTATCAGAACTTTCCTTTATTTCCTCTTCACTTTTTGATTGAATGTCCTTTATGTTAACGTCATAATGGTTTTTGACACTTGAGTGCCAATACACTTAACTACTTTCTATATAATGGAGCTGAGTACACCATGTATGCTGAGCCACAACAAGAGCCGAGTTAGGAAATATTTTAGGTGCCGAGTGATCTTCATGTGCCAAGTAGTCTTCAGGTGCCGAGTGAAGATCAGGTGCTAAGTGAAGTTCAAGTGTCAAATGACTTTAAGTGCCGAGCAGAATAAAGTGCCAAGCAGATACAAGTGCCAAGTGATATTCAAGTGCCGAGTCATAGATGATGCCGAGCAATATAGAAATGAAACAAGTGCTGAGTAAGCCAGTTTGTTATTAGTGCCAAGCATCTGGAATCAGAAAGTGCTGAGCAACACAAAATGTACATGATTTTGTAACTTCATTGATTCATATGTAAATCATTTTCATGGCCGACATGTGACGAATCTCAAAGGATTAAATGATAAGATCGAATCTTTTATTTCTCCTATGCAATCTACATGCAACCAATAAGAAAAATGATAAAGGCATGTAACCAATGGAAGAAGTGCAAACAATGAGTGGGAAATAGAGATTGAATATGGATCGTAGATCCATACCTAACCCTAAATCCTCGAATGTCTTTATAAGGAAGACAAAATTTCATTGTAAAATATATGAGTGGATATACAAGGGTGTGTAAGGAAAACTACTTTCAGAGTAAGGACTATCAGATCACAAAGGATCAAGATATAATAAAGCAGATCAAGTGCCTATATTCAGCAATCGAAGGATTGTAATCTGTCAGGTTTATTGTACCTAATACTTTCTAGCAATTGTATTAGAATGAAAATCCTATGGTAATAGGTTAGCTTAACGGCTATTTCATAGATCCTTTAAATAGGTGATTAAATCCTTTAATAGGGTGACACTTCATGTAAAGTGTTTATAAATCCTCTAACCAGGTCACTATTGATACAATGTAAAGCCTTTAATAGGGCAGGCCTTTAACAGGGCAAACCATCAGAAGTGGTTAAAACCTTATTGTTGTAGCAAATTTTGTGGGTATCATCCCCACCCCAGTTTTACCTTCTTATTCCTAGAGGGTTTCTGGGTTACCAAAATCTCAAGTGTTATGTGGTGATTCTTATGTGTTTCTCATAATTGTTTGATAGGTTTGTATGTATGCAATCTACTTTCAGTTTAAAGATTTTAAATACATTACTTCTGATTCACCCCCCCTCCTCTCAGAAGCATTCTTCCCATTTGAATATTCCAACAATTGGTATCAGAGTAGCTAGTTCTCACAAAAAGAAGTCTAACAACTTGAAGAAAAAGATCCAAAGATGGAAGTCTTCAAACTTGGGAAGATTATTGGAAATCAAGTGATTGATGTGCAACTGGCTCTACAAAGAGTAGAGGAAGCAAGGGAAGAATTGAGAAAATCCTTGAAGAGAAGGAAGGAAAATGATATAAACTATAAGGAGATTGATACCGCAAAACTGTGTACTAATGGAGACACTAAAGAGTTTGATGCAGCAATAGCAGAATTGATGGAGAAAAACAAAGTTCAAGCAGAGGAGATAACATCTCTCAAGATGGAACATGAATCAAAGGCCATAATGATATGTGAAATCACTGAACAAAATAAAAGAGCAGTTGAGGACAGAGTCATGATAGAAAATGACAAAAAAAATCTTGCAAATAGGCTTAAAGAAAAATATACTGAATTAACAAGGATCTCAAATATGTAGATGGATACACTTGTCCAAATGATGAACCTTCATCATGAACTCAATATGAAAGATATTGAGATCTCTACTTTGAAGATACACAATGAACAACTATAGAATGAATTGAACAGAGAAAAAGAGGCAGCTAAGAATCTCAACAAGTCAAGTAAAGCCATCAAGTATTTTGAATAGTTGCTGAAATCCCCAAAATCTGCCCATGATACATCAGGATTAGGATATAACAACACTGAGGTTGGAGAATCATCAAAGAGTGTCAAGCAAAAAGATGACATAGGTAAGAATTCAAAACCCAATTGTCATTACTGTAATAAGAAGGGGCATACTGCTAATATTTGTAGGAATAGGAAATTCTATCAGCCAAATACACTCAAGAGCAAGAGTTACTGCCACAAGTGCAACATGTAAGGACATATGACACAAGATTGTAGATCTAGAGCTACAAGGACACAAAAATTTGATGGACACTATCACAATTGCAAGAAGTATGGGCATATAGCATTTGAATGCAGATCAAAGCCTACATGGACATCAAATCAACTAGCAAAATCAAAAGGGAATGAAAGTCACTATCATTGGGATTACAACACCAGGTATAGCTATCATTATTGTTAGGAATATGGACATATACCATAGAACTTCATAAGAACACATTTCAAAGGGAACTACAAAAGATGGTTGAATCAAACCACATGTTTCAGTTGTTCGAAAGTTGGTCATATCAGCAAAAACTGTCCTACAAGATCAAAGGCACCCAAGACTGAAGAAAATAAGGGCAAAGAAAAGATTGATGTCGAAAAGATAAGGGGGCAAATGAATAAAACTTGGAGAAAGAAAGATGAATGCAACACATCAAATGGAGGGATCACTTCATCCAATAGGTCAAGTGATCACACTTCATCAAACTAAGCATAAGAAGTATACGAGACTGATATACAAAGCTATATCGCACATCAGTCCCAAGAAAAAGAAGTAATGCAAAGTATAAATCTACATGAGACAAGATGTCAAGACAAAATCTAAATGATGTTGCCAAGCTATCTTTGGATGTCGAGTTAAACTCCAACACATGTTGAGCTCCTAACAGCGATCGAGTTGATGATTGATGCCAAGTTAGGTTAAAATTTTTTAGAAGCCAAGTTGGCAGTTGAGCATTTAATGCAATAAAAATAGGGTATATTATCACGATTATAATCAGTTTTCCTCATTGCGATCAAGAAGAAAAGAAGAGAAAGAGAGTAGAGCAACTTCACAGCACAAAATCCAACATTTCATTGAGATTGCAACATCTCTCAACATGTTTTCATCAATCTTGAGGTATTTTTCATTTGTGTCGAGCTACGTAGTTTTATATTTCATAAAAAGGAAACCCTAGTTTGCATAAATGGCGTCAAGTTCCAAGAAAACCGAGTACAAAGAGTCATTTGAAGTTCAGTTAGTGTCCAATGAGGTCAAGCAACCTAATTTTTGCCCCATACCTAAAGTTGCTTACAAAAATGACCCAGCCGGAGCTCTCTCCCAAATACCCCCAAAAGTTGTAATGGTTCAAGACGTGAAGAGATGCTAAAATTGTAAGATAGGAGCCCTAGGAGATATGGAAATAAGGCAAGCCTATGAGAAATTGTGCATAGATGGAGTCTTAAAAGATGAATTCAAAATTGTTGAAAGAAAGGGTTTAACCTAAGTTTTGAGCTTTCCCACTGTATTCGAGACAGAATGGGTTAAACTTGTGTTAAGCATAATTCATGGTGGAAGTTTATGGTTAGAAGATACTCCCATCAAATTAACCAAAGAAATCATACATAGAGTAACAGGGTACCCTACCCTAGATTGGTTCAAAACCTTGAGAAGTGAATCGAAGGAGGTTATTGAAAAGATCACTGGTGCTTAGTGGAATAAGAGAGGAATGAAAATTCACACAATTCAGGATCCTCTAGTTGAGTTTGCTGTTAGAGTTATTGCCCATAAGTTCTATCAATCCAGTAGACTCAACAGTGTGCTGTGTATTACAGTAGATGTAGGT
This sequence comes from Cupressus sempervirens, assembly GCA_028749045.1. NCBI lineage: Eukaryota > Viridiplantae > Streptophyta > Pinopsida > Cupressales > Cupressaceae > Cupressus > Cupressus sempervirens. Next base: position 442,959,905 of record CM053787.1, on the reverse strand, counting down.
TACAAATTGGTGAAAAAGGATCATACTTATGATCTTGTAGAACTACAACTACAACAGATTACTGAAAACCTAGCTGCCATAAGAAGGACAAAGGGTGCTCAATGCAAATTTGGAGCAATTATAATTTGTATATTCTTCTATGTTCAAAATGAGTTTCCCTCTTTTGACAAAATTACATGGAGGATTGATAGAACTATCATTTCCCAAATCAATGAATATATAGAACAAATGGGAGAAAATTTTGATACCCTGATGACAAGTTATTTTGAAGATTTCAAGAAATCCATGAAACAAAGGGTGAGAATACCAGTTTCTTTGGTAGAAGAACATGCTAATGATATATGCTTCTTGGTTTATATTGACTTCACATACATTCAAGCTGCAATTCCAAGTGTGAGATGGCTAAGGCCATTTGGATATGAAATCAATGTTGATGAGGCATTTGCAGCAATAACTGCATTATTGGCAGAAGAAATAGATAAAAGTGCTCCACATTTTGGCACTTATGATGTAGTAAGGTAAAAAATAAACATGGAATTAAAGACTGCTTCCACATTAAAGAAGAAAGACAAATTGTTAAAGAAGATTAAGAAGAAATTGAAGTTGAAGTAGAAGAAGAAGAAGATGACAATGGTGATGAAGAAGAAGATGACAATGGTGATGAAGATGAACAAGAACAAGGCCCAATGGAATTAACTCAAGGACTAGGTGAGGACAAGGAGGAAGGTGTAGAAGACAAAGAAGCCAAGGAAGCACCAACTGAAGCTGAGACAAAGAAAAGAAAGGCAATAGAACAGCCTCCAGCTCAACAAAAACCAAAGAAATCTACCATGCCATCACCTCAAAAGCCTACAACACGAGCTGCAACAAGGGCCTCCACTCAAAAGGATAAAGAGGAAGTTACAAAGAAGAAACCATTTAAGGAAACACAGGAAGAGCTGAGGAAAAGAAGAAGATATGTGGCTCAACCCGATTCTGATGAAGAAGATCAATCTGAAAAGGTAAGCCATTCTTCAGTTGATACTTTATGTAAAAAAGATTGGAAATGGTGATTTAAGCAACTTAAATAATGCTGATTTAAGAAACTTAAATAAAGTTGATTTCAATAAGTTTACTAAAGAAGAATAGAATAGGATAGAATAAATAGTTTATGGAATGATGGTACAGTTCAAGTACACTCCACTTGAACTAGATGGACAATTGCCAAATGAACTGTCTAAAATTGTAGAAGACAGATGGCATTTTTGTTTGAAAATGGAAAAGGAGATGAGAGAATCAACCCTAGCAAGTGTATTGTCATATTTGAATAGGGAAAAAATAAAGAAAGTAGTCACAAGACATAGTAATAGGTTTACACCTAAGTACAGGGCATTCTTCATACTCCAAAACAAGATGGAAGAAATTGTTCAAAGAACAATGAAATCATGGAAAAACTTGTACAAAAAGATTGAAGATTTTCTTGAAGAAGAGTACAAGGAATAAGCTACTGCTCCACTAGAAGAGAGGAGAAAAAGGAGAGAAGAGAAGACAGTAGTAGAGAAGGGAGAAGAAGAAAAGAAAGTAGAAGAAGAAAAGAAAGTAGAGAAAGAAAAGAAAATAGAAGAAGTAAAGAAAGTAGAAGAAGAAAAGAAAGTAGAAGAAGAAAAGAAGGTAGAAGAAGAGAAGAAAGAAGAAGAAAAGAAATATGGAGAGGAGGAAGAGACACAAAAACAAGATGTATCGGCAACAGCTGAGCAAGAGTAGCAACCAAATCAGAGTGTGCAAGACACACAACTGCCACCCTCTAGCCCTCCTCATGTACCCATCACACCTATAGAAATTGTAACTATTGTTGATGTTCCTGATACTTCTGGTTAGAACATCAATCCATTAACTATAGAAGATCTCAAAAGAATCCTTGACCAATCTACACAACAAACAATATTATGTGCAGATCCAACATTGGTTAGTATGGATGAATTGCAAAAAATAGTAGAAAGAACAGTTAGAGATAAGGTGAATCCACAAGAACCACCTTCCATCATCTCTATAGCTACTAGTGGTCAACTTCAAATGCCAACAGTTATTTCAATAGGCATAGTTGACACTACAATATAGAAGCCGAGTGCAGCTGTAGAGAAAGGAACAGAACAAATAGGACAAACTATTACATCTGATCCTACAACACAAACACAAGGTGCACTTCCTAAGATCACCATAATTGATCAAGATAGTAGACAATAGGAGGAGAAAGCAGTGGAAACCCCTAAAGAGCAGGAGTCAATAAAAACATTGATAAATTTTCCTACCTTAGGAATTCCTTCACAACAACCATTGCAAATATTTGTACCAACATCTAGTACTACAAAATTTGCAAGGGTACTTCACTATGGAGACCCTGAATTAGATGAGGAGATAGTCATACTAGGCTATGAATCAAAAACAATAACCATTGATCAAATAAATGAGGTGCAGGAAGCACTAAATAGAAGAAAAAGACAAGAGATACTCAGGAATGAGTATAAACAAAAGCAAACACTACATGAGATTAAGGACATCTTTATGGATGCCTTCAGTTTGCAATCACCAGATGAGTCAAAGCATATCACAGAGCAATTATCAGATATTGTTGACTAGGTGATAAAATGAAGACCAAGAAACAAATGCAAAACTTATGGAATGGTCTGAAAGAAAATTTCAAGGGAAAGTGAATGAGAAAGTATCTAGTGAAATAGCACTTTCACAGGATGAATTGGCAAAGTTAGTAGACAAAGTGAAAAAGGTACTTGAGAATATATTCTCATTGTACAAAAAGTTGTGTGACTTTTCATACTTCACACAAGAGACAAGCCAAAAGATACTGAGCTTGGAAAGAAATTTAAACATTTCAAGCATGCATCTACCAAATGATCCAGCTCAAAGTGAGAAGCATTTTGCTCAATCACTTCACACTCACAAAGAATTAGCTATATTAACAACAGATGAGGCCAATATCAAAGCAAAATTGATACAGCTATAGCCCTCCATTACCCCACTTTTGGAATTACTCCATAAGGAACAAGTCTATGCAAAAACCATTCTCAAGAAAGATTCTAATCTTTCTACATCAGATGGACTTATTCATCTTGCTGTAGAGACTGCCATCCAACATAAGTCACTGGAAATTGCTTTGAACAATTAGGATGCAGCTCTCAGGATGATTATGGAGGTAAACATCAATTTTTTGGCGAAATATGGTCTTAACCCTTAAAATCATTTGACATAAGTGTCAAAAAAGGGGGAGATAAGAATAAAAGGAGGAGATAAGAATAAAAGGGGGAGATGTTAACTAAAGAGGAGATACTATATGATGTATGAGGCACAACCAACTCAGAGGGAGTTACAATAATTTTGAGGCACAACCAACTCAGGGGGAGTTACAATAATTTTGAGGTATATATTGTAAGTTACAAATTTTGATCAAGTTTTCTTTAAAAACTCTGTATATACCAAAAAAATTAGTTAATGTACTCACAAGGTTAGTTAAGTGTTTTTGTCACTCATGTCAAAGGGGGAGATTGTTAACCTCATAATAGTTTTTGACACTTGAGTGCCAATACACTTAACTACTTTCTATATATTGGAGCCGAGTACACCATGTATGTTGAGCCACAACAAGAGCCAAGTTAAGAAAGACTTCAGGTGCTGAGTGATCTTCATGTGCCGAGTAGTCTTCAGGTGTTGAGTGAAGATCAGGTGCCAAGTGAAGTTCAAGTGCCGAATGACTTTAAGTGCCGAGCAGAATAAAGTGCCGAGTAGATACAAGTGCCAAGTGATATTCAAGTGCCGAGTCATAGATGATGTTGGGCAATATAGAAATGAAACAAGTGCTGAGTAAGCCAGTTTGTTATTAGTGCGGAGCATCTGGAATCAACAAGTGCCGAGCAACACAGAATGTACATATGAGTTCGTAACTTCATTGATTCATATGTAAATCATTTTCATGGCCGACATGTGATGAATCTCGAAGGATTAAATGATAAGATCGAATCTTTTATTTCTCCTATGCAAACTACATGCAACCAATAAGAAAAATGATGAAGGCATGCAACCAATGGAAGAAGTGCAAACACTGAGTGGGAAATAGAGATTGAATATGGATCGTAGATCCATACCTAACCCTAAATCCTTGAATGTCTTTATAAGGAAGACAAAATTTCATTGTAAAATATATGAGTGGATATACAAGGGCGTGTAAGGAAAACTAGTTTCAGAGTAAGGACTATTAGATCACAAAGGATCAAGATCAGAGAAAGTAGATCAAGTGCCTATATTCAGCAATCGAAGGATTTTAATCTATCAAGTTTATTGTACCTAATACTTTCTAGCAATTGTATTAGAATGAAAATCCTATGGTAATAGGTTAGCTTAACAACTATTTCATAGATCCTTTAAATAGGTGATTAAATCTTTTAACAGGGTGACACTTCATGCAAAGTGTTTATAAATCCTCTAACTAGGTCACTATTGATACAGTGTAAAGCCTTTAATAGGGTAGACCATCAGAAGTGGTTAAAACCTTACTGCTACAACAAATTTTGTGGGTATCATCCCCACCCCAATTTTACCTTCTTATTCCTAGAGGGTTTCTGGGTTACCAAAATCTCAAGTGTTATGTGGTGATTCTTATGTGTTTCTCATAATTGTTTGATAGGTTTGTATGTATGCAATCTACTTTTAGTTTAAATATTTTAAATACATTATTCTGATTCACCACCCCCACCTCTTAGAAGCATTCTTCCCATTTGAATATTCCAACACTTTATTTTCTTGCCTTTCTCTTTGAGTGAAAGTTTGACTTCAAATGTAGACTCAACATTTTTGGAAGCTGGAACATAATTGCCAAAGTTGTTTGGCTCAAAAGATGTCAATCTTACTACTAAGGCATTCAAACTTAACTTGTGATTTGGATCACACCTCTTTTCTTGAATAATAGATACTCTAATTGGATAGATAGGAAGCAATGTTCTAAGAACTTCACTTACAACGGTTTTTTCCTCGGTTTCTCCTCCAGAAGCTCTAACTGCACTGACACTAGCTTTGATTCTTTCCACATATTTGACAACATTTTCATCTTCTCTCATTCTCATCTGATCAGATTGTCCTTTAAGGCTTTCTACTTTGGCTCTCCTTACATTTTCATCACCACCATAGATGTCCTTTAGCTTATTCCACATATCAAAAGTAGTTTTATAGTCTTTGATCTCGTTAAATTCATCATAGCTGAGAGCAGATGCATTATCAATCTTCATGTTGTTATGGTTCTTTTTCTTAGCACGATATCCAACAAGTAATGTACCAATAGGAGTTTTGTATTCTTCATCAAGGTATTTTTAGCCTGAATCATTAATGGTGGCTAGATGAAGTCTCATGAGTCCCTACCATGCTAAAAAAATTGTCTTTGTTTAGCTTTGGGATCTCTCTCTTGTAAGACATCCTGATCTTTAGCTTAGGTCCTTGAAACCTTTCTTGCAAGCACCAAAATCTCTAATACCAATTTTTGAAAATATAGGAGTAAATGAGAGGTGGCGGGGGGGGTGGGGGGGGGGGGGGGGGTGAATTAGTTACCACTAAAATAAATCCTAGATCCCTTAGATGTCAACAATAAAATTTAGATTGAGAAAATTGATTGATGCTGATGCTTGGTAAACACACAGAAAATGCTATCACTCGATAAATGTAGAGTGTGAATTACTTTTAACATATCTTAAAACATTAATAGTACTTAACTTGCAAACATAAGAGAAATAACATAAACACAAGAGACACAAAAATTTTACGTGGAAACCCTATTTGGGAAAAACCATCAATGTAACTAGTTACTATTTTTCACTTTCTTGAAGTGAGCCTTGTTAGGAGACAACCCTATTAAAGGTTACAAAACACACTTTTAGGTGTGACCTTGTTAGAGGATTTAATCACCCTGCTAGGAGTGGTCTTGCAAGAGGTCTTAAAACAATTCAATGAATTTCCACCTTGTTAGAGGATTTACAACTGGCTGTTAAACCAACTCTATTAAGAGATTTTAGGTTACTGCTACAATGGTTAGAGAGTAACAATGAAATGACTTGATTGTGATCCAATTGAATTGATGAATCTAGATTTCCTTTTTTTTAGAGTTTATCCTTCTTGATCAAATATTACTTTTTTGCTCCACAAGGATACTTGCTTATCCTTAAAGTTCGCTCCCTCTCTTTTCTTCAATTCAATCAACACACTTGCACACACACTAGAAATCTGAACTTGACCTTTTATTTATACCTTCTAGATTGTCAAGTCAGCCCAAATTCAAATTAGAATAACTAATATTCATCATCATAGTCAGCTAGAATCAATACATAAAGTAATTAAGCTTCATATGCCAAAATAAGAAAAATCTTTCGTAAGATGACCCTACTCAGTAGAAACTAACTTTGGAATGATTCTCTGTGTCAACCAAAAAAGGCTCGGTTAACATTGCAAACTTGCAAAAATCCTTTGGCAATCAAGTGAACTTGGTGAATACTAACTCTGTTTAACTTTCCCTTTGTTAACTGAGTGAGCTCGGTTAACATATTTTTTGCCTCAATTCCTTTGATGCCCAAGTGAGCTCGGTAGACACTCTCATCTATTCAGAGTAAACCTATGAATGCTCAGTAGACAAGGAAAACTGTCTTCACTAACTAAGTGAGCTTGGTAAGCATTGTCTATCAATTGATATGACATTTGTGTAACATCAAAGACAACACATAATTAATCAATTGTATCCAACAAGAATAAGAAGTGTACATAAGACAATTACTTTTTGAGACTAAATTGTCCAAAAGTGCCACATGGATGGTTTTATAATTTTTCCATGAACAATGCCTCTTTAATTTCAATATAGATAAATTACCTTTATGTTACAATATTTTTCATTACATATATATGAGTAACTATATTTCCTGATGGTTTTATTTCTATAAATAAATACCAATGATATAGTCGTATGTGGATATAATTTGATACATTAACAATTTGATTATCAAACTAGAATTGTGGTTATTGTATTTCATTCTAACTTATTAGTCTTTTAGTGAAGATTGAATTTAATAAGACTATCTATGAATTATTCAACAAATCAAAGTATAAAGAAACCCTTTGGTGGATGGTAAGATTATTGTTTCATCAAGTTATACATGAAAGTATTTATCTTAATACTATGATTACAAACTGTATATAGAGGAACTAATCTAATTGATCTTTAATTGATATTGTTTAAGGTAATCTAATACTTAATTCAATCTAAGTTCTACACTACTTCCCCATACACATAAATATAGTATCCATCCACCAAACAAACAAACAAGCATAATTAACAAGAATGTTCACATTTTATTTTATTCACCAAGGTAGTAATTCTACACCTTGCAAAGAATAAGTTCCAAGTGATTTAAGAATATTATCTACTATGAAATTCCATCAAACAACAATGTAGGTTGAGGAATAGGTCTACTCCCCTTGGTCTTGCAAAGCCAAACGTGCAGGGGAATAAGACCAAAGATCATTCCCACCAGTTGGCCAAGTCTAATTAGATATCCAAATATCAAGTAGGAAAGCTCATAGGAAATCTAATTTTTTGATTTGGGCACAAAAAAGTTCCTTGGTATTTGTAATTGATAGGTTTAGGAGATACCAAATTTATGACCTTCACATTATACATTCATTAGGAACATTTTGTTGAATGATTTAAATTACAATGTACAAATATTGATCAAAATTGACTTGAAGAACCTAAAACACTAAGAGACAAATAAAAACACTAACATGCAACTAACTCAAAAGATCAAGAAGAAAAGATTCAAACATGTCAAGTTGTAGAGTACAAATAAATGTCTAGAGTGTAGAAAAGCCAAAAGTGCAAAGATTCTTAAAAATTGAAGTTTTGGGTTCAATGGGTTACATTATGTACTTTTGGACATGTTGGGTTTGTTGGAGTTCAACATGCTAAAAACTACAAAGGATTAGTTTAATTGAAATTTTTGATTTGGAGAAGGAGGTGAATTTTCAAGATGGTAAAGTCTATGGACTTATCAAGCACCAAAACTCTAAAAAGTTTGGAATAATGGACTTAGTCATTTTGAGGAAAATGAGTTGGAGTTTGAGGATTTTAGAGGCAATGTGGATGTTAGGGTTGGTAGATTTTTCCAACTAAAAATGTTCAAAGACCAAGGCATAAACACAAAACAAGACAAACTATAGGGTTCTTGGACTTTGAGAGTTTGAAAGCTCTAAAAGGTTTGAGGAAACCAATGACTTAGTTACATAACATAAAGGAGAGTTCAATCATCATATTTCCCATAATTTTAGAGTTTCAAAACTCCAAGGAGTTTGAAGACTTCGAAGATAGGAAAAATTGAAAACAATAGAGGCCAGTCCTAAAAAATACCTAATTGACCCAAAATTCTAAGCATATGCTAAGTGACATAAAGTCTAAGCTAAGACATGAAAAAATGAATTTCTAGAATCAATAAATTAGACTAGGAACACTAGACAAAGAAGATTTTTCAAAAAGGGTGAAGATCTGATCAAGTAGGTACAAATTACCTAACAAATGTTTTGAGCAAGAAGGAAAGAAGGATTCAAAGGGCTATGTCATGCTAGAGGATCAAAACTCAAAATAACTATGAAGGTCAAAGATGCCAGTGATAGAAAAAAATCAGAGCCCAAAGATGCAAATAACACATCATGAACCTAAACACACTTAAGTAGAACCAAAATGGAAATGACATTAGTAACAAGTCAATTTAAATCCCAACTTTAGAGTTTTAAACATCAAATCTTTGAAAACCTAGAGACTTTCCAAATATTAGACATGGTGGGGTTTCAAATATGTCATACTTATTAGATTTTGACACATAGAAAAACTCCAAAGATTAAATTGATAAACAAAACAACCCAAAAGGACCCTAAAGAATTTGGACTTGTTAGACATTAAATTTATGAAAAATCCAAAAGGTCTAAAGTTTGAGTAAAACCAAAAAGGCACAATTGTGGTTATCAAAATTTCATATCTTCAAAAATTTGATGACTACAAAAAGTCCAAAAAATGAAGGACTTAAAATTAAAACTTACTAAGAACAAAACCCAAGAAAAGTGAAAGACCTAAAAGGACTAATAGGGGCCACCTAAGACTATACCCAAATATTAATGACACTCAAAAGTGAACCCAATTTGGCATATCAAGAAAGAAAAGGAAATCAAACCTATAGAAAATGAAGGATTTCAAAAGTGAAAACAGGGGTCCAATTTTGGGCAAGTTCTTGAATTGGGGAGTGTTCTATAAAACCATAAACCTCAAAAAAAAAAAGAAATGAAAAAATCATTTCTTTATCAATAAGCACCCTTTAGACCCTATCTTACAATAAACAAAACACATGCATCTCTTGTGGAAATAATGTATCACTAATTATCAAGATTGTAATCTTATCTTTCACATCCAATGTGTGTTCAAGTATTCACTATCTCAAACATTGGATAACATAAACTTGTACAATCTCAATCTAACCTTTCCCTATTGATAGACAAACATCTCAATAGTGGTAGATATTTCTAGAGTCACCCTCCTCTATCATCTTAATAAGATGCAAGATTTCATTTAGAGGGATCTTATTGGTCAACATTTTATTTTCTTTTATGCATTTAGTGACTTGTACAAGTCATCACACTTTAATTTGGTCACATCTTCATTCCTAATTTGAAAACTCCTTTTATGGGCTAAAGAAATGATTAGGATGTGCTACCTTAGTATTTGATTTTCATCTTTTTGTTTTGTTTTGTTTTGGCTATCATATTTTTTAAAATACCAAGGTAGTAATTGTGTACTACCAAGGTGCTTGATCTTTTAGTTTTCAAGTTGACATTATGATTTTGTGTTCGTTCTTTTAAATTCTAAAAACTAGCAGGTCAAGAGGTAGATGGAGAAGGCTCCTTATAACCCGAGTCACTAATACTATCCAACTATAATTATTTTTAAATTGATACTCACATAAGAAACCCACAATCCTTGTATCCTACTTAAGTGTGAAATGTGATGATAATGATCAATCTTGAATTTCCATATGATAGTCAATGAAAAACATCTCCATTTATGATTACTATATGTAGTTTCCTACAATGAAACATCCTTTTTATACTTTGACTAAGAAATACTTGACCTTTCATCAAAGACCAATTGGGATGGACCATCTTTCCAAGAATAACCTCAACTAAACAAATAGACTCTCTAACTCAAAAAAAAAAAACAAGAAAAAAGATGCAAAATAAAAAACAAAAACCAAACCTAAATTATAGAAATAATTATTGAGAACTACCAATTAACATGTAATAAAATTATCTACCCATCTAGAGTACTTATCCTAAAAGTATTTTCTCCTTAGAGTTATGTAATTTGATAAGGGCCAATCCACATGTTTTGAAACTTAGTGTGACTATCTGGCTTCTCTTTTGCCTTATCCCAAAGAAGGACTAGGTCAAGAATGCTTGGTTCTCTTGTAAAGAATTTGCATAACAAATCCTTATTTTTAGAAACATGTTCCAATCTGAAATTTCTTTTCTCTTTAAGATCTAAAAGATTCATCAACCTAAGATGAAACCTATCCTCATCGTCAACATAACCTTACATAAATCTCAACATAAGGATTTTTAGATTCATAGGAAAGAAAATCCCTTGATCATAAACTAATAAGTTAGGAGAGGTACATAAGGCATACTTAACCCTTACTTAAGTAGTCCAAAGTGCGTACTTCACCTATCAATACCAATCTTTAAGACTTTGATCAAGCAAACACTTGACAACAATGATCAAATTTTTATTCATGGAAGAAACCATACTATTTCCTTGGGGATAATAATTATATGAAAAATTAATTATATCTTAATTTCACATACCCATTATGTAAACAATATTGAAGAAAAAGAGGTTCTGTTATCACATACCAAAAAAAGAGCATTCTAAACCCCATGATGATTCTTTCTTCAAGGAAACTAGTTACAATTTGGGTGGTACAATTATGAAATACTTCTACTTCAATCCATCATGCACAATAATTGATTTCCATAAGAATGCACACATGTCTAGCTAATGAAGTATGATTAGCATGCTCAATAAAATCTAATCTCCATTTGGAGAAGGTACACACCTCATATATAGGTTGCAATGTAATTTCTAGACTTTTCTCTTTAGAAGCACTTGTTTGACACACATTGAAATAATGGTCAATGTTCCTATGTATCCTTGAATAAAGTAGGAAAGTAATACCTTAATCTTAGAATCTAATATTCTGTAGCTTTAGCAGACCTATGTCCAATTCTATGTCTATCATGAAATTATTCTAACACATATTTTTCTTCATCATGATTAAAGAATTTGAGGTACAAAACCTCATAATTATATTTGTAGAGCTATCCATTTTTAAACACTCAATAGCTACACTTCATCCTCACAGATATTCTCTCAAAACTATTCATTCCTTTAGATACCTATTACAAAGATAAGACATAATGACTTGATACTAGATATCATAAATTACTCCTTTATTTGTTTACACATATAAAACTAATCCTTCCTCTATACGAACAATCAATTTGACTAACTCTTGTCCTCTAGCACACTTCATTGGTTGGATATCTAGATCAAATTATTATAAAGTAACCATCCATTTCTCTATTTTTTGGCCAGTTCTTTTTGCACAAGTATGTAATTCACTACAAGGTCAAGGACAATAGCATAAATGTTTCTTCTTAAGAAATAGTTCCTAAAATTATACATTCTTTTACCCAAGAAAATGATAGCTTACCTATATTCAGATAATCAAATTCTTTATTTTTTAAAGGACAACTCATAATAGAGATAAGTCTTCAATCTTCTGCATCCCTATTTTGAGTAAGTTTTCTTACACATGAATGATCTCAAGTGAACAAAATATACCTTAAAAGGTAATGATTTATCTAGGCTTGCTAAATTGGTGTTATTGCAATTGAATTTTTTATTTATTTAAATTATTTTTTGATTGGTGCATTCCACTCAAACTTAGTATCTTTCTTTGACATATCATTCAATGGACAAACTATCTAGGTAAAATTGCTAGTGAATTTATGAAGTAAATTGATCTTCCTAAAGAAAGACTTCAATTCCTTTTGACTATTTGGGACAAAAAAATTCAAGATAGATTCCACATATTCTATATTGATTTAAATACCACTTTATGAAATTATACGGTCTATTAGTTTCCCTTTAGTTATCCCATATGGACATTTATCAAATAACCAATATGATTGGCTCGACCCTTTGAGAAAACTATAAGATTGTCCATATATATTACAATACATTTTTTGACTAATCCTTTATATGAAACATCAATAGCTTTGCAAAATGTAGCACAAAAATTTTTCAATCCAAAAGGCATGCACCTGTAAGAAAAACTACCCCATATTGTTGTAAGTGCATTTTTTAACCTATCTTCCTCTTGGAATATCACTTTGTTATAACCAAAATGTCCATCTAAGAAGAAAATCATATTTAATCCTTTCATAATTTGTATCACCCCATCCAAATATTGCATTGTGTACTAGTTATCCTTTTGAGAAGATCTATTAAGATTCTAGAAATCAACACACAATCTAATCTCACACTTATGCTTACATACTTGTACTAAATTAACAACCCATGTAGAGTGCCATATTGGAAATGTAATCATTGGTTCCAATAATTTCTATACTTTTTTTTTGTATTAAAGGTTCACTGTCTGAATTCACTAGACTCTAACATTGATGAAATGGATTTTCATCTAGCTTCAAAGTAATATTGATGATGATAACATCAAGATTACACATTTTGAGATCCTCATAGCTCCACACTATGATATTCATATAATGTGTGAACAAAAGATCATTTAGTTCCTTTATTTATTAGTGAAAACCTTTCTAATATTTGGATATCATGGTTCATCTTCAATACCCACATTGTAAGTTTCACTGTCATCTCTACCTTCCTCCAAGAATGATGTCTTTTCTTTAGATAATTATCCTTATAAAAAAGTGACCATTCCCTTTGGAATTACATCTATTTTTAGATTCACAACACCACATTTTTTTTCTTCATGGATTTAAACTTCAACTTCATTATCAATATTTTTTTTTCAAGTAATACACTATACATGATGAATTTTAGGATATGTTGGTCATTCTAAAAAACTTGTAAATTTTTTATATCTTAAGAAATAGATGAAGAAAAAACTAACTCAACTGAAAATATTTTCATCTTTGTTCTATCCACAGGTTGTAATGAACTAGTTGATATAGCCAAAGCATCAAAACTAATGTACTTTCTTATTGGGATGGACATTATATTATTGGCTTTGAAGTCTTCTATTAGATCCTAACATCTTTTATTGTATGTGAAAAACCTCTTATTGTTGGAAGAATATTTTTTCTTTATCTTATTGATTATCAACTATGAGTCTCCTTCAAGAACCAAACCTTTTATGTTTTTCTTTAGCGACATGATCCTCATACTAGAGATACATACTGTGCAGTATTTTAAGTACAAATAAATTGTAGTCTATAGGAAACTTATAAAGGCTTACCTCAAGGGTTGAATAATGGGTGAAGTTGCATCATTAGACAAAGTATCCACTTCTAAATATGATGCCTTATCACTATTCAACTATGAATTTGTATTTTTACTTTGAGAGACAAGTTTGGGATGTTCTTCTCATTAGAGTAGGGTTGTCATTACACCAAAAGACCAATCTGTCAATGCCCAATACAACCACTCAACTTATAGTACACATGAGGTGGTTAAACCCTTGTCACAAATCCTAAGGGGAGTACTTAATTTTTTTTCTAAAAATCTCCCCCTTAGAGTTATCTGAGGGTCTGAGGATCAATCTTGTGACCAAGCTCTAATATCACTTGTTAGAGTGAGGCTGCCATTACACCAAAAGACCGATCTGTCAATGCCCAATACAACCACTCAACTTATAGTACATAGGAGGTGGTTAAGCCCTTATCAAAAATCTTGAGGGGAGAACTAAATTTTTTTCTAACACTTGTTACTTTACTTTCACTTCTTTCAAAAAATATTTGAGAGCAAAAAAGTCCTTATCCTTAGGCCCATTAACCTATGGATCATCTCATGTTTTAGTTATCCTTCACGATCTTTGATGTAACACCTTTTCCTTACTATAGTAACATACTCCATTGGACCTTCATATGATGGTAAACCTCCTCCATCAAAATATGTGTCACTAAAAGAGTAGATAGGTTTGGAATGGATTGAAAAATTATAATTTTATAAAAACTCATTTTACTTTAATAGGAGGACCCATTTGTGCTAATAATATTATTGATACAAAGTTTATACACCTAAAAAATTAAAATTTAGAATGAATTTCATGATGAAGGTGATGATAAATGGGCATAAATAAGATATTTGGATCTACATATTCTCCAAGTTAGGATAGGTGAAGAAAGGATATATATATATATATAAGGTCTCCTTTGAGTTTTGAGAAGGGTTGGAAGAAGTTTGAAGTAAGTTTAGATATTAGAAAAGTATAATTTCTATGCAATTTTTTCATAGTGAGGACATTTTCTTTCTTTATTTTCATTTAATGGATTCAACTCTGCACCATAGCTTGAGAGAATTTGGTCCTAACTTGACAATTTTTTGCAAATCAAGCCAAAACTTGGCCAAACCTTCATAAAACACTACCAAATGGCTAAATAGACTGCCTAGACCAAGAAACCACCATTCTAGCCTTGCCTTACCCAATCTAACATATTGAGTGCAAAAAATGCACTATTGACAACATTTGCAATATTGTCACAGTACAAAGAAACTTAAAGAACTATGCAACTATGAAGGTTATCATGACCTAACTGGGCCTCTTAGTGATCAAGGCATATCCTAGGACTAACTAGCCCCCTTATTGCACTAGTCACTTGGCTAAGACCACTACAAGCCAAAACTTGACTAGGAACCCTAGGTTACAATGTAGCCCTACCTAGGTTCTTGTACCATGTTACCACTTTATGAGGTATTCCGTATACACTTTGTGTCTGGAGGTATTTTTGACCCTTGAATCCAACAATTTTTTTTATCCTATCTTCAACTTGGGAGGTAAGAAATTAGATTCTACATATTTTGGACCTCCTTACTAATCCTATCCACCTTAGTTAAAGGTCCCTTAAACCTGACCAAGTTTGCCACATTGAAGACAGGTGAGATGCTCAAATTGTTAGGTAGATCCACTTTGTATGTATTAGCCCCATACTTGGCTAAGATCTTATAAGGTCCTACTCTCTTCATCTATAGCTTAGAAGGAACTCCTTTCTTCAACCTAGACTTATTCCAATGGACCATGACATAATCACCTATTTAAAACTAAACATCCATTCTCCTCTCATCCACTTTAGCTTTTAAATTTTGTGTAGTCTCTTGTATAGTCCTTTTCACCTTCTCTTGAATCTCTTTCATGGTTTGAGTGAAGTCTTCAACATGACCAATACTAAATTTCATAGCTCCAAGATCTCTAAGTTCACACAAACCCCTTGGACGCATCCAATAAATAACTTCAAATGGGCTCCTACCTATTGTCCTATTCATACTATCATCATATGCATATTCTTCTTGAGGAATAACCACATCCTATGCTTGACCATATTCTTTAGTTAGGAACCTTAACAAGGCACCCAACATGCTATTAACCACCTTAGTTTGACCATCAGTCTGAGGGTGGTAAGTTGAACCAAATGATAGGTTAGTTCCCAACATACTCCACAATGTTTTCCAAAAATGGCTTATAAATTTGATATCCCTATTTGACACAATGAATAGGGTAGTCCATGGATCCTCACAATCTCCTTAAATAATAGATGTACAATACAAATAGCACCATGAGTAGTTTTACAAGGTATAAAATGACCCATTTTGCTAACCCTGTCCACCACAACATAGATGCTATCGCAACCCTGCTTTATTTTTTGGTAACCATACAATGAAGTCCATGCTAACACACTCCCCTAGTCTATTAGGGACTAATAAAGGTTGGTAAAAACCTACATTACTAGCTCAACCTTTTACTTTCATGCATACTACACAATGTTCCAAATATCTTGGCCAATAGGAAAACTTTTTAACTAGCTCCATGGTTTCTTGTTAACACCAAAATGACCACTTAGACTTCCATTGTGCTTTTATTTGATAAGGTTGTCTCTCATGGAACCCTTAGGAACACATAACTAGTTTCCTTTAAACAATAATATAATTTAAGGTATAATCAAAAAATGTACTATGAAAATGATTTTGAAATTCATAACATACCTTACAAGCTTCAACAAAGTCTTCATCATGTTTGTAGATGTCCTTAAAACTCTCTATGCCAATGATATTTAGTTGAACCTCTTGAATGCTCAACATTCTCCTACTTAGTACATATTCAACCTTGTTCAACTTCCCCTTCTTGTGCTTGATTGTGAATGTGAATTCTTGAAGACATTCCATCCAATTTTAATGTTTATTACTCAATTTTTTTTGGTTATTTATGTAGCTAAGGTCTTGGTTGTTAGTGAACACTAAATTTTTTTTGGGTAGAAGGTAATCTCTCTACTTACTAAGAGAATGAACCAAAGCATACAACTCTGAGTCATAAGATGATTATTTCTTCTTGGCTACAACTCCAAGTCATAAGATGATTATTCTTCTACATAGTACATCTGCAACCTTGTTCAACTTTGTCTTCTTGTGCTTGATGGTGAATGTGAATGCTTAAAGATGTTCCATCCACTTTAAATGTCTATTACTCAATTTTTCTTGTGTATTCATGTAGCTAAGGTCTTGGTTGTCAATGAATACTAAAAATTCTTTGGGTAGAAGATAATGTCTCCACTTACTAAGAGAATAAACCAAAGCATGCAACTCTAATTAATTTCTCACTAAATAAGGCTACTGGCCTACCTTCTTGAATTAGTACACCCCCTACTACTATCCTACTTAGATCACACTCTAGGGTAAACATTTTGTCAAAACTAGGTAGTCTAAGGATAGGTTGTGTTTCCACTTGTTCCTTTAACTTTTAAAATGCCTTCCCTACTTCAGAGGTCCACCTAAACTTGGACTTTATCCCAACCTTGATGGTGTCTAGCAATGGTACACAAATTCCACTAAAATTCCTAATGAATTTTCTATCTAACCCATGAAAACTTCTTACCTCTATTGTTGTGGTAGGTGGTAGCTAGTTTAGGATAGCCAATTCTTTGTCTTGACCCATCTTCAAAGATCCCTTGGATACCACAAATCCAAAATATACAAGTTCTTACTTCAAAAATTCATATTTTTCCAAATTGATTGCCAGCTTCTCTTCATGCAACTTTTTTAGCACCATCTCCACATGTTTGAGATGCTCCTCTCTTGTTTTACTAAAAATAAGTATATCATCTAGATATAGCACCACAAATATTCCTATGTAGTATTTCACTACTTCATTCATGAATCTTATGAATGTGCTAGGAGCATTTGAGATCCCAAATTATATCACAAGCCATTCATACAACTAATCTATGGTATTAAAAGTTGTCTTCCACTCATCACCTTCCTTTATCCTTATATGATGATAACCATTTTGGAGATCCAACTTTGTGAAATATTGAACCCCTCTAAGGCAATCCATCAAGTCTATAATTCTAGGTATAGAAAACCTATACCTAATGGTGATCTAGTTTATGGTCCTTAAATCTATACAAAGTATCCATTCTCCCCCCACCTTCTTAGATGCCAAAATGACTAGCATTGCACATGGGCTAATACTCTTCTTTATCAACCCTTGATCTAGGAGTTCTTGCACTTGTCTAGCTACCTCTCTATTTTAATCTAGAGTAAGCTTATGGGCTACTTTATTTGGCACAGATGCACCACATTTAAAATCAATCTAATGATTTATCACACTTCTAGGAGGTAAGGTTGTAGGAGTTCCATCACTGACTATATCTTTATACTTCACAAGCATCTCTAGGATTTTAGATGATAGAGGTTCTTGTTTAGAGCTCTCTTCTTCCTTAGGCTTGTGAAAAATGGCATACCCTTCACTTCCTTCATGCTTAAGGGAATTTATGAGCTCCTTCCCACTACTCAATAATACACTAGGGGTCTTGGATTGAGACTCAACTTCCTCCAAAAATGACTAAATCTTGAAAGTTCTGCCATCTTTCTTGAAAGAAATGGAGTTCTCTTTTCCATCATAGACAACATCCCTATCATACTTCCAATGTCTTACCAATAGAAGATGACATGCATCCATAGGAAACACATCATAAAGTAGTTTATCTTTGTAGCTTGTAATTGAATACTCAACCCATGTTTGTTCATTCACCATCACACTCTACCCTTTGTTCAACCATACCACCTTGTGTAGATTAACATGAGGTACATCTTTCCCAACTTGAGTTTGTCCACTACCTATTCTAATATGATATTATCTATGGATCCTAAATTCACAATAACATTAGACACTTTGCCCAAAATCTTGCACCTAATTTTGAACAAGGCTCTCCTATGCTTGGGTTCATCCTTGGTTGGTTTCCTAATTGACACTCTTTTGAACATTGAGTTCTCTTCCCACTCTAATTCAATATGATCCACCTCAAATATCTTAGTACTTATTGTATCTTCACAAGCATATACAACCCTCTTTTCATTGTTTGAAGAAGTAGGTTTGTTAGGGCATCTATAGGCACGGTCACCCAATTCTCCACAAGTATAACACTTCATATTTACAAAATATGAATTGATTCTACTTGAAATCCTCCCCCTATTAGAGCCTCCTTGAGGACCTCTTCCTCTTGTACAATCTCCTCTTGGAGTATTTTCACTACCCTTCTCAACAAGTTTAGAATCACCTTAGTTTCTTTGATCATTACCTCTACCTTGGTATCCACTTATATGTCCTCTTTGGTCTCTTCCTATGCCTCTACCTCTGAAATTAGAGTCTCCCTTCTTCCTATTCTTTTCTTTGACCTTAAAAAATAATTGATAAAACTTCTAAATAGTGGTAGGGGTCCATAGGTTTAACTCTTCTTGGATGTTCCAGTTTAGTCCACCCAAATATCTTGCTACCTTAACATGTTCCTCTTCTTGAATCTTGGACCTTAGGAATAATTTTTGAAATTCCTATGTATAAGAAGCCACATTTAAGTCTTTTTTATTCACACCTTGTCTCTTTCTATGTAATTGTACTTCATAATCTTTTGGTAGATAATTTTCCTTTGTACTTTACCCACCATGGCATTCTAGTTAGCTATAAGCTTTTTACCTATTCTGACCCTTTCATCTTGCATTTATTTCCACCATGTCAATCTCAAACCTCTTAGTCTTTATTTTAAAACCATACTTTTTGTGCCTTTGTGACATATTCACACTCAAAATGATTTTCCATCCCCTCAATCCATTCCATCACTATATCTGTGTCTATCTTTCCACTAGACAATGGGATTCCTTCTAGGGATTTTCCTCCTAGTTCCTTGATAGCCATTAAGAATGTTTCCTCATTCAATGGAGGGTCTAGTTCAAGAGTGATGTATTCCTCATCAATCATTTCCTTACCTCTATCACTACTTTCACCATCTTTGTATTTATTCTTAGTTGCCTTAACAACTTCTTCAAGCTTTGTCTTTATTTCCTCTAGGGATTCTTGAAGGATTATATTTTTATCCTTTTTCTCACCCATTTCTTGGCTAACTTTGCATTAGTCAATGTTATTATTTCCCCTACTGATTCTTCAACCTAAAACATCTAACCACAAGCACAATCATTTGGGGCTTTGATACCACTATGATGTAAGGACAAGTCTTTCTCTCTAACTCTACCTTCTCTTAGGGTCTTCTCTAGGCCTCTTCTCTATCCTATTAGGGTTCTTCCACTAACCCTAGCTTAAGAAGATCCTATTCCCATTCCTCCACCTCTTCAACTTGACCACACCAATAATGAAATCAACTCACCTTTGCCTTCTTCTCTTAGTGTCTTTTACATCATCCATGCCAAATGAGCAAAAGATGACTAAAACTAGTCACCAATGGAGAGAAGGGTCTATTATTAATGCATCGAGTCCATTTCAATGCTCAACAACACAAAATGTAATAAGATCCTTATCAATCTCAAGAAATTTCTTTAAACTAGGCCTTTTAGGGCTACAAGGCATTAGGCCCCAAAACAAAACTTTTGGTTTTTAACTCAAAATTCCCATTAACAAGATGAAAAAAAAAAATTAGTTCTAGATAACCTTCTAGAAAACCCTTTATATTATCTAGTCTTACTTCCCCAACCTATCGATATAGTGGGTTGCTATAATTAATCCTAAAAATAAGGGTTTTGCACAATATTGTCACCCATCACAAGGGTTTGATCGAACACATAGAAAAAGATATCACTATTAATTCTCCTTTGGTATGAAGCTTCTTCAAACACATAACTACCTCCCCACATGCTCAGATTGAAGCAATGGATGCATTCAGTCCATCTAATTTCTCTTGTAACCTTTGTGATCCCTAACCATGCCATTATGGCTTGCCTAGGGCATCACTATAAAAATAGAAAGCTTTCTTTCTAGGGAGAAAACCTTTGTTCACTTAATGTTCATGGAGTCATCTCACAAATCCAAAGGAACTATACAGATGCCATTGCAGGAATGTGAGTTATGACCCCATAACCAAAAACTGTCGAGTTCAGACCAACCATAGTACTAAAAAAAAGAAAATTATAAAATTTAATGAAATGAAACTATACAACCTAACTAACCACACATAGAATGAAGAATTAAATCTACATGACCTAACTAACCACACATAGAATGAAGAATTAAATCTACAAACTTATGCACAAGATATAATGCAAATGACAAAAATGAAAGAAAAGGTCCCCACTATGAAAAAATTGCACAAAAATTATGCTCGTCTAATATCCAAACTTACTTCAAACTTCTTCCAATCCTTTTCATAGGTCAAGGGAGATCTTATATATCCTTTCATCACCTTTCCTATTTGTTTAAAATAGTTACCAATTTCCATTTCCAAGATGCAATCCAGTTGCACTAAATGTTATCATGACAACTTTTGCAATTTTGCGAAGTGGCCATGTCACTTCAAATTTTTTTGTAAATCAAGCCCAAACTTGGCAAAACCTTCATAAAACCCTACCAAATGGCTAAATATACTCCCTAGACCAAGAAACCACCATTCCAACCATTCCTTGCCCAATCTAACCCTTTGAGTGCAAAAAATGAACTGTTGACAACATTAGCAACGTTGGCACACTACAAAGCAACTTAAAAAACTATGTAACTATGAAGGTTTCATGACCTAACTAGGTCTCTTAGTGATCAAGGAATATCCTAGGACTAACTATCCCCCTTATTGCACTAGCAGCTTGGCTAAGACAATTAAAATCTAAAAATTGACTAGGAACCCTAGGTTATAATGTAGCCTTTGTTGGAATTATAGATGGAGTAACTGAAGGGGGGGGGGGGGGGGGGGTGAATCAGTTACCAAAAAAAAAAAATCCATAAATCCCTTAGATGTCTTAAAACTTAATTACTACTATCACTCGGTAGCTACACAAAAAGATGTTGTAACTCGGTAGATTAACTTGTTAGTGATCTTTAAGCATTCACAATTATTAACATGCATACAAAAGTAAATAACATGAATACAAGAGACACTAGATTTAACGTGGAAACATAATATGGGAAAAAGCACCAAGTAACTAGCTACCAATTTTCACTCTTCTGAATGAGCCTTGTTAGGAGCCAACCCTATTAAATATTACAAAATACAATATTAGGTGTGACCTGGTTAGAGGATTTAATCACCCTGTTAGGAGTGGCCTTGCTAGAGGACTTTAGAACAATTTAGTAGAAATACCCACCTTGGTAGAGGATTTACAAAATGGCTGTTAGACCAACTTTGTTAAGAGATTTAGGAATTATTGCTACAATGGTGAGAAAGTAACAATAAGTGACTTGAATAGGATGCAACTAAAATTTGCTGATATAGATCTCTGCTCTACTTCAATAGATCCTCACTAATCAAATACAAT
Source organism: Cupressus sempervirens (assembly GCA_028749045.1). Taxonomy (NCBI): domain Eukaryota; kingdom Viridiplantae; phylum Streptophyta; class Pinopsida; order Cupressales; family Cupressaceae; genus Cupressus; species Cupressus sempervirens. The sequence continues at coordinate 442,937,782 of CM053787.1, read as the reverse complement.
TCTACTGCTCCTCAAGGATATCTGATCCTTTTAAAAAAATTTCTCACTTATTCTTCACAATCAACTTATTTGCATACTCGCTCATTCTTACATCTATTCATACATTTGAAAACATAACTTGACCTTTTATTTATACATTACAAATTGTCAAGTCGACTCGATTACAAGTTAAATTTACCAATAAACTATACATCAGTCAGCTACAAACATTACATTTTATTTGTTTCCTAAAATAGTGAAATCCTTCATTGGCTGACCCAACTTGGTAAACACTACTCTAGAAATGATTTCCAGTGTTAACCAAGTGAAGCTTGGTAAACATTGCAAATTCTGCAAAATCCTTTGGAGACTGAGAGAACTCAATAAGAACTGATTTTCCTTTATTGACCTCGTGAGCTCGATAGAAACTAATTTCTACCATAGAAGCCTTTAGCGCTTGAGTGATCTCGGTAGAGACTGACTTCATAGTGTAACCTCCATAAATGCTTAGTAGACTCTATAATTCTCTTTGCTAACCTTTTGAGCTTAATAGACTCTATCTCTTGCCTTGCTAACCAACTAAGTTCAGTAGACTCTGACTGATAACTGATATGACATTTGTGTAACATCAAAGACAACACACAATTGAATAATTGTATCTAACAATCTCTCTCTTTGGCATTGATGGCAACACAACATGTCATAGTAGAATGAAATTTGAAAACAAGTCATTTCTGAAAAAATGTTTCTCCCTCTTACATTTCATTCCTCAAACTCCTCAAATACAATAATCTCCCTCTGTGAAGGAATTACATAACTTCTTTACAAACATTAAATTTCAAAAAGATATGACAGTATACTCTCCCTCTTTGACAACACATGCCAAAGACAACACAAACTAGATGAATAGAAATGTACCTTATGTACTGATTCATATGCAATATTTTCATGATTTTTCTACATCTACTGAAAAATTTTCAACTTGATACCTATTGATGCAGCACTAAATCTTAACTTTAGTGAGCTTTAGATAGGGGAATGACCCCTAATTTATCTCTTAGATACAAAAATGCATCCTTAGGTAAAGGCTTTGAAAATATGTCAACAATTTGTTCCTTTGTATGGACATATTCCAATTTGATCTCCTTATCCTGCACCAATTCTCTGACAAAGTGATACTTTATTGCAATGTGTTTGGTTTTTGAATGCATCGCTGGATTTTTGGATATGTTAATTACACTTGTATTGTCACAAAACATAACAACATGTTCTTTGATTTCCTCCTTCATGCCTTCCAATAATTGTTTGAACCAAACAATATTAGAACAGTTTACTACTGCTGCAACATACTCTACTTCTATTGTGGATTGGGATGTACAATTTTGCTTTTTACTTGTCCAAGAAACCAACCTCTTTTTAAGAAAGAAAGCTCCTCCACTTGTACTCTTTCTATCATCAATTTTTCTAGCCCAATCTGCATCAATAAACACTTTTAAATCTAGATTACCTCCAAATTTGTACCATAATCCATAATCTTCAGTTTCTTTCAAATATCTCATGATCCTTTTGATTGCCATTATGTGATTTTCTCTTAGTTTTTCTGAAAATCTTGCTACAATACCAACTGCAAGGGCAATATTTGGCCTTGTATGCACTACATACTACAACTTTCCAATCATAGATCTATACAATGTTTGATCCACTTCATTTGATTCATCATCCTTGGTAAGTTTCAATCTAGTACACATAGGAGTCCCAACTAGTTTGCAGTCTTCCATACCAAAATTTTTTAGTATTTCCTTGATATATTTAGATTGAGTGATATAGATGCCATTCTTACTTTTCCAAATTTGAAGACCAACGAAGAATTTGATCTCACCAAGCATTGACATCTCAAATTCCTTGTTCATTTGTTCTAAAAATTCTTTGGAAAGATCATCATTTCCTGTGAAAAAAATATCATCCACAAATATTTCTACCAAAACAATCTTATCATCTGGTCCTTCCTTGATATACAAGCTACTATTATCATTAGTTCTCTAAAAACCAATCTAAATAAGATAGTTATGTAGTCTTTCATACCATGCTCTAGGGGCTTGTTTCAAACCATACAATGCTTTGTGTAATTTGTAGACCATGTCCTTCTTGTCTAGATCAACAAAACCTTCAAGCTGCTCAATGTACACCTCCTCATCCAGTATACATTGAGAAATGCTGACTTGACATCCATCTGATAAACCTTAAATATTTTGTATGCAGCATATGCAAGTAAGGTCCTGATACCTTCTAATCTTACAATAGGAGCAAAAGTCTCTCCATAGTCTATTCCTTCTTCTTGAGAGTATCCTTTTCATACTAGTCTAGCTTTGTTCCTTGACACCTTACCATCTTCATTAAACTTATTTCTGAATACCCACTTAGTTCCAATCACATTTTTGTCTCTAGGCTTGGGTACAAGAGTCCATGTTTTGTTTTTCTCTATCTGCTCCATTTCTTCATTCATAGCCTCAATCCAACTTTCATTTTCTAATGCATCTTTTACACTTCTAGGTTCAAAATTAGCAAGTAAACAAGTACCTCTCAACTTACTTCTTGTCATAGCTCCTTCAGATTTGTCTCCAATGATCTGATCTAGTGTGTGATGTCTCCTTACATGCTTAGCTAATACAAGTTACTTGCCTTTTGAATGCTTTGAATTTTCATCCTCTTGTGCTTCAGCTTTAGGTTCTAGCTATTTTGTCTGTTGCTTAGGTTCTTTACACTCGGTAGCATTAGAATGTGACTCCAGTTCTTGTAGCTCGGTTTGAACTTCCTACAACTTGGTTATTGAAGACTTGAGCATAGAAGATTTTTGATTAACAGGTGTATCTGGCACTGTATCAGGTTCAATGAAAAAAAATCTCTTGTAATCTTCTAATTCCCTTTTTCTTTCTTCTTCAGTTCTTTCTACAAACTCATCAACTTTCATATGTGCACTTTATATGACTTTGTGAGTAGACAAGTTCAAACATCTATATGCTTTACTTTTGCAAGAATATCCCAAAAATATTCCTTCATCACCTTTCACATCAAATTTACCTTTTCTAGATTCTTTCAAAATGTAACATTTACTTCCAAATACCTTTAGATAGCTTACATTAGGTTTATAGCCATACCATAACTCATAGGGGGTTTTGAATGAGTCTTTCTTCAGTTGTACTCAGTTCAAGGTATGAACTATAGTGCTGATAGCTTCCTTCCAATATTTGATAGCAATGTTCTTTTCTATCATTAAGGTTCTTTCACAATCCATGATAGATCTATTCCTTCTTTTAGCTATTCCATTTTTCTCAGAAGTTCCAGGGGCTAATACTTGTCTTTTGATCCCTCTTTCAAAGAAAAAGTTATTGAGCTCATGTGAAATGTATTCACCACCTCTATTTGACCTCCATTTTAGTCTTTTTCCTATTTCATTTTCAAATTTGGCCAAATACAATTTGAACTTCTCAAATGCTTCTAATTTCTCTCTTAGGTACATAACAATCATCATTCTTGAGTAAACATCAACAAAAAGAATGAAGAACTTTTCACTAGTATAGCTTTCAATTCCAATAGGTCCACACAAATTAGTATGCAAAATTTCTAAAACTTCTTTAGACTAATAGTTCTTACTTTTGAGGCTAGTCTTTCCCATCTTACCAATTTGACAATTCTTGCATAGACCAACCTCAATTTTCTTTATATTAGGAATGCATCTGACTTTCCTAAATTTACTTATTTTCACCAAGTTATCAAAGTTCACATGACACAACTTCCTATGCCATAACCAACTTTCTTCAACTTGAGCAATAAAACATGAACATTCACCAAGTTCAAGATAGAATAAATTACCTTTTTTTTGAGTGCTTGATCCAATTAGCTTTCCTTTGTTATCCAACAGTCTTGCTTTTCCATGCATGAATTCCACTTTGAATCCATTCTGAGTAGTTGGGCTATACTCAATAGATTTTGTTTTAGTCCCTCTACCCAATATGCATTATCAATACAAGCTCTTTGGTTAGCGAAATTCTTCCTCTTCCTTTTATACAACAAGGTTCATTATTACCAAATCTCACACTACCACCATCATAGTCTTTAAAATGTTCAAATTTAGTTTTATCACCAGTCCTATGATGAGAGCAACCGCTATCTATAATCCATGTATCATTTTTGCTCACATGAGAAATAAGTGCCATTTCCTCATCATTGTCAGATTCATCTTTCACAACAATGTACACAATTTCATCTTCTTCATCATCAGAATCATTAGAATCCTTAGCCATGAAACATGTTTTCTTACCTTTGTCCTTGAATGATTTGAAGTCATTCTTGCCATTTCACTTGTGACCTTTCTTATCATCCTTGTTTTTCTTATTTGGGAACCTAGTAGCAATATGTCCAATTTCTTCATATGAAAAACAATTTAGAGGAATCTTACCTTTGTATTTTCCTTTTCCTCTTGAGTATTTCCTTGCTAGTAGAGCTTCAACCACCTCAAGATCGCTGTCAGAACTCTGTTTTGATTCTTCTTCACTTTCTAACTAAGAATCCTTTATCTTCTTGCCTTTCTCCTTGAGTGAAATCTTGAATTCAAATGTTGATTCAATGTTCTTGGTAGCTGGAACATAATTATCATAGTTGTTTAGCTCAAATGCAGTCAATCTTTCGACTATGGCCTCTAAATTTATCTTATGATTTGCTTCACATCTTCTTTCTTGAATTGTAGAAACTCTAATTGCATAAATGGAAAGTAATGTTCTAAGAACTTATAATTTTTTCCTCCTTGATATCTCCTCCAAAAGATTTGATTGCACTAACACTTGCTTTGAATCTTTCAACATATTTTGCAATGTTTTCATCCTCTCTCATCCTCATCTGATCAAATTTTCCTCTTAAACTTTCTGCTCTAGCTCTTCTCACATTATCATCTCCTCCATAAATTTCTTTTAGCTTGTTCCACATTTCAAAGGCAGTTTTGTAGTCCTTGACATCATCAAATTCTTCATGGCTTAGGGTAGATGCAATGTGTATCATCATGATGTGAGTCTTCTTCTCAGCAATGTTATTAGTAGATAATGTACCAGAAGAAGTTACATATGTCTCATCCAGATATTTCAATCTTGTCTCTCCAATGGAAGCTAGATGGAGTCTCATGAGACCTTTCCATGCTGAAAAGTTATCCCTGCTAAGCCTTGGAATTTCCCTCTTGTGAGACATCCTAATCTTTAGCTTAGATCCTTGAAATCCTTCTTGAAAGACCAAGAGCTTTGATACCAATTGTTAGAATTATAGATGGAGTAATTAAGAGGGGATGGGGGGGTGAATCAGTTACCACAAGAAAAAATCCACAGATCGCTTAAATTTCTTAAAACTTAATTACTGCTATCACTCGGTAGCTACATAGAAAGATGCTATAACTTAGTAGATTAACTTGCTACTGATATTTAAGAATTCACAATTATTAACATGCATGCAAAAGTAAATAACATGAATACAAGAGAAACACAATTTAACGTGGAAACCCAATATGGGAAAAAGCACCAAGTAACTAGCTACCAATTTTCACTCTTCTAAAGTGAGCCCTATTAGGAGCCAACCCTGTTAAAGGTTACAAAATACATTGTTAGGTGTGACCTGGTTAGAGGATTTAATCACCCTATTAGGAGTGGCCTTGCTAGAGGACTTTAGAATAATTTAGTAGAATTGCCCACGTTGTTAGAGGATTTACAAAATGGCTGGTAGACCAACTCTATTAAGAGATTTAGGAATTATTGCTACAATGGTGAGAATGTAACAATTAGTTACCTAAATGGGATGCAATTGAACTTTGTTGATATAGATCTCTACTCTGCTTCAATAGATCCTCACTGATGAAATACAACTCTGATGCTCCTTACAGATATTTGATCTTTTTTCAAAATTTGCTCACACTTATTCTTCACAATCAACTTATTTGCATACTCGCTCATTCATACATTTGAAAACACAACTTGACCTTTTATTTATACATTACAGATTGTCAATTCGACTCAATTACAAGTTACATTTACTAATAAACCATACATTAGTTGGATACATACATTACATTAAACAAATAAACTTTATTTCCTAAAATAGTGAAATCCTTCATTGCCTGACCTAGCTTGGTAAACACTACTCCATATATTATTTCCAATGTTAACCAAGTGAAGCTTGGTAAACAATAAGAATTTTACAAAATCCTTTGGAGACTAAGTGAACTCAGTAAGAACTGATTTTCCTTTGTTGACCTTGTGAGCTCGGTAGAAATTGATTTCTGCCACATAAGCCTTCAGCGCCTAAGCGAGCTCGGTAGAGATTGACTTCATAGTGTAACCTCTAGAAATGCTTAGTAGACCCTATAATTATCTTTGCTAACCTTCTAAGCTTGGTAGGCTTTGTCTTTTGCCTTGTTGACCAACTGAGCTTGGTAGACTCTGACTAATAACTGCTATGACATTTGTGTAACATCAAAGACAATACACAATTGAATAATTGTATCCAAAAACCTTATCTAGGTGCTCCTGCACCATATATACTAACACCCAATATTTGAAAAATTGATGGAGACATGATGTTGTACAAATATCTAGAATCTATCAAATAATTTTGCCAATTTTTTTTCCAAATATTTGAAGACTCAAAAATAATCTTCAACTCTATCTCTAAACATAGTTGGCATGGCCTAAGCTATATTAACATTAGATGCAGGCACTTTAGTGTTATTTTCTAATGTACCAGGCTTAGAGTGATCCAAAAATTTATACAAAGCATCATTCTAGCTAGGACAACTTTGTAGCATGTCAACTATAGAGAATTTAACCTTGGTTCTTTTTAGCTCTTCAATTGCACTGTATTTGTCTAAAGAAAAATGCTTGAGTTTTTAATATTGTAGGAATATTTTCAAAATCTCATGTTGTCTATTTTGGATCCTTTAGAGGCACTAGATTATTGATTTCCCAAGGATTAAGTGGTGTAGAATATAATTTGTGAGGGATACCATATATAAGAGGCTCGTTTGTACTCCTCAAATTATATGTTTTTGTTGTCTCTACAAAATACACAAATTTTAGAATATTTTGGCTTTTCTTCTCTATTATAAGGATACACAAAATCCTCTTGATAATTTCTAGAATTCTTTTCCTCTACAAAATTATCATATGATTTGAACAACATATCATTGAACTCCAAAAGGTGTTCCTCTATATTCTATATAGGTTGATTTGAAATATCATTGTTCCCATACCCATTTTCATTAGGTCCCATACCTACCATACTTGAAAAATTCATATCAACATATTCTAAAGCAATACAATTATCAACAAGAGTACTAGCATTATTTGGTCGAATATTCAAATTTTAGTTGGGCCTATTCTATCCATACTATTTATTGTGAGGGTTAGTGTTATTCCTAGTGTTGTTATTGTTGTAATTGTAAATTCTATTTAGATTATGAGAATAAATATTTTGGGTAATAGGGTGTCTTTGGTAATTTCCTTGGTCTTGTAGTGGATTAAGTTCATCCTAGAAATTTTTTTAGACAAATGATATAATGTTTTCTTCATGGATTTAAAGTCACTAGCCATATTATTATCCAACTCAATTGTAGTAGTAGTTTTCTACTTAAATCATACAATTTTATGTGGTTTGTAATTCAGATAAGTGACAACTAATGGTGGAGCAGTGGTTTGTGTAATGGGGGTAGGATTAAATAAAGGAATATGATTGATCAAAGACTAATTATTTTCTAGAAACTAGTTTCTAAGAATAGCATCACCTAAGGTAAGTGGAGTACCAAAGTTCCCTCTACCTCAAGGATCCATTTGATAGATGAATGTGATGACTTCATTATAAACCTATTCCAAGGTATCAATGTGGGTAGTAGGAACCATCATAAAAATATTAAATTGAGAGGATACAAATATTTTAGGTAAACTTGAATAGTAGAATCCTTAACTATAGTATATGGAGCTTCAAGCTTTTGGTTTAACTTGTAAAATCAATGGTTAAACATGACAATAGGTTCATGTGGATCTTTTTTGAAGCAATACCTAGTTGTGTGACATAATGAGATCGACATATAATTTAAATTGATTGAGGAAATTGGCTTCAAATTCAACCCAATTGGACATGAATTTGTATGGTATATTTAGATACAAATCATATGAAAATTCTACCAAAGTGTGTGGAAATAACTAACAATGATCTAGCTAGGGAAGGCGTACTGTCTTAAAATGGAAGCTCTTCATTTTGAGACATTTTAGCCCTCCTTAGTGTGGTTTTTGTCTCTTTTTATTCCTATGATCATGCTTACATTTCTAGGTGATCTCTCACCTTTTGGCATGATCCTCTAAGGTCTATTTTAACACCTTTTTGGTCATATCTTTTGGCAATTTTAGAATTTCCTAAATCTTTCTACATCTTTTTCAAGGTCCTTGGTACCCTCTTCAGAATAGGTAAACCTAGGTTGACCTATTTAAAAAGAGGATGACCTAGGTTGATTTATTCTGGAAGACGATGAGTCAACTTGAGCTCTTCCCTTAGGGATTTGAGTCATGGGGCTTGAAGTTTCTCAAGTTTCTAATTTGTTTAATCTTGCTTCTAAGTTAGCCTACTCTATTTTTTATCCCAAAAACTAGTATATAAGGAGGCTTTAGAATTTAATTATCATCAATAAATATATGTCATAATTCTACAAGGAAAAAGAGAAAGCATACACATATTCATGAGACTTGAAGAAAGAGTCTTCAAGCATGCATCAAGATCAAGTGTTTCCTTCTTGGATGAAACTTCTTCCTTCAAGGTGGTAGTGGAGTTTGGCTTCTAAAGAGGATATCTATCATTTAAAGAATTAAGTTCTCCCTTTCTTAATCTATGCACATCACACACATTCCCTATCATGAGGTTTTAATTTCTATGGTTTCCTTTTGGTTTATTTGAGTCAAGGCTATTACACTTACATTCTAGATTACATATAAAATCCAATTGCATTTACAAAGTTAATTGTATCTTTCATTGATATATTTAGTATTAATACATATCAGCATTTCCTTTTAGTATTTTACATGTTAATTTAAAGTTTTGCTCCTCAATCTAAGGCTTGACCAAAGAAATCAATCATTAAACCAAAACAAAACCAAGTTCTATTATGTGTAGGAGCAAGATATTTGAATTATGGTTACAAATTTGAAAACTAATTGTTGGGACCTGTATGAAGAATTTGGGTCAAATTTTCTATTGTGTATTGGAAATATGTCCATATTCCTATAAAGTTTCTAGAAACTTCACCACCAAGTCTATTGTTGGCATTATGGTCAGATCATTTGTCTATTATGGCTAAACACTTAATTAGTTCGATTGATTACATTTCTACTAAGCTTTATAGTTGCTACCAAGCCCCACATAAAAATAGCATTGTATGCCAAGCTTTATAGTTTCTACCAAGCCTCAAATACAAATAGAAGAGTCTTTCAAGCTTATCAGTGTCTACTAAGATGGTTGTGTTAACAAAGCATAATGAAGACAATATTGTTTGAGCTATAGTGTCAACCAAGCCCTTTAGTATCTACCAAGTTCTCTAGTATTCACTGAGTCATTAGTGCTAACCGAGTTCATGCTACTCCTAAGTGATCAATATGAACCATGCATCAATGTCAACTAAGTGCCAAAGCTTGCCAAGTTGACTGTGTTGCAAGTGTCACAATATCACCCAAATGGTCTTCAAGACCCAAGATTTAGTAGTGAGTCGACTTGGTGAGTAATGATAAATTTGGTATTGTAGCCAAATCCAGAAGGTAATGATTTGGATTGGTATATATGTAATACATCTTCTCATATGCAAACAAGTAACAAGTAAGAAGCAATATGAGCGCGAATTAGAAGACAAAGGCTAAAAGAAGTATAACTAAAATCAAAGTCTTCTCTATCACAACAAGGTGATCAATTTACATGAAAGGAATCTCATTCAACAAACCTAGTTGTAGATTAGAGATCAACCAATAGTTCATCCTAATAGGTGCATTAGTAAAATCTTTTAACAAGGTGGACTTAACAGTCCTATGAAAAAATCTCATAACCAAGTGCATACTTAATTGTATTGTATAAATCCTTTCACAAGGTGGATCTAATAGTCCTTATTTCTCCTAATAGGGTAGATCACCAAAACTGATCAATTGTAAGCTTTAACAAAATAACTTGATACTACAATACTAAACCTTGTGGGTATCATTCCCACCCCAATTTTACTTTCTATTTGGAAGGTTTATGGGTTACCAAATATTGTGTCAAGTTTTATGAATATTTTATTGCTTTCAGTATTTCATGTATGTAATTAGATCATATTGTATTGTGAAGGTTTAATTGGTGAATTAAAGTATAATTTTTATTGGTTCCTAATTCACCCCCTCTCATTCACCTAGTCTATACTACATTTTCAATAGTTGATATCATAGCTTCTAGTTCTCACATTAGAAGTTTAGCAACTTGAGAAAAGATCAAAGGAAATGGAAGTGTATAGACTAGAGAATGCTATTGAAAATGAAAAATTGGATATAAAATTGGCCGCGGATCAATTCAAGAAAATGAAGGAGAAACTCTCAAAATATTTACAAAGAAGGAAAAAACTAGCAACACAAATGATTGACAATCTTTGCATAGAAGAAAGAATTGATGACATTTTCCAAGACAAAAGTTTAGATGAAGTTGATGCAACAATCAAAGACCTACTTGAAAATAATCTCACTCTTCATGAAGAAGTCAAAAAGCTAAAAAGAAAGCAAGAAATTTAATTAGTCAGAATGTATGAAAATATAGAACAAAAGGAAAAAGCCAAAGAAGAGAAGAGATTTTTAACCAAAAGATAGAAGAAACGGACAATGAAATTTAAACTATCTCTTCAAAAAGTATATTTGATTGATAAACTCAATGATGCGAATAAAGAATTTATCAACTTGAGCACAAAGAATGAAATATTGTAGAATGATCTCAACATGGAAAAGAAAACCAATAAAAGGATGATGAAATCTCAAGAAAGAATGAACCAATTGAATCAGAAAAATCAATTTAGACATAAAGGGAAAGTAGGATTAGGATATATAGATGAAGGTGAATCATCTCAACAAGGAGCTCAAAAGAATAAAATACCTACTTGTAATCATTGTGGAAAGATAGAGAATACATCAAACAAGTGTTGGAGAAATGAGAAATCAAAATTTAGTGGAAAATGTTAGAGTTGTAACAAACATGGACATACAACAAGTGAATGCATAGAGAAATTTAAGTATGAAGGAAAGTGTTTCAGTTACAAAAAACAAGGGCACAAATCTTCAGAATGTAAGACCAAGAGATGGAACCCAGTAGAACAAATTGTCAAAGCTATATTTGATTGGGATTATAACACATGGTGTAGATATCACTATTGTGGTGATTATGGGCACATTGGAGAAAATTTCATAAGAACTCACATGAGGAAGAGAGACCCTACAAAGAGATGTTTTGTATGCATAAAACTTGGACATCTTACCAAGAATAGTATGAACCAAGGTAGAGTTGAAGATGAAAAGAAAGTAAAGGCTAACAATATCAGAAGTCAAATGAGGCAACAATGGATAAGGAAATCTCCTAAGAATGCATGTTAGTCCTAAAAATATTGACACCCAAGTCAATGAATTGGATGACTCAACCATTTGAAACTAGTTATCTATGGAGATTACTGGAACTATGATTCAAAGGAAGACATCTCATATCAGTTCCAGTCAGCAAGCAAGAAGATCCAAATCAACATTTTAGATCCACTGGGATCACCAAGTTAAGATAACAATTGAAGCAATGTCTTACACCTTACTAAGCTAGGTCAGGTTGCAAGACTTTATCGAGCAAGGTTAGGTTCCAAAACCTAGCTGAGATTGGATGTAGTTGGTGAGTTTGGAGTTCCAATCAAGTGTTGAAGACTCAACCAAGTTGGAGACTCTACCGAGTTCAAAGTTCTTACCAAGTTGAAGTTCTTACCGAGATGAAGAATTTATTGAGTTTGAAGGAATCCATCAAGTTGGATAGGCTATCACTGAGATAACTATTGTATGAAACATTAATGGAGACTTAAAGATTGAATTTGGTTAAAAAAAGAAATCAAAGGTTTTTTTTCTAGCACAAATTTTGGAGCAATTAGAGAAGAGCATCCTTGAACCCCTGAGTGATTTAAAAAATATTTTTTGAATCTTATCCTTGCATCAATGAGAGAAATGACATCTTCCTCCAACAACAAAGTGAAGAAAGGTTTAGAAATGTTGGTATGAGGTGTTGAATGAGAAGCCCCAACATTAAAATTGTGTCTAGTGATTGCAGAAGAACTTGACTTGGTTGGAGCACAATCTCAAATCCATCCAAAGCTACTCCTAATTCATGACATAGGGTCATTTTATCATTGTTGAATTCAAGAGTTGGGTACTCTAGTATTAAACCAGACATATAAAGTGCTATGTATGGATGGTAGTTTTAAACTTGAGCGTAAGCATTTAGAAGCAAAGGGTTTGGCCCACATTTTGCAAATGCTAAGGGATTTTCAAGGAAAGTAGATTAAGTTTATTCTCAGCCGAGTCCACGACATGCAACTATGTCTTGATCAACCTATTCAAAATCACAAAGAAGATGATTCATAGGATTATAGGGTTACCTATGAGCAATAAGGCAAAACCACCAAACCCTAGATCGAGTTGAACTGCAAAAGAAGACTCTTGCCGAGTGGAATGGCAGAGGAATGAAGTTGAATGATGTAACATACATGGAAATTAAGTTCATGATATATGTGATTACTCACAAAATCTATAGTTCTAGCGAACTTAATAGTGTTCCTTATGAAGCTATTGACCTAGCATTCAAAGTGGTCAAGAATAATCTGTCATTTTTCCTTACTGAGTTACAGTTGAATCAACTAAGTAAAAACATGGAGAGCATCAAGGCATCAAAGACTAATCCTTGTAAGTTTGGATCACTCTTGACTTGTCTATTCTTTTATGCTAAAAAATTCTTTCCTTCCAAGGGCATTGTGGTACAAAAGAAGGATATACCTATTGTATATTAGATAAATGAGTTTATAGTTGAAATGGAAGAAATTTTGAGGGCATCATAGATGTATATTTTGAAACAATCAAGGAAAGAATGCACAACATATTACAAATACCAAAACAACTAGTTGATGACTGTGAACAAGATATATGTTTCCTTGTGGACTACAACAAGGTAAATATATAGGCAGTCAAGCCAAGAATAACTTAGCTAAAACCTCTTGGATAGGAGGTAAATATTGATGACACAAGAGACATAATTGAGGCTCTTGTCAATGAGCCAGTGGATCCTAAGGCACCATAATTTCATACCTATAGAGAAGATAAGCCCAATATTTCTTAAGAAATCAAGCTTCCTCAAGCCTTGGAGAGAGGAAGGAAGAAGGTGGAGAAGATTTTGAAGGAAAGAAAGAAATCTAGCTTCCCTCTTCTATTGACAAAAAGAAAGGGAAATGACATAAAAGAAGAGAAAGGAGAGGAGGAAGCTATAGAAGAAGAAGAAGAAGAAGAAGATGATGATGATGAACCTTCCAAGAAGAAAGGAAAGGTTAGAATCACAAGGCCTACATGATCCTCTCCTACAATATTCACAATAATAGCTGCCAAATCTAGAAGGAAGCTCAAATTGCAAGATGAAGAAGATGAAGAAGAGTAGCATGTAGCATTCAAAAGGTTTGCCCCCACATTTGAACAAAAACTAAAAAGAATACAAGATGGTGGAGGTATGTATGATTTTTAGGTTTTCAAGTATGAAACTAGAACTAAGGAAGAATAGAAGAAAATTGAAGAAGCCCTAGTGGCTAAAATGACTAAGTGGAAATACTCTCTAGAGGAGCTAACAAAACAAGTTCCTGATATCTTACTAAAGGCTTTTACACATCAATGGGAAATTACAATTAATGTTACCAAGGATATCATGGAAAAAGCCTTGTGAAAAATTATCCTAAATCTATCTGACAAGGAAGTGAATGAATCATTGAAGAAGAATGAACAAAAGCTAACCCCTAAGTTAAATGCATTACTAATTCTATCAAAAGATATTGAATCTATTGTGAAATCAAACACAACCACATGGAAAAACATATATGGATTTCATAAGCCTACTGAGGAGGTTGTACAAATAGATGATAAGGATGATGAGGAAAAGGACGAGAAAAAGGATTTTGAGAGGATTTTTTGTCATTGGAGGGTCCACCGCATAGCGCACCCTTGTCTTTAATAAAGCCCATTCTTCAATTCATATTGTATGATGAGTTGTGTAGTATTTAAACATTATATTTTACCCCTCCATAGTAAATGTGAGATTAAGAGCTTTATTGTTCCTTCAAACCCTGCACTTAGCCTTCAACCAACGATTTAACCCTTTGCCAAAGTGACTTGCTTCTTGTATGATTGCGTTGATTGGATCAGGTGAGAAGCCCAATTCCCTTCACTTTTGCAAGAAGTGCTAGTGCCACCTTCACTTCTGGACCACTACCATGAACATATGGATCTCACTCACGAAGGTCAGAAGCACACTCTTCTTGATCGGGGAATGGGTACACTTATGCCAGGTCATACCAAACCTGTTGCTCCAATTGCTCGATCTATTGCTCAACGGAATCAACTACTTCATATACTGCACGTGGTGTTGCCAAAACATTTGCTAGATCGACTGAATCCACTGCATCAATAGAATCGACTGTTGCTTCTTTATGATCGCTATGGTTCTATAGGGTCTATCAGTCTGTTCCTAAACTCCTCCCCTGTTCGAGCGTTGACTCCTCTATAGATGGATTCCTCTTTTTGTTTGTATCATGTTTTCTCCTCTCTTATTTCTTGAGCTGACTGTGCAGCTTTTTCTTTGCATGAGCTTGGTTTCCCCTTTCTTTTTAATGCATGAGATCATAAAAAGATAGCTCCCTTCTGAGTATAGCTCATGCAAGCTCTTTTTAATGCTGCGAGCTTCTTTTTATGAATGTGAGGCTTACTTTCATCTTGATTTCCTCGAACCTCTTATCTCAAGCAACTACTTCATTTTTTTGTGCAGGGTCTCCGTTCGCATGATATTCCCTGTTTCATAGCTATAGCCCTCCTTACAACGTGCTTTGTACCATTCCACCTCTGCCATTTTACTTTGACCTTCGCACAAATTTTTATTGAGCATTTCAATGTTCATATCTTGTTTAATTTTTTATCTCTGCAACTTTTTCGAGTGCAAGGGATGCATGAAGGTTCTGAGCTCCAACACCAATTGCTTCTAACTCTAGTGCTATTCCTATCTCAAAGGAGTCGGCAGAGAAGTTTACAATCAGCGTTATGTTGAGCAAGTTTTTCATGATAGCTTCCAACATTTGGCCATGAGATGTGTGATCTGAAACACAAGTGACTGCAAGTTGATCAGGAGGCATTCCTTGCATGGTGAAGTACAACATCTTCAGGACAGCTTCAGAGTCATCAATACAAGCTCCACCTTCTTTTGCAGAAACCAGAGAGTGGCCAAGGTTGCAACAACACCTCCCATGGAATGACCCGTAAATACAATGGTTTGTGTCTTTAAAGCTTGTGTCACTAATTTGCAAATTGTCAAATTGATATCAGGAGGTCCGTTAACTGCCTTTGAAAACTGACCCAAATCTCTGACTAAGCTTTGAAACTTAGGATCTCTGTTCTTTCTGACATGTTCAACAGGCTTGTCAGATCTCGTTGCATGACAACATCAGGGTCAAAAGATACTTGCTGTCAAAGTTGCCTTGTTAGAATCACTTGCAAGAAAACACGTCAGGAAACAACAAATTGGGTTCGAATTTGGCTTGGAAAACTGGGCAAATGAGCACATGGGGAAATGAAAATTGGGGCGTTAAAACTCTATCATGAGGTGAATATGACTAAGCAATTTTGGACTCATGATGAATCACAGGGCGCAAATGGTGATCAGTCAAATTAGGCTACTCAGAATTTTGCAACTAAGAACACTGACTGAAAAGTAATTTTGGCAAATAGAATTGACCTGGAAAAGTGTGAAGACAAATTCATCAAGACTTGAAAACTGGCACACTTACAGTATTTTCAGTACAGAACATAGGGAAACAAACCATTCAATCTCACCTATCACAGATTAGGAGATCTGACATCATGAACAGGGGTTCCGATCAATCTGCAAATACTGACACCAATAAAACTTTAGAAATTCCATTTGGAATCGCGTTTGAAATCTGGTCAAACAGATTCGTCGAGACTTGAAAATTGAAACATAGGAAGTCTCTGATGTCTACAATGTAATGCAAAAGGAATTTTGGCATTTTGGTCAACTGGTCAATAGTTATAACTCATCAAACAGGGCTACCCAGAATTAGGAATCAAATGCAAAAGTATGAAAACAGTAACTGACCAACTTTGAGGGATTCAAAACCTAATCAAACAGATTCGAAATGATTCAAAATCTAAAACATAGGTTTTCAGGTATGGACACTAGACACTCTCAAAGTGGTGAGTCCTAAATTTTTTTTGGGTGCGGGATATTCAAAGATAAACATAGCCTCCTGTCGCTATTTGACACTTTGGTGAAAATGCAAAATTGATACTAGCTCAAAACAAAACTTTGCCAAATGACTCAGAAACTCAATTTAACTTCACAAAACGTTTAGGTATGTTGAATGAAAGGTGCTAGAAGCATTAAACACCTTAGGGGTCTCAAATGGACAGCTGGGTACAACCAGGCACATACGCATTTTAAAAGTGTTTAAGGGCTTATTTTTTAATGGTTCTCAAAATCGGGAAGGCAATTTTGAGTGCCAACAGTGGCTCTGTCTAGGGATGCATGTCCCTTGTGGGCATGGAAAGGATTCAGATCTCTGGAGAAGTAGACCACACACCTAAAAAGAAAAACTTTCTCGAACAACTTTGTTTAAAATAGGGAAACTACTTTACTATGTACACACGATGACTCGGGCCACCGGAAAGTTTCAGAACTCCTTACCTCTATCATAAACCTGATTCTCATTTACATCTCCCTGAGGTAAACTAAAATTCTCATTATCATTTGTTTCACCAATCATATCAACACTTTCAATTACTTCGTTAAGCAAAACAAAACTACTATCATCATCTTCATAGTGCGTATAAAAATCATACATACTGTCTACACCTTGCTTACTATGAAAATAGGGATCAGCATGACCATGACAACTGATATCAAACTGAAAATGATCACTACTGACTGGATCATGGATTCTTCCAACTGGAAACACAAAGTGCTCGTATTCAACTTCATTCAACGAGTTACATGGAGCAGATTGTAACTCACCTTGTGCCTCCATAAATGAAGAGTATGTGAAATCTGATCGTTGCCTACTTGAAACCATGTTACTCATCGAATCAGATTTATCCTTTGTTGAAACTTCTTCACATTCAAATAACTGATTAGTCACCAAAATTGAAAACTCATTCTGACAGTACTGATCCAAACTATGTTGATGACTATCATCTTCTTCATCAAACTGAAAATCAGAATACACCTTGAACTTATCTTCACAAGGCCTATCAGTGCATGAAGAAAATCTATAACCAGATTGACAACATTCACTATTTTCCATTTCATCATATGAAACATCAAAACAATGTTCAGCAAGATCAACATGAAAAAAATTTGAAACATCGTTAAACTTTCCTTCATCAACATTCTCTACATCCAACAAATCATCATGTGCAAAAACATTTGAGGTTATGTTGTATACACCTCCAAAGTCTAACGAAGATTGTTCGGATTCTACCTCTTTTTCCACATCAAACTTTGGGGAATTGATCTGACTGAATGATAAAGTATTATGAGAGAACATATGAAGATCCTTAGAGATACTTACGTGCTTTTCAAACTCACAAGCCAAAAAAATAGAGATTTCATCAGATCTCAAGAAGATTGTCCCACAAATCTTCTCCTGGTTGTGATTGTCATCTGGATAACATGAAGAACTTACAACAGCAGGATCCTTAGTGTAACAATCTAGAAAATCAGAATTATTACAACATTCTTTCTTATCATGGCAACCACTAGATCTACTATTGTTACAACTTTCTTCAACTTCATATGTACTGTAACTTAATTTATCTTCTCTTTTATATCCATCCTTTTCATGCTGATCGCTATTACCTGATTCATTAACATTTGAATCCACCTCTTCACAATCAAAAGACAGATTATCTTGCTCTATGGACTCATTATATTCATTACTACCTTGGCTTTCAGCACACTCATTATCATCAAGAGACATAATATGAAATCTGTAATCATCATCTTCCATCTCTTGAATGAATCTTTCAATTTGTAAAAACTTTTGTAATCTTATAGGTGCTGGCCAATTGACTGAATTGGGTACTAGAACATCAAGGAAAACACTAGGTATTGAAGATTCCTCAGGTCTACAATGAAAAGGCATCTTATTGATTACTGACATAAGCCTTAAATAACATTGTTTGATACTTAGACCTTGAGTACTGCCTACTTCAGTTCTTATAATATTGATAATCCTTTTGTACACCATTGTATTCAACATAGCAATGTTATTATTCACAGTTTCTAGACTCTCAAAATTTGGCAACCTAATCTCAGATCTGAGATTTGACTCCATTATAAAACAAAATTTCTACCTCTTCTTTCTAGTGCTGAAAATCACTGAATAGAGGCAACTTTTTTAAACACTTGACTTCCATGAAAAGAAGCATGAGAATCAAAATACCTCCAATGCTGATGCTGAACTTTGATCTGCTGATTTGGCATAGGTGCAAGACTGGAATTCCTTCACACCACTGATCAAACTTTGTAGAGTCGCCACCTCTTTGTAAGAGGAATAAAATAATCACTACTATGATGTACTTTTACATTTCAATTATTTATAACAGCAGATTGCAACCAGCTCTTAAAAACTTATCAAGAATTTGAAACTCCTTTTCAAGAAATTACCAAAAGCTTCAGATTTGCCCATACAACTGAAAGTCCTTCAAAATTTTGCAATGAAATCAACTAGGAACAAACTGGTACAGAGATTTGAGAGTCACCACTCACACTTGGTGAGAAATAAAACATAATTTGTCACTTGACAAATTTGAACAAGACTTTCAATGTAGGAGAAACTTGCAGATCACTAACATCTTGAAAATAAAATATACTTTATAAATGAATTCTTGACTCTGAAACTTTCTCAACAGTATTTGCAAGAACTGAACTGATTGAAGATAGACCTATGACAGTCATAGAACACAAATTTCATCCAATTTCAACATACTGCTGATAATGAATAAAGCTTAACTGGGGAACATGAAACTTCAGCAAGGAAATGGAAAACACTTCATGACGTTGCTATTTATACTAGAGATTTCCAATAGTTCTATCAATGAATTTCTTCATAGACTCCCCAGCAGAGTCGCCATTTTGTTGGAGTTTGAAAATGTTACCCATTTCCAATTACCCTGATGAGAATATGACACATCTAGGGGTAGCTAAATCCCATTATCAACACATCCATTCAGACACTAGGCCAACTATAAGGCATGACCCTTCTTCTTTTTCAGGCTCTGCAAAACCTAGGCGGGTGGACCTACAGATTCTTTATATGGTACCAGTTGTCAAAGCATACAATGAATCTAATATGAAGCAGATAAAACCCTTATTTCTCCTGATAACTCATGAAATGACATCCATCTACAGTAGCTAAATGCAGATCTAGGAATCTAATGAGCTGAGTGAGGGCATTCTATTATAGCTCTTCAACATGAAAGGGGAAAAGCGTTTGATTATTGATGTTGATCTCAGTAAAACCTCAAATATGCAGCAGTATAATAGGTGATCCTATAAGTGATCAGTGCCTTATGTATTGGGCAATTCATACAAAAACCTAACACACATCCCTGAAAATCACTGATATGTGCCATACATCAGGACTTCCTGATCTATCTAACCACTTTGTGAACTAGACATCTGCATCCTTCTGAACCTCATACTCAACTTATCCCTTCATGAAATTTGTAATCCTATGATGAGGAATCAAGAATTTACATAACTCTTTGAGTGATAAGTAAAATAAATCAACATATACAACCAATAAGTTGCAACTGAGTTTCATATTCTTTGTTTACAAAACACAAAAGATCACAAAAAGCATGAATGAGAGACAAGATATCAGAATGAAGATTGACTTGTTTCTGCCTTATCATTCATTTCCTTGAAAAAAATTACAATAAGATGCATGAAATTTAAATGCAAAGCTACCTAACAGATCAAACTATCTGTATTCTTATTTCTACTGCTGTTCACATGAGAGAAATTGCTGAAGAAATATGTGGTATCACAGTATGGGAACATATCAAAACTGGATCCAAAATTTGGTATCTCAGTAGTGACTAGTTTTTCTCCAAAGACTGGAACCCATACAATGATAGAAAGAAAGAATGATATAGCCTAGATGAATTCCCAGATCTGATTTCAGAATGACAAGTGTCCACTTGAAATTCAATCCTGTGCAACTGAGTAACCTCTTTTTTCTTTCATCCCATCTGATCTGATTTTGTCTCATCATTATTTGCAACTAATTTTCAAAATATCTCCAGCTAAATGATGAAATCCCTTATTTGCTAAATATCTGATTTGCATCAAAATGCTGATAAAACTTCATCTAACTGACTCAGAAATGCCCCCAATTGAAATCTCCTTGTCTTTTACGCATATTCAAGCTATTAACTTGCCAAAAATCACAACTGAACTTCTTGGTCTAAAAATGGTTGCAATTCAGGTATCTGAGACAAATCCTCCTGTAGCTCAAACTAACTGATACTTGTGCAAAAAATGACTCCAAAATCGGAAAGCTCATCTTCTCCTGATTTCGGCGATATATAACATTGCCTATCTGGCCTCTTGGAAACCTCCAGAATCTTATTTCAAAAATTAGTCCCCTGCTAGAAGGTTCAGGCTTGCAACTTTGATTTTTTATAAAATTTGAGAAATTCTAAAGTATAAACTTTAGAATATGTCCCATTTGATTTTAAAACTTGACGTGGGCATTTCAACAAAAATAATAATAAAATATTATTATTTTTAACTCTTTAATATTTCCCTGACCCTTTTAATCTGTGGTCAACCTTGGTTTGACTGGTGCCACGTGTCACTTGCTGATTTGCCTACCTGACTTTGCACCATCCACCATGTGTCATCTTCTTGCTACTTCGCCATATTATCTTCCCTACAACTTTTGCTTGGCGAGATAGCGAGGATGTGCCACGTGGCACGAACTCGTTCAATCTTCGGTTTTGGTGCCACATTAGCATTAATGCATTCTCGTTTAAAAATCTACTTAATCTTCATGCTAGCTGACGTCATTGGAGGGTCCACCGCATAGCGCACCCTTGTCTTTAATAAAGCCCATTCTTCAATTCATATTGTATGATGAGTTGTGTAGTATTTAAACATTATATTTTACCCCTCCATAGTAAATGTGGGATTAAGAGCTTTATTGTTCCTTCAAACCCTGCACTTAGCCTTCGACCAGCGATTTAACCCTCTGCCAAAGTGACTTGCTTCTTGTATGATTGCGTTGATTGGATCAGGTGAGAAGCCCAATTCCCTTCACTTTTGCAAGAAGTGCTGGTGCCACCTTCACTTCTAGACTACTACCATGAACATATGGATCTCACTCACGAAGGTCAGAAGCACACTCTTCTCGATCGGGGAATGGGTACACTTATGCCAGGTCATACCAAACCTGCTGCTCCAATCGTTGGATCTATTGCTCAATGGAATCAACTACTTCATATACTGCACGTGGTGTTGCCAAAACATTTGCTGGATCAACTGAATCCACTGCATCAATAGAATCGACTGTTGCTTCTTTATGATCGCTATGGTTCTGTAGGGTCTATCGGTCTGTTCCTAAACTCCTCCCCTGTTCGAGCATTGAATCCTCTAAAAATGGATTCCTCTTGTTGTTTGTATCATGTTTGCTCCTCTCTTATTTCTTGAGCTGACTATGCAGCTTTTTCTTTGCATGAGCTTGGTTTCCCCTTTCTTTTTAATGCGTGAGACCATAAAAAGATAGCTCCCTTCTGAGTATAGCTCATGCAAGCTCTTTTTAATGCTGCGAGCTTCTTTTTATGAATGTGAGGCTTACTTTCATGTTGATTGCCTCGAACCTCTTATCTCAAGCAACTACTTCATTTTTTTGTGCAGGGTCTCCGTTCGCATGATATTCCCTGTTTCATAGCTATAGCCCTCCTTACAACGTGCTTTGTACCATTCCACCTCTAACATTTTACTTTGACCTTCACACAAATTTTTATTGAGCATTTCAATGTTCATATCTTGTTTATTTTTTATCTCTGCAGCTTTTTCGAGTGCAAGGGATGCATGAAGGTTCTGAGCTCCAACACCAATTGCTTCTAACTCTAGTGCTATTCCTATCTCAAAGGAGTCGGCAGAGAAGTTTACAATCAGCGTTGTGTTGAGAAAGTTTTTCATGATAGCTTCCAACATTCGGCCATAAGATGTGTGATCTGAAACACAAGTGACTGCAAGTTGATCAGGAGGCATTCCTTGCATGGTGTAGTGCAACATCTTCAGGACATCTTCAGAGTCATCAATACAAGCTCCACCTTCTTTTGCAGAAACCAGAGAGTGGCCAGGGTTGCAACAACACCTCCCATGGAATGACCCGTAAATACAATGGCTTGTGTCTTTAAAGCTTGTGTCACTGATTTGCAAATTGTCAAATTGATATCAAGAGGTCCGTTAACTACCTTTGAAAATTGACCCAAACCTCTGAATAAGCTTTGAAACTTAGGGTCTCTGTTCTTTCTGACATGTTCAACAGGGTTGTCAGATCTCGTTGCATGACAACATCAGGGTCAAAAGATACTTGCTGTCAAAGTTGCCTTGTCAGAATCACCTGTAAGTAAACACGTCAGGAAACAACAAATTGGGTTCGAATTTGGCTTGGAAAAATGGGCAAATGAGCACATGGGGAAATGAAAATTGGGGCGTTAAAACTCTGTCATGAGGTGAATATGACTAAGCAATTTTGGACTCATGATGAATCACAGGGCGCAAATGGCGATCAGTCAAAGTAGGCTACTCAGAATTTTGTAACTAAGAACACTAACTGAAAAGTGATTTTGGCAAACGGAATTGACCTGGAAAAGTGTGAAGACAAATTCATCAAGACTTGAAAACTGGCACACTTATAGTATTTTCAGTACAGAACATAGGGAAACAAACCATTCGATCTCACCTATCATAGATCAGGAGATATGACATCATGAACAGGGGTTCCGATCAATCTGCAAATACTAACACCAGTAAAACTTTAGAAATTCCATTTGGAATCGCGTTTTAAATCTGGTCAAACGGATTTGTCAAGACTTGAAAATTGAAACATAAGAAGTCTCTGATGTCTACAATGTAATGCAAAAGGAATTTTGGCATTTCGGTCAACTGGTCAATAGTTATAACTCGTCAAACAGGGCTACCCAGAATTAGGAATCAAATGCAAAAGTATGAAAACAGTAACTGACCAACTTTGAGGGATTCAAAACCTAATCAAACAGATTCAAAATGATTCAAAATCTGAAAAATGATTCGAAATCTAAAACATAGGTTTTCAGGTATGGACACTAGACACTCTCAAAGTGGTGAGTCCTAAAAAATTTCTGGGTGCAGGATATTCAAAGACAAACATAGCCTCCTGTCGCTGTTTGACACTTTGGTGAAAATGCAAAATTGATACTAGCTCAAAACAAAACTTTTCCAAATGACTCAGAAACTCAATTTAACTTCACAAAACGTTTAGGCATGCTGAATGAAAGGTGCTAGAAGCATTAAACACCTTAGGGGTCTCAAATGGATAGTCGGGTACAACCAGGCACATACGCATTTTAAAAGCGTTTAAGGGCTTGATTTTTTAATGGTGCTCAAAATTGGGATGGCAATTTTGAGCGCCAACACCCTCCAAGAATAAGAAGGTAAAACTGGGGTGGGATGATATCCACAAAAATTACTGCAGCAATATTGTTCAACCACTTCTGATGGTCTGCCCTATTAAAGGCTTGCCCTGTTAAAGGCTTTACACTGTGTCAATAGTGACCTGGTTAAAGGATTTCAAACACTTAACATGAAGTGTCACCCTGTTAAAGGATTTAATCACTTAATTAAAGGATCTACGAAATAGCTGTTAAGCTAACCTATCACCATAGGATTTTCATTCTAATACAATTGCTAGAAAGTATTAGGTATAATGAACTTGATAGATTACAATCCTTGATTGCTGAATGCAGGCACCTATTTCGCTTTCTCTGATCTTGATCCTTTTGTGATCTGATAATCCTCACTTCTAAAAATAGATTTCCTTGTGCGCTCTTGTATGTCCACTCATATGTGTTTACAATGAAATTTTGTCTTCCTTATAAAGACATTTGAGGATTTAGGGTTAGATATGGATCTACGATCCACATTGAATCTCAATTTCCTGCTCAATACTTGTGTTTTTCTGATTGGTTGCATGCCTTTCCAAGTTTTCCAATTGGCTGCATGCAAATTGCATAGGAAATGTAAAAGATTCATTCTTATCTCTATATCTTTCAAGATTTATCTTATGTTGACTACAAAAACTATTTGCATCATACTTTGTGCAATTACAAACTCTTATGCTAATATTCTGAGTTACTCGGCTCCTGAAGCATTGCTGATGCTCGGCACATGCTGTTTCTTGGATAGCTCGACACCTAAGCAAAACTGTATCACTCGACACCTACTGCTACTCGGCACTTGTTAACACTCAACACTTATTAACACTCAACACTTGTTAACACTCGACACCTACTGTTACTCAACACTTGATATAGCTCGACACTTCATATTACTCAGCACCTACTCTTTGTTCAGCATTGTTTAGTGGAAAAATGGTTAAGTGTATTGACACTCAGTTGTCAAAATTATTCTTTAAACTAACATTCTCAACAACAGGCCATATAGAGTCTCAACAAGGAATAGTAAGTTCTCTTGCTATTACTAATATTTCTCCATTGAACAATATTGTTTCTACATAGAGTGTTTCAACAATAAGTGCAATGATAGTTAAGGTTAAGCCTCAATTGAGTACATAGGATTTGAGAAAAGGAAAGGAGACTATTCCTTCTATTGTACAAAAGGAAAAGGGTAAAGAAGTAGAAGCCTCCAATGATGAGATTGATCTAGAGGAAGACATAGTTATACTAAACTGGGATCTCTCCAATCTAATCCTTGATCAAATGGACACTATAGGAGAGCTATGGAAGAAAAGGGATAGACAATAGAAGTTCAGAGCTAAAAAGAAAAAGAGAAATGAATTTCTTGAAGACATTAAGGGTATATTTTTTGGTGCACTTAGTATAGAGGTTTATGAGAAGAAACCCATATTGGATCAACTTGTTGACATTTTTCACAAGTTTAATGAAGAATCAAGTGGACAAGATTTTTTTTTTATAGAGGGTAGAAAGGAAGTTTGAGAACAAAGTTTTGGAGAAGGTGGCATAGAAAATTGCCATTGATCAAGTGGAATTGTCCACCATTCTTGTTTCTTTTGAGAATTCTGTAGATGATGTTATTTTTGTATTTGTTAAATTAACTGATAATGAAAATTTTACAAAATAAATAAAGGATAAGATGTCACAAATAGATACTAATTTGAAGGAAAGTGACCATTAATTGTCACTTGACCCTAGCACTAGCTCAACACATTTTGTGAAAATCAAGTATCTGATAGACTTGCAAGCATAATTGTTGAGGGAAGAAGCTAAAGTTATGGCTACATTGATAGAGATATAGGGTATTATAATTCCCTACATGGATATAATGCAAAAGCATATTTCTCATGCTAAAACATTAATCCATGATAACAAATTTTTAATTGTTGATCACATGATGGAATTATCAGCTGAACGTGCAAATAGCTTTGCATAGTTCCAAACTTTTGTAGCAGAATTGGGAAAAAACTGTGTCCATAATTTTGAAGATAAATAATGATTTCCTTTCACATTTTTTTACTACCTTGTAAATATGCATTTATTTGGAATTTGTGTCCAAAAAGGTGGAAATAGATCATATCATACAAAAGGAATATATATATATATATATATATATATATATATATATATATATATATATAAAAGGGGGAAATGTATATCATAAGGAAATATATCTATAAGGAGGAAGAATTAAATATGTACAAAAAAGCTACAAAAACAATTTTGAAAAATAAAAAAAAGTGTTGAAGTGTACTGTGAAGTAGCATGGTAGTCAAAATAGAGTTGTAGACTCAAGCATATTGATAGGAAAGTTTTGACTTACATTTTTGAGTATTTAGAATTTTGGTATGATAAGTGTTTTTGTCACTAATGCCAAAGGGCGAGATTGTTGACATTAAGGTCAAATCATTTGTCTATTAGTAACTAAACACTTAATTAGTTTGATTGATTACATTGCTACTGAGCTTAACAATTGCTACCCAACCTCACATACAGATAGAAGTGTATGCTGAGCTTTATAGTTGCTACAAAGCCTCACATACATATAGTAGAGTCTGCCAAGGTTATCAAGGTCTACTGAGCTAGTAATGTTAACAAAGCATAATGAAGGTAGTGTTAATAGAGATCTATAGTATCAACAAATCTTATTAGTGTCTAACAAGCTGGTAGTGTTAATGAAGTAAATGAAGGTAGTGTTGATCAAGCTACAATGTCAATCAAGCCCTTTAGTGTCTATTGAGTTCTCTAGTGTTTGCTGAGTCATTAGTGCTAACTGAGTTCATGCCACTCTTGAGTAATCAATATGAGCTATGCACCAATATCAACCAAGTGCCAAATCTTGCCAAGTTGATTGTATTTTTGACTATCAGGATATCATCTGAGTGGTTTTTAGGACCTGAGTTTCATTAGTGAGCTGACTTAGTGAATTATGATGAATTTGGTATTATAGCTGACTCCAAAAGGTAATGATTTGGATTAGTATATATGTAATACAACTTTTCATATCCAAACACGTAACAAGTAACAAGTAACAAATAACAAGTAACAAGTAACAAGTAACAAGTGACAAGTGACAAGTGACAAGTGACAAGTGACAAGTGACAAGTGACAAGTGACAAGTGACAAGTGACAAGTGACAAGTGACAAGTGACAAGTGACAAGTGAAAAGTGAAAAGTGACAAGTGACAAGTGACAAGTGACAAGTGACAAGTGACAAGTGACAAGTGACAAGTGACAAGTGACAAGTGACAAGTGAAAAGTAACAAGTAACAAGTAACAACTAACAACTAACAAGTAACAACTAACAAGAAAAAAGTAACAAGTAACAAGTAATAAGTAACAACCAACAAGTAACAATTAACAAGTAACAAGTAACAAGTAACAAGTAACAAGTAACAAGTAACAAGTAACAAGTAACAAGTAACAAGTAACAAGTAACAAGTAACAAGTAACAAGTAACAAGTAGCAAGTAGCAAGTAGCAAGCAGCAAGCAGCAAGGAGCAAGTAGCAAGTAGCAAGTAGCAAGTAACAAGTAGCAAGTAGCAAGTAGAAAGTAGCAAGTAACAAGTAATACATAACTATTAGAAATGCTTTAGAATAATTGAGAGGGGTGGGGGGGGGGGGGGGTGGTGAATTAGTTTTTCAAGGTCCAAGTGTCCTATTAAACTTTTTCACTAACTATAGTGAGTTGATTAAACTGTTCATGCATCCAAGCTTAAAATTTCCTACTTAGCAAGTTACTAAAAAATCATCATGCAAGAATAGGTCATGAAAGATCAACACATAACACATTGATTTACATGGAAACCCAATTTGGTAAAAACCACCAGTAACATGCTACTCAATTCTCACTCTTTTTAAGTGATGCCCTATGAAAGGCCTACCTTGTTAAAGGCTACAACACACTGTTAAATGTCACCTAGTTAAAGGATTTCATCCACCTTTTTAGAAGTGGGCTTGGTTAGAGGAATTTAGAACATTCACTTGGAATGCTACCCTGTTAAAGGATTTACAAATGGTTGTTAAACCAACCTAAGTCCATAGGATTTTACCAAAACTGATACAATTGTTACAGAGTAACAACAAGAACTTTTGACCTGATACAACTCACAACTTAACTTGCAGATTTTAGATCTCAGTTCAGCTCACAACATTTCATGGCTTTTAGTCTCTGTAGCTATGACAACTTGTCCTCCTTTCAAGCTTTGTCTCCTTGAGTCTTCATGCTTTTTATACTAGTGCAATATCCTATATGGCCACTTATCAAAGCATAATCTCTATACCTTGTTCTTCCTTCTCAATGCCTTCTCCTTGACACCCTTCAACAACTTCACAACTTTGTACCCCAGTCACTCTTGCTTCTTGGCTTGTGACTCCTTAAATCAAAGTATGAAATACTTTCCCTCTCAAATCTTCCTGCTTTTAATTTTAGTTCAAATGGATTAGGTAGGATTCGATGAATCTACCCCATATCTCATTCCTTCTAGAAACATCATGAAGAATCCTCCTAAATTTTCTCAAAAATGGCTTACCTAAAATTTTGTGCCTCTAGCTCATCATCCTTATCCTCCATCTAGTTCACAAAATTCAAGGTAACAAACTTGTTGGTTTAGATCTAGAAAATCTTTGACTTTTCAAATAATGTAGCAGCTTGGCACTATTGAAATTTTGGTGCTCGTGCTCAACACATACTATGTTACTCAACATCAACTATATTTTACTGATGCTTGACACCTATTGTAGATTCACTCAACATCCACTAAGTTTTTTGATGCTCGAAACCTATTACTTTGTTTGGCACCTAAACTTGCTCGGCTCCTTCTATTTCACTCGACACACACTAGATTTTGCATTTGCTCAACACTAACTAAAAATCTGCTCGACATGAACTAGCTTGCTCAGCATCCACTAATGAACTTAGTCAAGCTTTGCAACCAACCTTGTTACAACTTATTCTTCCAGTGTTTCTTAGTGTGGCCAACCTCTATATCTTCATGTATACTATCAATACATCATTTTATCATTATCTTAACTAATTCTTGTACTTCATTACACAACCATAACTCAACCTTTCCCTTAGGTGCTCTTGTTACATCTCATTGATTAAATCCTCTTCACCAATCAACTAAGTGATAGTACTTGGATCTTATAAGCAATTGTCATTCCAACAAATAGTAGGTTTGACATCAGTGACAAAAAAATGATTGAAAACATTCTTTATCAACAATCTTCCTCTTCTTCAATAGCGATCTTTTCAATTAGATTTCCAACAGTAACAAGTAACAAGTAACAAGTAACAAGCAGTATGAGTGAGAATTAGAAGACAAAGGCTATAAGTAGTACAAGGAAAAGAAGAGTCTTATCTATCATAGCAAGGTGATCAATTTACACCAAAGGTATATCATTCAACAAAACTAGTTGTAGACTAGAGATCAACAACTAATTCATCCTAATAGGTGCATCAGTCAAATCCTTTAACAAGGTGGACTTAACAATCCTATGTAGAATATCTTGATTGAGTGCATACTTAATTGTATTAAATAAATCCTTTTATAAGGTGGACCTAATAGTCCTTATTTCTCCTAATAGGTCAGATCACAGAAAGTGATCAATTGTAAGCTTTAACAAGATAAATTTATACTACAGTACTAAAGCTTGTGGGTATCATCCCCACCCCAGTTTTACCTTCTATTTGGAAGGTTTTTGGGTTACCAAATATTGTGTCAAGTGTTATGAATGTTTTATTGCTTTTAGTCTTTCATGCACACATTTAGATTAGATTACATTGTGAAGGTTTAATTGGTGAATTAAAGTATAAGTTTTATTATTTCCCAATTCACCCCCCTCTCAGTCACTTAGTTTATACTATGTTTCCAACAGTTGACATGTTCCTGCAAGTTAGAGAAAAACAACATTTTTTAGGTTTTCTATCACGATTGTAGATTTACAATCTGAACTTTAATCATAGTTTTAGATCCATGATGTTTAGAGAGAAATGCATATTCATTGCACATTTTGAGGTAAGTCTTGTATACCAAAATTAGAGTAAACTTCTATAAACCATTATTGCCAAGAGATCCTATTTTGTAGGACACTTGGAATGTGGCTTATAGCTCTTTATCTATGATGTGAAAAAGATCAAAATGATTTGATAGTGGTTCTCAAATGAACCTAGGATTGGAGACCCTTTCAAGGGGTAGCATAGAATGTGATATTTGAAGATGGAATGAACTATGGGTGATAGTAACCAATATCTCAAGTGACTACAATGCACAATAAACTAGATGAAATGCAAGAGTAATCTAAGACAATGTGCAAGATCAATCTAAAATGAGAAATGAAACTAAAAGAAAATAAACTAAGATAAAAAGGATAAAAAATATACTCCATGATAAGATAAAATAGATATAATATAGGGAATTGCTAAGTCACAAAAAAAGAAAGTAAACCCTAAGATATATGAGGATGCAAGACTGCAAAGTTATCAAGAATCAAAATGACACTATAACAATAACATGAACTCTAGGATTCCTAAAGAGAAAGGAGAGAGCCTCTTTTTAAAGAGATTTGGATGGTTAAGACTAAGAGGAATAAAGAAATGGTAGAGATTAAGTATTGGTTGATCCATGTGATCATGTATCAAGAGGCAAAATGAGAGGCTTAGATTAAGAGAAAAATCAATGAGTGTTGGAGATAAAGAGGAAAAATCCCTTTTTTTAAAAGTTAAAAGATTCCATTCACCTTTCAAAATGTACTTTCAATTTGTAGAAAACTTCTTTTTATTTTTATTTTTAAATTAGGAAATGCATTTTCAAGTCCATTTAGGAGAAAGGGGATTTTTAATTAAGTAAAAAGGATCATGTTCTTTTAACCCAATAAACTTAGGATAAGGTGGCCAAACAATAGGATAAGGTGGTCAAACCATTGGATAAAATTATGTAAATGATTAATTTCTTATTTTATTAAAGGTTAAATAATGTAAGATTTATTAAGCATGTAATGTGATTTAGTATATAGATTTAAAATACCCCAAAAGGGGGCTTATAGTTTAATAGATCAAATTTGGGTGATTACTTTTGTCCCACTTTGAGTTAGTGTTTGAGTGTGCACATTGAGTCAAAGAACGAGGATGTTAAACAACTAATAATAGATTTAACTCTCAACATGATTGAAAAAAGTGTAGTGAGATAACTAACTCCAAACTTGATCGAATGGAGATTAACAATGTTGGTTCTCAAAATTTTTGGTTGAATTCCTATGACCCTTACCTGCTTGATGTTGGTAATATCAAAAAAATCTTACCAATTTTAGAGATTAAAATTGAATAATTCAATCACCACACTTAAGGCTCTACAGAGCTAGCTAGGTGTACCTTTATTTTAAGCCTTCAGGTTAGGTTGAAGCTTGCCTTTACAGCTTTATAATTCTGATTTCTCCTAGAGAAGATACTTTCCAACTCAAGAATATCATCCATAAATCGTACTGATAAGTCATGAAATCACGAGTTACAAAATTACAAAATCAGATAAGTCAAATTGTGCCTAATGTGAAATCACCAAATTAAAAGGTTAAACTTTGATGTTCAAAAAAATTCACAAAATTGAACATAGAAGGTTCTATCATCTCCAAAATTACAAAATTGAGGCTCACTTTTTATCACTTCCCCAATATTCTAAATTTTGGATTTTTGGTGCTCTGCACCTAAAACAATGTTGTCTCAATTTTATGATTTCATGGGATGGAGATTTCTTCGAGGCCATAATTGCAAAAATTAATGTTAAAAGTGAAATATAAAAAAATATTTCTTTAGTCTCACAATATGAGAAGCATGTGAAATAGCTAATTATATTTTTTCATCTTAAATCCACACTGAATTGGATGTGACAATAACTTTATGTTAGTGCATGTGAAAGGATGATTGATGTTAATGTTAGAATTAACCATAGACATAAATAATAGATAAATGCAAATATAACCAATATCAAAAAATAATAGATCACACAGAAGAGAATACAAGACACAAAGATTTATTGTGGTTCACCCAATCCTTGGGCTACATACACCAACAACAAGTCTAATATTATTATTTTTTAGTGATTACAATCCACAATCCCTTACAGCTAAATACTGCTGCAAGAAGCTACAATATCACCATACACTATGAAATCCCTAACCCTAAGCCTTTTTATACAAGCTTTTGTTGCTTACAAAGTTAGGGCTAGAATAATTTATCCAATAGAAAAATAGTAGCCAATGCCTTTTACAATATAAGGTCATTTTTGGCTTCAGGGGCATTGCCACTAAAATCCCCATGAGGGTGTTTCCCCTCGACCCCACCCTCTACTGTGACAAGGAGTGCACCTAGGGCACTACCCCTTGATCCCATCTTGAGGAAACTACCCCAAAACCCTTGTAGAAATAATATGGGGGAAACCATGCCAAAAAAACAATAGAGTCTGATTAGGCTCCACATCACAATAATTAATACATTTATGACTGTTGTTAAAAGGACATCATGAGGTAACTCATCATCAAATATTCTTGTAGTACAATTTTTGTGTGTAGGTTTTGAGGATATGTAGCCATTAGATTGCCAATTCAAACTTATAATACATAAAATGACCCAAGGCTCATCATGCAACCAATTTTGAGTCTGGCCCAGGAAGACCAGTTGGATATTCTCAATAGCATGTATGTTGCTTCTTGGAAACTATAGACTAGTTATGCAAGCTTGTCCTATGACACATATGAATTGGAGCTCAAAGAGGACAAGGATGAAGTTCACGCCATTCTTGCAGAGCTTTAGGATCTTTAGGGAAACTAAAATTTGATGAGATTCTTGACATGATGTGAGATTATAGTTTTCTTGAACTTTTCAAGTTTTTTTATTGTAAATTTTGGTGAATGGCTATAATTAGTTATTAAGCTTCTTTCTTTTTGTAAAGGTCTAAATATTTTCCTCTCTTTCATTTTCTATAAGAAAGGGTATCAGGACCTTAGAATAGATATAAGATATACACCAAAAAGATTTTAAAAAATTAAACAAAAGATACTGATATATATATATATATATATTAATAAAAAAATACTCTATTTTTATTCCAAAGTCCATGAATTGATCATCAATATTGTTTTCTATGAATTGTCCATTTGGATTCAAATCATTGTTGATAGATTGAAATTGGGGCAAACCCTTGAATAAGAAAAATTCATATGCCTATGTATGTTTTGTATAATTTGTCTTCATCTTTTGAATTTAAATACAATTAGCTAGGGTTTTATGACTTCAAGTTCTTCATCCACCAATTTATGGTAGTGTGCCCATCTCTGAGAATTTTTATATTTACAGCAAATATTGAAATTCCCTTTTAAAAAATGATTCATCTTTTATTTCTTCTGAAGAAAAATACAACTTTGTGGAAGGTGACATTCCCTATCTTATCCATCTGCATAAATACTTTATTAATCCATTACTTGATAATCTTCATATAAATTCAAAGAATTTAAAATTATAATATTAGATTTCTCCTTGAGAATACACTTTCACACTCAAGAGTATCTTTCCTAAAATCTGCAACAATGATTTTGTCTCCACTACAAGGGTTGAGATAGGAGGCACAACCACCTAGGTTCGTAGAGGCTAAAGTGTAGAGATTGATTGTAAAGTTTTAGTCTCCAAAGTTTCCCAAGATTGTGTTGAGATTCTCAACATTGAGAAAGCAAGGCTCGTAGGAATTCGACCAATAATTTTGAGAACCGGCAGATATTTTGATGTGAGGTGATGAAACTAAACATTAGGACAAGATTGATAAGACAATACCATAATTGTTCTTATGAAATGATAAATGATATGTCCAAGGTTGATTGATTGTATTCTTTCAGAACAAAGATTGTAGAATGCCAACTTGATGTGAATCAATAAAGCTAAGATGCTCTAGTGATAATATCATAATCAATTTGCAGTGATAAGTATTCTTACCCTCTTAGGTATCAAAATCAAAATGATGTAGAGGAGATGTAGAAATGAGATAGATTTGATCAAATAAAGATACTATAAGGTTTAGAAGATTTATGAATGATTCAAAGAGAGTAATAGAGTGTTTGGATCAAGTTTTGACCACTTGATGATGAGAATGTTCCCTAGTTTGACTAGTTTGACCAAAAAATTGAAAGCATTAAAATTAGGAAAAATGAAGAAGAATATGTGATGGAAATGTTGATGATGAGGAGGTTAGAATGATGAGGAAAAGTGAATGATGTTTTCCTCAAAAGATATGATAGATGAACTTCTCAAAAGGTCAATCAACTATGTTGAAGAAGGATGAATTTTAAAATTCAATTTCAATAAGTTAGATGAATGTGTATTTCAATTTTGATCCCAAAAATGAATCCAAGTCATAAAAATTAGGTTAGGGTGCAATTTTCACAAAAAAATGAGACAATTGAATATTGAAGTTGATGAAGGTTCAACCTCATAGCTCCCAAGAATCACTGCATGCAAACACCTATTACATAAAAAGAGGAGCAAAATCTATGGAGGCTCAAATTCAAAGATCCAAAAAAGATGAGACATTATTGATGTGCAAAAAAGATTTACAAATTGTATTGAACAAATAAATTAAAAATAGATTAATAATTATAAAACAATATCAAAGCCCTAACAGGTAACTAACCTAGGTTGCATGATAATAATTAATAAAAGAAATAATTACTATATGCCCAAAGTATAGCTTAAGTAAACTAGAGATAAAAAGTGACTAAATAATTAAATAAATATGCTTTAATTAATAAGAAAATGCTTTATTACTCTAACACTGCC
Source organism: Cupressus sempervirens (assembly GCA_028749045.1). Lineage (NCBI taxonomy): Eukaryota > Viridiplantae > Streptophyta > Pinopsida > Cupressales > Cupressaceae > Cupressus > Cupressus sempervirens. The sequence goes on along the minus strand of CM053787.1, from coordinate 442,902,868 downwards.
ACCCCACCTCCCCCACCAAGATAAAATTAGGGAGTAGCTAAAAACCTAGAAGCTACTACTTCAAGAAAATTTGAGTCCTGGCAACAAGGCCAGATGAGGTACCTAAGCACAACCAAATATCTGAAAAGAGGAGAAATAGAAAAAACCACATGGGAAAAACTCTAGTCCAAAAAGAGATGGAAACAATACTAAAAGAACTAGTGAAGCACTAAGGAAGCTTCCAAACTAGGGAATTTCCATGAAGATAGGAATAAAAGATGATCATGAAGAACACCACAGAAGCATGAAGCTGCAAACACTGCCAAGATATTCATTTGAAGAACCTATACTATATAGAAAATGACTAGGTAGAGAAGACTAAGCCTAAAGAGTTGATCAATCAAAGATGGAAGCCATCTTCATGGCCTCCAAAAATAGGAATGAAAGAATGTCTATATGGTAAATGATCCATCTCACCAAAATGCATAGGTATCCAACCACTGCAATCACCTAGTACATAGGATCAAATACTGGATACATAGCTCACTCCATCGAACAAAGAAAGTAGAAGAACCAATATAAACCTCCTATAATACTGAGAGGTAAGACATGAACACTAAAATTGAATATAATATCTCTTGTGGGAAGAAGAACCAAGAACATCATGAGTGCAAAAGAAGTACAAACACCTATAATGGTATGTGTCATCAACACATCATGAGGCTAATGTTGTGAAAGGAAAACTCACTAGAAAAAGGAAGATGGTGAATATTGCCAACATGAAACCCCCCAAGGCACTTCATAATGTAGTATGAGTACAACAAAACATAAAGATGTGTAAGATCCTAAAATGCAATAAAGTGACACTTTATCTCAGTGTGTTTGCAAAAACATTACAACAAGATTTCAAAAAAGATCAAATGGACATAAGAATGATACAAGGGATAGTAGAACCTGTTGGGGCTCAAAATTGAAGCCCTAATTTTGAGTATCATTCTAAAAATCAAGCCCTATAAGTGTTTTTTAATGCATATGTACCCGACTATCCTTTTGAGGCCTAAGAGGTGTTTAATATTTATAACATCTTGTATTCAATATATCCACTCATCCCATGAAGATAAATTTATATTCCAACTCATTCTATGAAGTCCTATTTTGAGCAATGTTCAAATCTGCATATTTGCCTAAGTGTCAAACAACAACAAGAGGCCTAGTTTACATTTGAATATCTCGCACCCAATAACATTTCATGTCTCACTACTTTGGGAGTGTTTAGTGTGTCTATAAAAGAACTAATGTTTTAGATTTTAAGTCATTTTGACATGTTTTGACTAGGTTTTGAATCCCTCAAAGTCAGTTGTTTATGGTTGTACTGATGTAAATTGTTTAGAATTTTAGGAGGCCCTGTTTGACTAGTTATAACTTTGACCTAGTTGACCAAGATGAGAAAATTCCTTTTGTATTGCACTCTAGAGGTCAAAAAATTGTTATTTTTTAGATTTGAGCTTATGACAAATCCATTTTCTTAGTTCTTGAACATGATTCCATATGCGATTTGTAAAGTTTTACTGGTGTTATAAAGTGTAGAATGGTTGGTAACCCTTTTTGGGATGTCCTAACTTAGAATTTGTGATAGGCAAGATCAAATAGATTGTACCATTATTTTCTACTCTAAAAATACTTTAAGTGTGCCATTTTACAAGTCTTGAAGAATCGATTTGCACACTTTCCTAGGTCTATTTTGTTTTCAAAAATCAATTTTCTACTAGTATTTCCAATCCTACAAATCCAAGTACCCCACTTTGACTGCTCACCAAATTTTCCCAGTTATTCATCATGAGCCCAAATCACATATTTATATTCTCCTTGTGATAGTAAACTAGTGCCCCATTTTTCAAGCTCCCAAGTGTCTATTTGACTTGTTTTCAAAGCCAAAACCTAATGCATTTTATGGCTTTCTAACATGTTTTCTTGTAAGAAACTTTGACAGTCAATATCTTTTGACGCAAAGTCATCATGAGATGAGATTTGATAGGGTAAGAGATTGCTTAAGGCCCAGTTAGGTGTTTTGTTAGTTTTTAAGGCTAGTCAAAGGATCCCTTGGCATGAAAATCACAGTTTGTAAAAATAAGGTGAAATATTTTAATGGTTAATTAGTGGTTGATTTTGATCATGATTAGTGCTAGGTGTTAATTAGATCAGTTTGGGATGTTAATTGTTTGAAAATAATTTTTTTTTAGCTAGAACCACTTTGGGGTCTGACTGACTCCATTAGATTGATAGGACATTACAGGTGTTGGTTATTCCTATAGAAGTTATGATTTTTTGATCTTTGAAGTTGATTTCTCTATACATATTATTGTTTGATATCACAGGCTTGTGTGGAGATTATACATATACTCAGAAATAAAGGGAAATCCTAAGATCCATATGTTTTGAAGTTTCCCTATAAATGTTTCTTCCCATAAGAATGATATCTAAAGCTCCTCCCAGTCCAAGGGAAACTCTAGTGACTTCATCGAAGGAATTTGAATGCCTCAAGGAGATTTAGAGTGTCATATATTACTATTGTAGTCCAATATCAATCCTCTCATTTTTCAATTCTATGATGTCTATCAATCAAATAATTGGAATGTTGGATTTGACCCTTGGAGAGGTAAATGAATAGGAAGGGTGACCTTTGAAACTTAGATGGAACCCAGTCTGTCACATGACTAATGTAATTTAATGGGAAAACTTTGAAAGGTTGTGGAAGGATTCTACAAAAAGTCCACCTGCTAGAATAATGGCAGAGGTGACATACATATTTTCTTTTTTGCAAAGCTTGAGAACATATGGAGCAAACATGTCATATTGAGGTGGCAGCTAAAGTTGCAATTCAGAATTCCTTATACCAAATCTATGTATGTCTTTGGTGCACATCAAGAAGGAGTGTCTTCCTTTCTATTTGTGGTTATAGACAAACTTCTCCCCTATCACATGTTCGAAGTACGTATCGAAGTAAATGTTGGTAGAGGCCACAAAGTGAAGAGGCTCACCTTTCTAGCAAGCAACCCTAGGATGGACACACCTTGGTAGGTTCCAATGCTTTGAAGATGTCAATGTTTCACTTGGTTCTACATTTGAAAGAGGAAGCTTCTCAGATCAATAAAGGAACCCGTAGTTGTGAACCACAAAGAAGGTGGCGGTCAATATAGTCAACATCAATAAAGATGTGAAGGGAGATGACCCAGATGCAAATCTAAATGATGTTAAACAAGAGGTAGGGAATTTGTTCTAATGGAGCCTATTCCTTAGCCAATTCAAATTGGGGATAGCAACAAGGAGGTGATTGCACTTGTTTTAACACATTTAAATGGAGAAGACGATAGCATTGGATATGGTAGTTTCAATTCATAAATTAAATAAGAAGCGAAAACATCATATGAACCATCTCTTGATAGGTTAACAAAAATACATTATTATTTTATTGAATGGTGTTGTTTGATGGCCCACTGAACCATTTTCTCTATAGAGACTCAGGACTAAGGAGTTAAATTGCAATTTTGAAGGACACAAACATAATGATTATAAGTCTTCTATTTCCACACAATACAACACTAAAATAGCTCTTTTCAGCTATCCTTCTTCGTAGGGGTTCTGGACATTGGAATTATAAGAGGAGTAACTGAGAGGGGAGGGGTGAACTAGTTACTATGAAAATAAATCCCAAATCCCTTAGATGTTAGTACAAAATAATTCTGTCAAAACTTAATTTTGCTGATGCTCGGCAAACAAAGAAATGTTGTAACTTGGTAAACATTGTAATTTCTTGAAAAATACTTAACATGCAAATCTTAAGATATTTTTGATTAGATAAATAGGTTTTACAAGGATCCTGGAACCCAATAAGGCCCTCCTCTGGGAATCAGGAAGCTCAGGAACCAGGAAGCTCATTCACCTCAATAAGGCCCTCTTGGCAAAGCAAATCTGGTGCATCTTTAGCAGCACAGGGATTGGAGAGACACTGTAGTTAATAAGTATATAAAGAGGCCCTCTATTCAGTTCACCCTCTTCAGTGAGTTCATCCCAAGAGGTTCTATAGTTTGGAATGGTTTCTTAAAAGCCAGGGACTTGGCTAACTCAAAAGTCTCCTGGAAGTTGGGTAATGGGGAGGACATTTTGTTCTGGTCAGATAGTTGGCTTTCTCAAGGCCCCCTTATGAACAACCCTAGTTATGGGTTTTGGGCTAATGATTGCATCAATCTTTTTGGGCACAAAGTTAGCAATTACAGGACTGAACAGGGTTGGAGGGACCTTTCCATTATCTCTGATGACCTCAAACCAATCATGATCATGCTTGATTCCTTGTCCCTTAGCAACAATAAGGATGAACTAGTTTGAAGGAATGATGCCAATGGGCTCTATTTGGTTTCCTCTGGGTACTCTACTTTTTGGAGCTTAAAAGAATCTCCCCCTTGGTCGAGGGCTTGGATCCCTGGCCTTATGCCAAAAGTCAACTTGTTTTTTTGGCTGGCTCTTCAGGACAAAACTCTAACCCAGGAAAATCTCATCAAAAGAGGTCACACCATGCCCAGCAGATGTGTTTTGTGTAAAGAAGAGTTGGAGACAAGCAATCATATTTTCATTCATTGTTATTTCTCTAGGATAGTTTGGGGCATCCTCACCCAAGACTTAGGCCACAGCTGGTGCCATCCTTCTAACCTTCTGGACTATTTTTGTCAATGGCATGGCTTGTTCAATGGGTCTATCTTGAAGGAAATTAGCTCCTAGATCCTGCCCCATTTTTGTTGGAGCATATGGAAGGAGAGAAACTATAGGATTTTCAGAGATAGGGATGAGCCAACTTTAGTTGTTGGGAAAAATATTTTTAGTAACATAAAGGAAAACTTTTTTGTCAAGAAGGGGGCAGAATTTGAGATAGGAGGTAGGATCAAGGAGAAGGTTAAAGACAGTTCGAGGAAAAGATAGGAAGCCAAGTAGCTCCTTCCCCCTGAAGGCTGGCACAAAGCCAACTTTGACGGAGCCTTCAAGGGCAACCCTAGCTCCTCGCGTAGTGGAGGCATGATAAGGAATAAAAATGGAGATAGTATTGCAACTTTTTCTCTCCCACTAGGATTCCAAACCAATCATTTTGCAGAAGTGAATGCCACATGTAATGTTGTAAAATTGGCTTTTGAAATTGGTGTCACCAATTTATGGCTTGAAGGGGATTCAAATAACATTATAAAGTGCATCATTGGCAACTCACATCCATCATGGACGATTGCAAATCTTAAGATGCTATCTATGATTACTTATTACTTTAATTTAGTTGCAAACACATAAAAGAAATAGCATGAATGCATCTGACACCAAGATTTAATGTGGAAACCCAATTTGGGAAAAACCACCAATTGCAACTAGTTACTATTTTCACTCTTCTGAAGTGAGTCCTGTTAAGAGTCAACCTTGTTAAAGGTTACAAAACACACTGTTAGGTGTTACCCTATTAGAAGATTTAATCACCCTATTAGGAGTGGCCCATATAACCTTCTAGTTATATAGTTAATTAATAAATTAATTCTTCATTATAAAGATGAACTTTAAAAATTAAACTTCTTTTATATTATAAGGATAAATTTTATAAGTTAGAGGTCTCTAGGCAATTCAGTAGAATTGCCACCTTGTTAGAGGATTTCCAAATAGCTATTAAGCCAACTCTGTTAAGAGATTTAGATCACTACTAAAATGGTTAGAGAGTAACAATCACATGACCTAATTTGGATGCTACTAAATTGCTGATTGCAAATCTCAATTCTAGCTTGAATACTTGATCCTTATTGATCGAATATATCTTTTCAGCTTCTTAAGGATATTCTACTTATCCTTCTAATTTTCTTCCTCTCAGCATCATTAGATCTTCAAAAAATCTTCCATGAATTCATACATACTTCACACTCTCAACTTGACCTTTTATTTATATCTTTCATATTGTCAAGTCGGATCAAATAAAAATTCGAATTGCTAATATTCATCTTCTCAATCAGCTAGAACTAACAAATAAATCAATTAAACTCAATATGCGAAAATAAAAAAATCCTTCGTTAGGCGACCTTACTCGATAGACACTAACTCAGAAATGATTTTCCTATGTTAACCCAGTGAACTCGATTAACACTACATACTTGCACAGATCCTTTGGTAATCGAGTGAGCTTTGTTAGCACTGGTTCCATCCAACATTTCATTCATTAACTAGTGAGCTCAGTTAACACTCAACTTCTACAATCTTTCCTTTGATGCCTAAGTGAACTCAATAGACACTACCTTCTAAACTAAACAATGGAATGCTTAGTAGCCACACAAAATTGTCTTCAATGCCCAAGTGAGCTTGACATGTACTAACTAATAATGATATGAAATTTTCTAGAAATCAAAGGCAATACAAAATTAATCAATTGTTCCAACACTGGATGGTGTTCATCTAGAAAGATGAAATTGGTAAGTACATCTGTTACAAAATAAAAAAGAACTTTATGTTGTATGCTTTGGCAACCCCTTCTCTACCATTGAATGTGCCCAACAATACTCTATGGTATTTCTCATGGATGTAGGTTCCCCAACAGTTATTCCATTGTAGGACTATGCCTTTGTAGTGCATTGGTTGATTAGGTACTTTTCCTTCTCAATTCATGTTATTTTCTAGAGTCATACATAAGAGGTATATATCCCACATTGTTCTCATAGTAGGTTTTCAACCTTTTAAATACTATAACCCACATAATGAAGTTGTCTTAATGCCTTTTAAGACAAAAGCAACTTGTGTGGGCCCCATGGCTGGCCAGAGAGTAAATCCAAAGCTCCAAATTTTTCCACATGGTGAGATTCGACAGATGGCACTTCTCCACATTATGGAGATGGAAGGAAGTTAAACAATGCAGGAAAGTGGGAAGCCGCCATGTGGTAGCAGGCCTGGGTTAGTAGTGATGTGGCAGGTGTAGAGATTGAGCCAATAGTAGGATGTCACATGGTGCCCAGGTGGTAGGTGACGATGAAAATTTTGACCAATCATAGGCTGACATGTGTTAGGCCTAGTCAAAGTAGGTTGACCTGAATTGCATAATAAGAGCGAAAGTTTGAAATTAAGAAAAAAATATTTTATTTTATTCTTCTCCTCAAAACATGTGCAGGGTATTTTAAATGAAAAAGGATATATTATAAAGTCTAAAATTTAGGGACTTTTAAATTTTTGCATTTAAAATTTAAAATGAGATACAGACCCTAAAACTAGACTAGGAATATGTTTTTCAAAATGATCCCCTAGGCATTCTTGATAAGAAAATATAACACTATTATATATCAACAAAATTGGGAGAGAACAAAATTTCCATTTTTGGAGTTTGTTTTTGTGTAGGAAGCAACTATTTCATGTTATGCAAGGTTTTGTCTCAAGTATTTAGTTTGCAACCACATTTAGGTATCAAAGTTCAGATTTGATTTCTGGTAAGGTGATGAACCAAATGTATTATAGAGGTAATATGAATGTAGTTAGGGATGATTTTTCTTACATCTAAGTTAGTTTGATGAAATTATTATCAACATTTTAGATCTTTTGGCAAAATAAGGGTTTTCATCATTAAAGAAGAGATATTTCATGCTTGTTACAAAACAATGATGAAAATTATATCAGATTTAGTTTTAGAAAGAGGAGAGATGTTTTACAATAGCAGGAATGAGGACTCAAGTGGACACATGTCACTTCTAGATTAGATCCCAGATTTCATTCCTTTCCTATATCTTTCTCTTTCTGATTCATTATAAGGGTTGGTAGTTTTCATTGTGAGACCACATTGTTGGATCTAGAGTTGTGATTCCACCACATTCTTCAACATATTTCTCTTGTATATGAACAATAGTAGTTAAACTAATATGGCTAGTTGTGATCTTTTTAGTCATTTTATGAATTGTTTTACATGTATCTAAATGTATATTTCCAAAGAAATGAATACAATGAACAAGAATCTTCTTAGTTTCATTTTGATTCTTGTCTCCTATTTTTATAATCTGCAATGTTTTGAGGTTTAAGGACAAAGAGTTTAGACCCATTTGCATCCCTTTAAGGTTGTATGTCTGATATGTTTTGTTGTTGGAACGAAGGGCCAAGTAAATGGTTGATGTATTTGATAGGGTTGCTAGTTATTTGAGAATGATATTTCATGAGAATGAGGTCTTTATGAACACCGATGCCTGATTCAGCAAGTGATAAGATAGATCTAATATCTTGATAAATGGAATATGTCAATGGTATCATATATGTATGTGTGTGATTCATAGAATTGCCCAATAGATAAGGCACTAATCAGCTATAGGATCAACTTGTTCTCACTGCTGCATACTTGGGGATTTTTTGAAATCAAAAATTATGATCATCCATTTCCCTTTTCATTTTAAGAGCTGAAATAGGATGCCCTCACTTAGCTTATCAATTTCTTAGGTTACGTTATTATCTATTTTATGTCTATGATCTTTGCATAAGTAAAAAAGATATAAGGGTTTTATCTGCTTTATTTTAGATTTAGTGTATGCTTTGAATACTAGTACCATATGAAGAATCTGTGGGTCCACCCGCCTAGGTTTTGTAGAGCCTAAAATAGAAGAAGGGTCTAGCCTTATAGTTGGCTTAGTGTTGGAAAGGATATGTTGAGGATGGGAAGTAGCTACCCCTAGATATATCATGTTCTCATCAAGGTAATTTAAAACCATGACATTTCAAGACACCAACAAAATGGTGACTCTGCTAGGGATGACACAAGGAATGTAATATAATAGTGAGGAATTGTGGTGTTCTTTTCATATCCTTGCTGGATTTTGTGTTTCCTAGTTATGCCTTATTCTTGTAAGTAGTAACTTTGAAGATTAGTAATGAATAATGTTTCTAAGATCACTTGTGAGTTCTCATGTTTAAATTCAAGCGACCACAAAGTGATACTAAAAATTTAAAGAGTCAAGAATATAAATTTCTTTCACTTTGTCAAGACTATGAAATTCCAAGGTTGTTATATGAAGTTTTTCAAATACCTGTTCTAAATTTTGGACTAGCTTATTATGTTTTAGAAGTTAAGAAAATATTTTCTCACTAAGTGAGTGGCAACTCAAAACTATATCTTTGTACCAGTGAATTATGAATTTGAAGGTACTGTGAATGATGCAATAGTTGAAATGTAGATTTGAAGAAGTGATCCCAAGTTCTTAGGAATGGGTGAAAGAATTATGTGAGATGCAATGCAAAAGTGACTAAATCCAGATGGGATATGAATCTATTTTTATTTGCAGCATTGAAATAGTTTGTAGACATCAAAACTAAAAGGTATTTTCCACTTTCATGAGCTTTCTTTTCATTAAAGTAATTTTTACAAAAGCTTCTCTACCAAGTGGTATTTTCAGCACTAAATAGGAGATTGTTTGAATGCATCTCAACATACTTTATGAAAATTAGATTCAACAGATGTACATACATTTTAAAGTATGTTTGGAGATTGGATTGGAAAAGGAGTTTTTAGATCTACTACAACATAAAAACTCTAAAAATAAGCTTGGTGAATGAGTTGTAAGTTTGTTAGAAATGATAAATTTCTTTTCACCTAGTATGCAGTCCATTGATAGAAATTGTAGATCTATTTCTACCAAGAGATACATACCATTACTTTTCAATGGTATTTATGGTTTCCCAAACACTATGCCATATAATATTTGAAAGTATTTGCCTAAGTTTGGTGGGAACCATGAAATTTCAGCCAGCCTTCATGTTTAGATGTTCAATGATTTGATTGGTGATTTCAAGATTACTCATGAAGACATGCATATGAAGTTGTTTGTTCAAACTTTGGAAGGTGATGCTAGATATTGATTTTCCTTTTTGTTAGCATGTTCTGTTTCATCTTGGCATGAATTACATTCAACCTTCATGAAGTTGTTTGGGGAAAGAATAAGCATCTTTGATTCTTTTGAGAAATTCTTGAAGATCCAAAGCATGAATGATTAATTAGTTCCTGAATTCAATATCAGATTTACAAAAGTTTTAAATGAGATTCTTGAAAATTGTAAACTAGATGATCAAGTGTGTTTAGTAGTTTATCTTGATGTATTTGATAAAAAGGATGGGTTATTGGTTGAGAGATAAAGAGCCTAAGACTTTGCATTAGGCATTCATGACAACGATAGAGATTGAGAACAATATAGAGTATGGCTTAACTAAGAGTTAGTTCTCTAAAAGTGTTTGTTGGAAAAATGAGTTTCAAAGGAGAAATCACTATCATAAAGAGTGTTCAATTTTAGATCAGCATGTAGGCACTACTTCTGTTGTAAACAATCTTTTTAAAAATTTAGAAGCAAAAACATGTGAAGATGAATTCCTTTTGTTGCAAAGAAGAGCTGATCCTTTTCTTGCTGAAAATAGTGCAAGTGTTTTTAGTATCACAACAACAGATGACATAATTAGTTCACTTGATCAGTTAGATATGCAAGAAATAATTTTAGTCACTCCTTCTCCTATTGATTATTTGCCTTGTGTTGAGAATATTACTAATCATAAAGGTGGAAGGTGTTCATCTTAGTATAAGGACAAAGAGGCTAAAAGTCATGTTTCAAGTGATGAAGGAAAAGATGTTGATCTGATATGTTATGAAGAAGCATCTTGTGAAGACAATGATGAGAGTGGTTACTCAAGTCAATAGGAGGATGGTGATAGCACATGTTTATCTTCATATGACTCTAATGCAAATTGGGAAGAAGAAAGCAATGATGGATGTGAGCACTCTTATGTGAGTAAAGGTATGAGTTCTTTTTCTAAATATGAAAGTGAAGTTCCATTTTAGAATTATAAAAATCAACTTGAGGTTGAAAGTTGTGAAGAAGAGTTGTCTACACAATATGGGGATAAGGAGATCATGTATAAGGATGAATTACTTAGTTGTGTACATGAATGTCGTAAGGTGCATAAAGTAGTAATCAGTAACATGTAAGTGATTCTAAGATTAATGCATTAGCACCTATTGATAAAATGAAAGATGATTGGTTTTGAAGACATTTTAATCATCTTAGAGAAGACAATGAAAGTAATATTGATTTATATTCTATGTGCTTCATTGATGGAGTGGATGGTGTGTCTTTGTGTGATGATTCTAGTTTTCCTTCTTCATGTGCTGAAAGTGTTCATGAAAGTGATGTTAGAAATGGTTTTGAGGTCTTCACTAATCCATTATATGGTGAGAAGTTGGATGTTTATCAACACATCACTTATTATAACATCTACAAGGGAGCTTTGCATGGAGTTATCAACCTGCTTTTCGAAGAACACATGGAATGTTCAGATTTAGTTAATTATGATCTTGATGATGATACATTGTCTTATTGTTGTAAGAGGTCAGATTTGTTAGAAATAGATAATACTAAGAGGTGCCGGGGGGGGGGGGGGGTGGGGGGTGGTGAACCAGTATTTTCAATCTTTTTTCCCACAACTGGATATTATTAATTAATTTATCACATGCATAAGAAAGTAAACCAATAATGTTGAATAGTATAAACAACCATATACAAAGAGAGATCATAACACTATATTTTTTTAATCAGGGAAACCTTGACCAAGGGAAAACCTTGGTGGGGATGAAACCTAGTAGATGATTCACTATATAAAGAATTTGGTTAAGGATATTGACCTTGTTAGAAGTCTATGAAGAATGTATAGTGTCTTGAGGCTCTGTTAGGAGACTAGGCCTTGTTAGAAGCCTCAACCCTGTTAGGAGTTGGTGGATCATATACAAATATGTGTAAGAAGAGCCCACTTCCCTAACATGCAATTATACAATGAGATCTTCAAGAAACAAGTATACATACAATTATGAGATACTTGATGTACTTTGCAAATCTTTTAATTGACAATTATTCATACAAAAGTGATTCCACACAACTTAATCTGCATCATATCTAGCATAACAATGCTTCACATCATATATCACAATGTTGCATTCAATTGTTACTTGCATTTCACAAAATCATATCAACTTCACAATCACTAATAACACATCATTATCATCATATACTTCATCTCTATTAACTTCACAAATGAAATTCTTTACTTATACCAATTATTGATAAATTCTTCCTTAGTTGGATCACATAATCATAGAGTTGGTTCATAAAGAAATAATAATAAAAATAATAAATCAAGTCATTTAACACAATTTTCTGACATGCTCTGTCCTATGTTGAATCATCACTGTATTACTAATTTCTCTGGTTAATTGCACAAGAGAATATTCCAAGGAAATATTCTGTTATCTTCAAAACTGTTATGCTACTGTAACACTATTTGACACTTAGATAATTTTCCTTACAGATGAGCAAGACTGATTTGCAAAACAAATATGTTTCCATAAATGACAACCATAGCTTACCTTATCTGATTAATTGGACATATTGCCAACAATCTCCCCCTTTGTCATTGATGGCAACATTTGGGAAAATTGGCTAAGTCCCAAACATGTTGTCATACCAATAAAAAAAAACCATAACATAATTAAAAAGATTTGTATTCATGTTATGAAAGAGGTTACATTCCTTATAAATTCCTATTACAACTTTTTGCTCCCCCTTACCATTACAATTAATTACAATTTTCCATATATCTCCCCCTTTGACATCAATGACAAAGGTATCAAAAAGAGACTGTCAAAATTTGGTAGCTGCATCAAAACTTGGAAAAGCAATCACTGAAGTTAGTTTTTAACTGTGCAAAATGTTTCTTCTAACTTTCTTTCAGTGCATTAGATACATTGATAAGCACACATAGAGCATATACTACCAACTCTTCTACATTCAAGTCTATAGCCACAAACTTTTCATAAGAAGATTTTGCTGACAAACATTCCTCCAGTTGATTTTCTAGCAATATTATTTGTGGGAACAAGTGTTCTCTTAGGAGAGTGGATCTCTTTAGAGCTTTCTCCTTTTCTTCTTGTAAGCACCTAATGCTAACATGAAGTATCTGTATTGAGGGCTCAATGGTATCCATCTTCTAATTTTGCTTCAAAAATTTGTTAGTGATTGAAGCTTAGTTACATTTCCTTTGATCTGATCATCAAATTCTTGAAGATAATTATATGCCAAGTTGCACTTAGCATAAACCTATTTTCATTCCTCTACACATTGTCTCAATCCTTTAATACATATATTCAAAGTTTCTATATCATTTCTCATATTAGTGCACATGCTATTAAGAGTTTACCATCATGCTCATGTGAGTGTTGTGAACTCATCATCAAAAGCTTTACACAAAATTGCTGCATGCTATTGAATATCTTCAGGGGTGTCAATAGGGCTTACTACTTTCTCTATTTTGTTCAAAATTGAGGTCAAAGTCTTCTCAATTGACTTGATTGATTTATTCTTCTCAAGAAATTTATTCAAAGAAAACAAGAGATTTTATGCTTCATCTTCTTCATTTGATTGTGCTACAGCTACTGCTTGAGTAGGTGGTGTGGATGGTGTTATTGCTACTAGTGTCAAGGGTACATTTGTAGTAGTTTCTTCACTACCAAACTCAATTTTCTTTGTAGAAGGTGCTTCTTCTTCCTTTGGCTCCTAATCCTTTTCTTCTACTTCATCTGATGAGATGCTATAATCCACAATATTGCCCACAATGCTAGTACCAAAATTCTTGAATAGATCCTCTATTTTGTCAACTATCACCTTAGTGTTATCTATTTGCATAGATTCACTGCCAATAGTAATATGTGGTGAAGAATTTGGTGTAGCTACTAGTTCAAAACTATGAGGAGGACTGCATGTTGTAGGACTAGATTCCTTTGTCTGCGCACACATCTTAGGTGTCTACCTTGCCTCTTCTGGTTGCACACTTTCTTTAGGCATCTTGCTTGCCTCCTTTGTTTGCACACTTTCTCTAGGCATCTGGCTTGCCTCCTTTTCTTGTGCACTTATCTTAGGCATAGTAGACATGTATGAAACTATAGCGTCTTGAGTTTCCTTATTAACTTCATAATTTCCTCCCATGAGGAGAATGGATCTCTTTTTATGTCTTAGCAATGGTGCTATACCTTTCAAAAATTTTGTTATTTCTTCCTCACTATTTACATAACATAACTTTCTCACCATATTCACTCTTCTTTTTTTGTCTTCTTCTACAACTCTGGTCTTTCTATTTCTCAATCTATTAAATAAATCTTTGGGTATTTGACCTCTTATACTATCAAATCTCTTATCTTTAAGAATCATGTTTCCAACTACAACATTTTCTAGTTGTCTCCTATCCATATTATTATACAAATCATAGTATTTATTTAACTATATAAATTATTGTCATTAATGATTTGCATTTTCAGATTTTCTACCTTTGGCTTCCATGCTTTTCACCCTACTGATGCCTTTGCTTCTTGATCAGCTGACTCAACTAGTCTATCACCAGTTCCTTCTTCTAGTTTAGATTAGCTAATCTACAAGGTTCTTCTCTTTTTTCTTAGGCCACTTGTGGTCTATTTCATTCTTCTTTTAGGAGGAGTTTTGGTCCTTTCAAGCTTTTTAGGCTTCCTTATAGCTAATGTTTCTTCAATCTTCACTATGTTCCTTGGGGGTTGCTGCTATGCAACTACTACATAAGACACATTAGGTGTCTACACTCTTGTTTGAGCAACTGTGACCTCTTTACTAGGTCCCGCTATTGTAATGGGTGTAGGGGTCAAAAGCTCAAATTGGCCACTGGCCTTCATTTCCATTGCTATCCTTTTCACTTCATCAAATTCTTTCCTTGTCATTCCAAATTTTTTCAAAATAGAATCAATTACTTTCTGAACCTTTTTCTTGGAATCCTTCATTATTTGACTAGTTTTAACTTCTCTCATTTTCTTAGACTATGTCCCCCATCTAGGAAATTCATAATCAACTTCAAAATGAAGGATTATCCGTGCATACCCTTCAATCAATCCCTCACTCATATCATATCCCATAGGTTCAATGAATTTTACTCGATGAATTACTGCCTCCATACATATGAAATCTGTCTCAACTATAAAACACAATTCATCCTTATACTTCTCTACTAGTACATGAGGTATCCTATGCCTTTACTTCATTTTGGCTTGGAAGGATTTCATTATTCTATCAATATCACTATCCCTGATTGCTTCAGGTCTTGACCTATATGCTTGAGTGATTAGCTACATTACGCGCTCATCCTCATTCCAATTTGAGATTCCAAGGAACTTATTAGTAGCATAGAAAAATATATGTGTCAATAGGGATTCAAAGCTGAAGAGTGTACTCCTTGATTTCTTGATTCTATATATGTTGTCCAAAAAAAGTGTTATGATAATATCACACATGTTAACCTCTTCACCTCTTACTACCAAGTAAGCTATATGAAGAAATCCTGCAAGTATTGAATCTATCCTAGATCCATGATTGTACTTGTACCCCAAAATCTTGCAAATGAGTCTCACTCCATCATCTTGAATGGTGTTGACTTTCATGTTTCTGCCATCAAAATATGTATTGAGATTCATCTCAACTATCTTGCACACACTCTTAATGTTTACTAGATTGCATCCTTCATTTCTCAAACCTATGACTTTGAGAATTGGGTCATTTTCAACACAAATGATAGAATCTCCCAGCCATAGAAAATCATCATGTACTCTACTCAGAATTATCCTTGTCCATTTGTTATTATCAAAATCTATTTGGAACATATGCTTAAATAGGTTAAGTTTTTCTAGGTATCTATGTTGAGGTTTTAATGACAAGTCATTATTGCACATCTTCTCCAATTACTTATGAATCTCTGAGTCATCTATGCTTTCAATCTTGCAATGAATATATCCTCTTATATCTTCAACATGAAGAACATTTTCTAGAACTTGTGAAAATGCTCCAATAGGGTCATCAAGAAAAGAAATAAATGTGTGTTTCTTGAAATTGTAGCTAGGTCTATTGCTTACACTAAAGAATTCTTGTCTTGCCATTCCTAAAAGATTATGCTCAACAATTCATAAAATACCTCAATTTCATGTATTAGGGTTTTCAACAACTTTGAGTAATTGCAGGCTTCTTTAATTCTCCAAATCTTGCTTCAATCTCACACACAAGCTTCACACAAGAAAATGATGTATGCAAATCAGTTTGCTTCCTTTAAATCTTTTACAATCTGTACTTCACATTAAATGCATGTCTGCCACTAGTTTAGTATACTATCTTTATGCAAGAGAGAGTTTAATCTTCTTATATATCCTTGTCCTGACCTTATTAGTGAATGTGCACTTCACTGTAGAATTCTCTCAATGTCTACTACATACTATCAACTGCACAACCTTTGATACTTACTCTAACACCAGTTATCAATGACTGGTACTTTATCTTACTGAGAGTGCTTAATTTTGGTAAGAAGAGTCACAAAAAATAAGTGACTTCATTGTCCTATTAGGTACATATTTTATAACTATATGTGAACATCCTAGTTCCTTTTCCTTAACAAATGATTCCTTTAATTCATTTGTCTGCTCCATTTCTTTCTTTAGACTATAACCATTTCTTCTATTGTTTCTTCTATAATTCTGATTCTTGTTTAAGTCTCTTTTATCCATTCTGCAAAACTCTGTTGTGTGTCCAAAGTTATTACATAGCTGACATATAGGTAGATTTATTTTTTGTTCATTTAGTTGGTCATCAGGTGCTCTACAATTCCTTGCAATGTGTCCAAGATTGTTGCATCTATAGAAAATAGTTTGTCTTCTTTCTCTACTTTCATTACTGTGAGATTTTCTTCTATTTCTTGCATGGTTAGTGTTCCTATACATCCTAATATTTGCATTATTGATATCAAATTTAGGTTTCTTACAATCTATTGCATAATGACCATATCCATGATGATTATGGCAATAAAACTTTGAAATGGGTTTGAAGGACTTACCTTTGCAAATGACTTCAGTGTCTTCAGGTTCATCACACCAGGAAAAAAATTCCTTTCTTTTCTTGTCCATATCTTCATCAAATTCTTTGTCTTTCTCAAAATGAATGATATCTTCTTTTTCCTTGGGTGTATCATCTATCTTGCTTAGATCCTTATTGCTTTCAGGAGTATCAGGTTTTTTTCTCTCAATAGATTTCTTGGTGGATTGACCAAGAAAGAATCCAAGTCCAGTCTTATCATAACTAGATCTTTGTGCACATATTTGTTCTTCAATCTTATCACTACTGGTATATAATTTTTCAAGTTTCTTCTTGGTTTTTACCAACTCATCTTTAATAATGGTGTTGTATTTTTCTAATTCTGCATACTCTATCTTAATAGATTCCAATTCAGATGTTACCTTGCTTAAATAGGATCTCAGATTTTCCCTTTCAGCTTTAATTTTAGAGTCATTCTTTCCTCCATTTTTCTTAAGACTTAGATTAAGTTCAACTATCTTTAACTCATATTTTAGGATCTCATTTTCTTTCTTTAGATATTCAATGTCATCATCACTGGTATGATTATTAGGTCCTTTCTACTTCAGGTCATCTATTTTTCCCTTTAATTTACCAATGTAGGCTTTTTCATCCTTATATCTATCTTTAAGGCCATCTCTTTCATCAGTAAGGAGATCAATCTGTTCAAGTGCTTCTTCAAGATTCTTCTTCAATTGTTCCATATCCATAGGGATCTTATTCAATCTATTAGACTTCTTTTGAATAACCATGCTCTAATACCAATTGTTAGAAATAGATAATACATCATTATCATCATATACTTCATCTTTATTAACTTCACAAATGCAGTTCTTTACTTATACCAACATATTGATAAATTCTTCCTTAGTCGGCTCACATAATCATCATTAGAGTTGGTTCACAAAGAAATAATAATTAAAATAATAAATCAAGTTATTTAACACAATTTTCTGACATGCTCTGTCCTATGTTGAATCATCACTGTGTTACTAATTCCTTCATAAGTCGAACTTAGTTGATTGTACAGATATGCACATTCGTATACATCATCATTATGATTTCTTGCATCTCTAGTTAACTGCTCAAGAGAATAGTCTAAGGGAATATTTTTTTATCATCAAAACTGTTATGTTGCTGTAACACCATTTGACACTTAGACAATTTTCTTTACAGATGAGCAAGAATGATTTGCAAAACAAATATGTTGCCATAAATGACAACCATAACTTACCTTATTTGATTGATTAGACATATTGCCAACATGATTCTTCTTCTTCTAGGTGTGACAGTGATTGTAATTATGATGTTGCATCTCATGAGGTTGATAACGAGGTGTTAGAGGAAGTTATGATTGAAAATCAGCATGCACCTTGCAATGAGTTTTATATGATAGCTAATCCATTCACTGATTGCAAAGAATCATTGGAGGACTTTGAATTAGTTTCAAACATTGACATTGATGACATTTGTGAGTATAAATCTGATTTCTCATTCGAATACCTTTTGATTATACATAAGGATATACAATTTCAAGGTATGTGTGATCTTTTTCCCCAAGTTGAATATGAAGCTTTCATATTCAAGATTGATAGCATGCATGATTCATTCAATGAAGAGGATTTTCAGTTTGAATCTGATATGTTTGAGTATGCTGATCAATACTTTTATATAGAGAAAATTGTAGAGAGTGATCATAGTTTTTATGTGTTATGAAAGTGAAGATGTATTTTCTATTTTGCCAAGTGAGTTGATTCATAGTGTTAATCTGATTGGTGAAACTAATGGAAACTATAATGTCAGATTTCCTCATGAAAATGTAGATGAAAATTAGATATATGATAGAGGTAAAAGCTTTTGTTTAAGTTCAATGGCCCGGGGCCATCATTTGTACAGTTTAGGAGTAGTTGTTTTTGCTTTCAATAAAGTTATTTGAGAGAAGTTTTTGATGTCAAGTGTGTGATTTGCTTCTTCTAGAGATTTAAATCCTCACCATGCCTACAAGGGACATGCATTTTTAGATAGAGCCACTTTTGGGACTCAAAATTGAAGCCCTAATTTTGAGTACCATTCTAAAAATCAAGCCCTATAAGTGCTTTTTAATGCATGTGTACTCGACTATCCTTTTGAGGCCTAAGAGGTGTTCAATGTTTCTAAAACCTTGCATTTAGCATATTCACTCATCCCATGAAGATAAATTACCATTCCAAGCCATTCTGTAAAGAGCAATGTTCAAATTTGCATTTTTGCCTAAGTGTCAAACAACAATAGGAGGCCTAGTTTACATTTGAATATCTCGCACCCAATAATGTTTCATGACTCACCACTTTGGGAGTTCTTAGATTGCCTATCAAATAACTAATATTTCATATTTTAATTAATTTCAACATGTTTTGACTAGGTTTTGAATCCCTCAAAGTCAGTTGTTTATGGTTGTCATGCTGATGTAAATTGTTCAGAATTCTAGGAGGCCTTGTTTGAGCAGTTATAACTTTGACCCAATTGACTGAGATGAGAAAATTCCTTTTGTATTAAATTATAGAGGTTAGAGACTTGTTATGCTTTTGATTTGAGCTTATGAAGAATATATTTGATCAATTTTTGAACGTGATTCCAAATGCAATTTGTAAAGTTTTATTGGTGTCATAAAGTTCAGATTAGTTGGTACCCCTATTCGGGATGTCATAACATTGAATCCATGATAAGTGAGATCAAATGGATTTTACCTTGTGTTCTACTCTAAAAATAATTTAACTATGTCAGCTTACAAGTCTTGATGAATCTGTTTGCACACTTTCCCAGGTCTATTTTGTTTATGAAAATCACTTTTTTGCCAGTGTTTCTAGTCTTGCAAATCCCAATAGCCTAATTTGACTGCTTGCCAAAATTTTCCCAGTTATTTTTCATGAGACTAAATTAAAAATTTGTATTCTCCTCATGATAGTAAACTAATGCCCCAGTTTTCAAGCCCCCAAGTGTCTGTTTGACCTATTTTCAAAGCCAAACCGAATGCATTTTATGGCTTTCTGACATGTTTTCTTCTAGGCAATTATGAGAAGGCAACTTTGACGGTCAATATATTTTGACTCTGAAGATTTCATGAGATGATATTTGATAGGGTAAGATATTTTTGAGTAGAGAATCAGTGTGTGAGATCCCAAGGCCTATTCAAGTGTTTTTGTCAACTTTTAAGCCCAATCAAAGGACCCCTTGGCATGAAAATCATAGTTTGTAAGAATAAGGTGAAATATTTTAATGGTTAATTAGTGGTCAATTTTGATCATGATTAGTGCTAGGTGTTCATTAGATCAGTTTGGGCTGTCATTTGCTTGAAAATAATTTTTTTTTTAGTTGGACCTACTTTGGGATCCGACTAATTCCATCATATTGATAGGACATCACATGTGTTGGTTATGCCTATAGAAGTTATGATTTTTTGATCTTTGAAGTGGCTTTCTCTACACATATTATCATTCAATATCATAGGCTTATGTGGATATTATACACATACTAAGAAATAAAGGGAGATCCTAAAATCCATATGTTTTGAAGTCGCCTTATAAATGTTTCACCCCATAAAAATGAAATCTAAAGCTCATCCTAGTCAAAGTGAAACTCTAGGGACTTCATCGAAGGAATTTGAATGCATCAAGGAGATTTAGAGTGTCATATATTAATTTTTCAATGTAGTATCAATCCTCTCATTTTTTAGTTCTATGATATCTGCTGTTCAAATAATTGTAATGTTGGATTTGATGCTTGGAGAGTTAAATGAATAGGAAGGATGACCTTTGATACTTAGATGGTGCCCAATTTGTCACATGACTAATGTAATTGAATGGAATTTTTTTTAAAGGCCATAGAAGGATTCTACAAAAAGTCTACCTTATAGAATCATGGCAGAGGTGACATGCATATTTTCTTTTTTGCAAAGCTTGAGAACATATTGAGAAGACATGTCATATTGAGGTGGCAACTGAAGTTGGAATTCACAATTCCTAATACCAAATCTATGTATGTCCTTGGTGTGCATTAAGAGGGAGTGTCTTACTTTCCATTTGAAATTGCAAACAAACTTCTCCCCTATCACA